>CM031243.1:788589940-788938648 GCA_018340775.1 Taxus wallichiana var. yunnanensis
TAGTTGTTGATTTCCATGGGGGAGTTTGTGGAGGACACTTTCTTTGGAAGAGTAACAACACATAAGATTTTGAGAGCTGGTTATTGGTGGCCTACTCTCTTCAAAGATGCAACCAATTGGTTAGAAAATGTGATAGTTGCCAACGTTTCTCTGGAAGACTGAAAGCTTCAGGCTCCCTTCCTTTGCAGCCTGTATCAATTGAAGCTCCTTTCAAGCAATGGGGGATGGACTTCATTGGTGAGATTTCAGATCCTTCTAGTGTTGGCCATAAGTGGATCCTTGTAGCCACTGATTATTTTACAAAGTGGGTAGAGGCAATCCCCACCAAGAAAGCAACACACCAAATAGTTATGGACTTCTTGTTGAATCAAATCATATGCAGATTTGGAGTCCCAGTCAAGATTGTAGCTGATAATGCCATGTGCTTTAGAGCCAAACCTTTAATGGCAATGTGCAATGAATATGGAATCAATCTGACTTATTCTTCAAACTATAACCCCCAAGGGAATGGACAAGTTGAGTCTAGCAATAAGAATTTGTTGAAGATCATTAGAAGAACCTTGGAGCAAAACAAGAAGAAATGGGGTGAACAATTGAAATTTGTAGTTTGGGCTGATAGGATAACTCCTAAAAGAGCTACTGGTAAAAGCCCATTTGAATTGGTGTATGGAACTCAGGATTTTCTGCCCTTGCACCTGTAATTATCTTCATTTCAGTTTTCCCAATAGTTGGAAGATCAAGAGCTTGGCCCATATGAATCAAGGATCAATCAGATTATTGAGCTTGATGAGGAGAGAAGAGCATCCCATCAAAGGCATGTCAGATTTAGGGAAAAATTGAAGAGATTGTTTGACAAGAAGGTCACTCCTAGAGCCTTCAATGTTGGAGATCTGGTTTTGTTGTGGGATAGTAGGCATGAAGACAAGGGCAAGCATGGAAAATTTGATGCATTATGGATGGGCCCTTATGCCATTGATATCAGAATTGGTGAACATACCTTCTTTCTCAAGGACTTAGATGGGGAATTGCTGGAGCTACCTATTAATGGTAGACATTTGAAGCATTTCTTGGATTAATCCCCAAATTTGAGGTATGCACCAATTGTATAGTTGTATAGTCTTTGTTTTTTGCTTTGTTTTTGTTGTTTTGTTGGTGTGTGGTTTGCCTTGTTCTTGGAAGCCATTTTAGTTGTTTCTCAGCCATTTTTGAAGGGTTTTCGGTTGGTTTTTGGTGATTTTGGCTCATTGACTCCTTTTCCCAATGGATATTTTGGCACTTGGTCTACGTTTTGTCCTTGTGGCACTCATTGGGAGTGCCCATCCCCAAGCAAGAGCCGATGTTGGTGCCATTTTTGAGCTTGCACCATGTTGCCCTAAATTTTCAAATCTATATTTGCTCAAAAAAATGTTTTACCCTTTGAATTGATGGTCTAAAATTCTTCCCCTCTAGTTGAATGCTTTAAAAATGCTCACAAACTTGTTGTTTTTCCCTAATTTGAAAGAATAATCCAAGTTTGCCCTTTTTGTGCCCTAGTTTTCCAATTTTTGGGCTATGTCATTTTTCCCTTTTTAGATCATGGAAAAATCAAAATTGATCAAATCATACTTGTTTGTATTTGAAAATCAAAATCCCTAAGGTGAAAATGTTTGGAAATCATGCTTGATTGATTTAAAATCAAAAAATCTGCCATCCTTGGTGAAAAAAATTGAATTCTAGGGCATCCTTTGAATTTTTTACGTTTTTGATGGTCATACGGGCATCATTTTCCCATCAAATTCATCCTCAGAAGGTATTGGAAATGTGGCAGGTTTTCATTGGCTGAGGAAAAGTGGGGAAGTGTTGTAACTTTTCATTTTTCACCTTTTTGACAAATGGGGCATTTTCGGGCCCAGGACCCATTTTTTCCAAATTTTACCTACGTGGCATGTTTTGATTGGCAGGGGGATGGTGGGTGGTTCAGATTCCCTTAAGGTTTTTAGACCTTATTTTTAAAAAATTTTAAAGTCAAAAATGGTCTCAAAGCCCCACACCAATCGGGAGTGGACACGTGTCCTAAAAGACCAAAAAGGGAGGAGCGGGCGATGGGGGACTTAGAGTTTTTAGCTCTATTTTTCTAAAGTTTCAAAATCAGTTTTTCCCCCACTCCAATCAGAGGAGGACACGTGGCATCAATTTTGGAGTGGGAGTGGGGGGCGGAGGAGGAAAAGGGAATTTTTTTCCTTTTAAAGAAAAAAAGGAGTTTAAATAAAATTTTTAAGCGAAATCCCCATGGCCAATCACGGGTGGACACGTGTCCAAAAGTCGAAGGAAGTGGAGGAGGAGGAGGAAAAAGGAAATTTTTTTCCTTTTTGCCTTTTAAAAAAGGAGTTAAAATCAAAATTTTAAGGCTGGGCCCACAAGCAATCAAGTGAGACACGTGTCCAAGGTGGCGAAAAAAGGAGGAGGAAGTGCGGGTGGAGGAAAAAGGAAATGGGGATTTTTCCCTTTTTGCAAAAAGGAGCTTAAAATCAAAATTTAAACCTGGGCCTGATGCAAATCATCGAGAGACACGTGGAGAGGGAGATGGGGGGGGTGGAGAGGAGAAGAATTTTTTCCCTTTTGCAAAAAGGCTTAAAAAAATCAAAATTTGGGCAAGTTTTAGCCATGATGAATCACAAGGAGACACGTGGCGAGGGAGAAATCGGAGGTGCGGGCCTGGGGAAAAAAGTGAAAATTTTCCAATTTTCAAAAAAAGGTCAAAATGCGTAGAATTGAAGCGTGATCCCAATGGGACCCACCATGTGCCACGTGTTAGCTCCAAAATTCAAAGGCGGAGGGGGGGGGAAAAAGTCAAAATTTTCCATTTTTCAAAAATGTCAAAAAAGTCAAAAAAAAAATGGCCCAAATGATTTCCAATCATTTTTTGCCATGTGTCCGGCCTTATCCAAAAAAAATTAAAAAGGTAACTCAAGCTTATTTCTAAGTCCGCATCTTCCATGGGAGGGCCAGGATTAAAAGATGGATAAGATCGATGGTTGTTGTGCATCCATTTGTTTTGACCGCCATGGGAGCTCCAGGAAGCTTGGAATCATGATTTTTGCATCAAAATTCATCAAATTTATAGTGATTTTGTGTCATCTTGGCCTTCAGGATCATTGGCATCACTTTCATGGCTTAATTCTTTGATTTGAGATGTTTTTGAAATAATTTTTTCCCTAATCTGATCCAGAAAAACACGTGAAATGACAAAATCAAAAGTTGCAGAGGTAATTTGAAAAGGTAAAAAGGTGAAAATGATGAGTAAAAGGTGTTTGCATGCCTCAATGATGAAAAACATGCCTCAGGATGGATAATGATCTAGATATTTGTAATGATTTAATCTTTTTGGGCACACCTGGCAACTGTGAATGTTTTTTTGTTTGATGTCATTTTCATTGAATCATGAGGATTGTTTTGTAACAAACTTGATCCCATGGCATATTATTTTCTTGGGAAAGAAGGCTCAAATGTGGCAAGAGGTATATAATGCATTTTGGAGAAATTGTAAAAGGGGGGAAAAAGTTGAAAATCATGAGAGCAAATTCTGAGAGAAAGCTCATTTTTAAAAAAACCCACCAAAGAACAGAATAATTTCTTCTTTGTGTTGGATCTTCATGTATGTGAGTTGGTTACAAGTGTATAGCCATCACACACTCTGAGATTGTTCATGAAACTCTCCCCTGCTGATGAATCTAACAAGCTTTTGAGTTAATCTATGTTTTTTTGGGCAATATGATGTTTGTTATCATTTTTAAATGCCTGCAAATAGTTTTCATTGTTCTTGTTGCAATCTTGCATTGAAAGTCTTTAGAAATCACATAGAATCTCCATTTCTTGTTGATAGTTTAGTGGCATTTGCAATCTCATGTTCAGAAGAGCCTTCATCTGATAAAGAGATAAACAAATTTAAAATCACTTTACCTTCCTTGACTACAGAGATTGCTTGTAAGCCTTTGGGGTACCTTAGGCGTGGTTTGATCAAGGATTTTTGTGTTTAATTGAGTTCTTTACTTCAAGATTTTGTGGTGAATTCTCAAAGATTGTGTGAAGAGTGCAACTTGGGCTTCCATTTATGCCTCTTCTGGTTGAAAGAATATCTGATTATTTGAAGCATTTTATCTGATAGTTGTTCAAGTATTGTAGAGGTTGTCAAAGATCTGATATATCCCAGTTTGTCTTGTCAACACCCCACAAAAAATTCATTCAAACAAACTAATCCTACCCATACTACCCCTGCATTGCATTGTGTGTCAACAAAAGGATCTAACCCATCTACAAAAATGCACAAGGCAAATCAGGATTATATAATGTCTTCAGTAACCCTTGCCTTGCATTGAAAATATCTCCATGATCTAGGAGTGACAACTTGTGAAAGTCAGATTTGGAGTGTTGATCATATTTTCCCAAGGCCTTTTCATACTATTTGCATAAATTGAGGGATATCTTCATCTCCTTCACCATTTGGGGGTTATAATATAGGTTCTCTTACCTTGGTTGAAAAGGCACAACCTAAAATAGTGAGGGTCAGATCAAATCCTTTCAAAGTGTTATCCATCGTGTGAGTTAGATCACCTCCCGGCTACAAAATGACACACATCATGATGAAATATATAACACCATGCAATTCATGAAGTAAATCTTCAATTACTCGAATAGGAAACTTATCTTTGATGGTGTACTTTTTTAGTTCTCGATTAGTCTAGACATATCCTCCATATTTTATCCTTCTTACGTACCACATCCACTTGTGAAGAATATGCGCTCTGGCTATGTCTTATGATACCTGCCTTCAACATTTCCTGCACCATTTTCTCAATCTCACTTTTGTAGGAATATGGGTATCTGTATGGTCTGATGTTATGTGGTTGGCTCCCTAGAATAAACCAAATGGCATGATCATGATCCCTAACTGGTGGTAGTCCCTTTGGAATTTCATCAAAAACAAACGAGTGAGCATCAACAATCTTCTGAAGATTGGGTGGCATTGAAGACTCTGTATTTTGTACCTCTATGGAAAATAACTTTGCTACAAATCCATCTACTCATTTTCTGATAATCTTTTGCATCTGATGAGAGCTAATAATCTATGGAGACTTAGCTACCATCCCTTTTAATTGTATTTTCCTTCCTTCTGAATGAAATCGCATGAAAAATTCTTGGAAATTCATCTCTATAGTACCCAAGGTTGTGAGCCATTGACACCTAAAACAATGTCCTCCCCTCCCATAGAAATAACAAACATAGGTGAAGTTTAACATGTAGTCTCCCATGGAGAGCTTGATACTATGACACTTTCCTATGTAATTGATCGTCCCACCATCCACAATCATAACTCACATTTCTGGAGTTGGGTAAATAAAACAATCGAGGCGGGTGACTAACTTACTATTTATGAAGTTATGAGTACTCCCTGAGTCGATCAACACCATCACCTTCTTTTTTTTTTGAGATATCCAATAACCTTGAGTGTTTGAGGAGTAATAACACCTAACAATGTATGGAAAGAAATTGTAGGTTTGTGATCCTCTACTTCATCTTCTATTGGTTCCAATCTCTCTTATAATTTTAGCTTCCTCTTCATCCTCATTTCCTCCTTCAATATAGAACAACTTCTTCTCAAGCACATTTGTTTCTGGTCCATATTTGTTGTCACAGTTAAAACATAATCCTTTTGCTCTCTTTTCTTCCATTTTTTAGGAATCAATCTAATTAGTCGAGTGAATGATGGGGAAGGGGTACTACAGTCTGGTGTTAGTGAAAGGTTGCCTCCTACTGCAAAGAATTTTTTCCTCTGCTCTACATGCCATGATAATAGAATCAGAAAGCTTGAGTGGATTAAACATATGTACCTCATGCTCAATGTGGTCCTTAAGACCCCCAAGAAACAAGTCATTCAGGTTCCCTTCTATAATATTCTCCACCCTTAAGGATAGGTTATGGAATTGATGCACATAATCTTTGACTGATCCTATTTGTCGTAACTTTTCCAATTGACTAAATTAGTTATTTGAAACACTGGAACTATAGTGCAATTGCAACTCCTCGGTACAAATTATCCAAGTGACACTGAGACCATTCTTTTGCCTCTAAGCACATAACTATCAATACAGCATTTAATTGGTCCGGTTTAAGATACAGAGAATGCCAAGGTCACCTTTTGTCCCGATGGGATTTGATGTAACTCAAAGAAGTTCTCCATTATCCAATTCAGTGGATCCTTCCCATCAAATTTGTGCATATCCACTTTCAGCATCATGTTCCGTGGTTACGAATAAGTTGGATTTTGATTAGGTTGGAAAATTTATCCAACATGGTTATTTTGCCCATTATTCTGAACTAAAGATCCTCCTTGGTTAATATGGGGCTGATTTGGGACAAGCTTTTTACTCTTTATATGTTTCATGATATCATCTGACCACTGATTAATTTGGTCTATGTCTCCTTTACAAGCCATCTCAGATTGTAGATTTCGCATATCATACTTGAGTTGGGTCACATTACGATCAACTAAGGTAAACCCCAAAGTTGTCGAGGAATCTATATTTACCCCTTTTGACTCCAACTCTTCAATCACCACCCCATCTTTATCTCGGGTTTTTACCGGAGTGATAGGATTCTTTTGGCTCTTGTGGAAGGCCCCGTCATGATGTCAAACCCGAGGGTTTAGGGTTTTGATAAAAATTAGGCAGAATAGGAAAAAACACAAAGAAGATACTACCAATATGTTTTTGAGAGCTTTCCTCAAATGTGAAGAACTTGGAAAAAATCTACAAAATGCAGCGTAGGGAGAAATTTTATGAAAAAACCTAAATTTGCAATAAATTTTGTAAAAAAAAGAAAAAAGTCTAAAATTTTCAAGGAATCTTACTTGAAATGATTTGCAACTTTGATAAAAAATATTTGACAAGTTCACTCTGGTTCACAAGATATAGCGGAAACAAAAAAATTAGGGTTTTTACCCTAATTTTGGCCCGGATCGCAACTCTGATACCACTTGTAATGGAATTACTTGTATAATTTAGATTATGAGCAGCAATAGAACACCAAATAACACAATATTACAGATAAATGATCTCAATATACAATTAAAATAGATTTTTCACTTTGAGGGGGAAACCTCTAAACCATACAATAAGACTCAAATGCTCAAATGATGATAACATACCACCTACAATCCCCTATATATACTATTCATATGTTATGGCCATCACCAAGTCCAACCTAATAAGCATGAGAAAGTATAAATGACATAATAAAATTATATGGTAAGCCACAAGTCGGCTACTCATATCCTAATACAAGCAATAGGTTAAGGATGTAGGACACTCTACTTTAGAGGGTGTGCACCAACCTTAGAAAGGCTAAAAATAGCCATTCCTAAGCTTCTTGAAAAGTCGCTTTTAAAAGGCACCATATCAAAAGCACTTGAATGAACTTTTTTCCATAAATAACTTATGAAAAAGGTTGACACAACACAAAGGACCACTTGACATGGTAGGATAGGCCCGATACAGGGGATGGAATGACCTTGAGGGTTGTCGGGGAAGGTTTATAATGAAAATTTTTAACATTAGGGTATAGTTGTCATGTTTTCAAGATAAATTTTTCCTTGCAAAAAACACAAGGCAACATCATGATACAACCTTTTGATATATTACATAAATTTGAATCTAATTCACCTATAAATATATGAATGTTATACAATTCATTTGGGGAACAAGTAATTAATTGAGTTTTCATTATTATTTAAACTAGCATTCCGTTATGAAGCATTTTCAATATACAAGTTGGAGTAATTTGTGTTTGTTGACATCTTTTTTCCAATGTAAAGGATTTGATTATATTAGAGGATTGACTAGTTCACACTAGCCACCCAAACCCTAATATAGGTTCCCAAACTTTGTTTTCCTTAACATTTTTGGTTGAGTGGATCTAGCTCATTACATATCCGTATATGAAAATACATGCATAAGATGTAAGGTAATAAGAAGACAAACATTCCGAGAGATTTTTTTGTGATTAAAACACTTGATCATAATCATGTGGATCCTACCATAAATGCACATCTCTAACTAAGACCATATAATTAATCATGACATATTATTCAAATCAAATCAAGATTTGTAGTTTATCTTTTGAAAATCTAGGTTTCATTTTTCCATCCCTATATATTAAGAAGACAAATATTCTTGGAGATTTTTGTCGATTTAGAGCACTTGATCACGATCATCTTGATCATATCATTGTGATAATTCCTTGATTAATATAGTATGACTAATAATAGAATATTATTCAGATTACATCTAATTTTTCAATTTACTTTTTTGAAAGTCTTAGTTTCACATTTCCATCCCCGTGTATATTCTTACATATTTGCATTTCACCAATAAGAACATACGTATGAGAAAAAAATTTAGGTAGAAGGTTGGTATGTGAGGAATACCTGGAAGTCGTGAAGAGGTTGCACACCATGAATACCAGACCTATCGAGAGCACTTTTTTTGTCTGGGAAGGATTACTTGAGAAATAAAGCAAGACCACAAGATAGAATTAAAAGCATAGGTTAGTGGATTGCCTAATGAAAGATAGATCCGGGAAGTGGGGTGCTTCCTAGAAGGTTGTCAATCCATGTTTTAAAACAAATTAAATGTTGATAAAAACATGAACTAGAAAGTCCTACTGTAGTTGTATAATTTATGTATCTCACACAAGCACCAGTAAATTAAATCTAATCTAAATAGTGAATACAAGATTAAATTTAAATTAGGTCTGTAGGTGTGGTGGTATGGGTGAAGTTGTGGGAGGTTTTGAGAGGTTTTGGGTAGGTAAATTAGCTTGTTAGTCTGAGGGAGAATGCTAGATACAGAGACCGATGTTGGTCACTGGTTTTAGCCGGATCGGTTGGGTCGACCTGATCACGGTAGGGGAAATTGGGTGCCAAAGTAGAAACGAGGTTAGTTTAGGTTCTCTGTGATTACATAGAGTGTTGGTAAGGCTTAGGCAAGGTGTTGGGATTTAGGTGAAGCTCAACAAGGGTGAGAGAGGTGATTGGAAAGGTAGAGAGGTTCAGGTTGGTAGGGTATCGGGTAGATGGGTGATGGATGGTATTTGGGTGAGAAAGAAGCAATAAAACAAAAGACAATAAGATATCTAAAACCAAAGTTAAGAACTAACAACCTGGTTAAGATACTTATCTAGAAATTTGGAGATTGGTAGATGCGGTGGTTAGTGGGTGTTTGTAGGAGAAATGGGTCTGGATCCAGTGTCGTGGAAACAAAGCTTGGGTGCTTCCCTGTGAATGATCCGAGGTTATAGAGCAAGAGGTTAGTTGTTGGTGAAGAACTTAGATGCTTTGGTGTTGTGTTTGATCGTTAGATGCTCAATCAAATGCCAGAATGTGAAATGAATAATCCAAAAGCCCACCAAAGGAAGAACAAATGAAGAACCTGTGGAAAGAGTTGGAATTCCTTATTTAAAGAAACCCATGGCGGTTCCTTGGAAAAGTGCTAGTTAGGGATAAGTGGTCAAATTTACTCAAAATAACATGTTTCTTCCTTTTTTCACGTGGGTCAAGATTTGATTATGGACTAGAGTCTTGTTTCATGTTTAAACACGTGGGAAATTAATGAAAGAGGCACCGATTGACAATTAATGTTAGGTTGAGAAAGAGTCTTAATTAGTTAGGGAAGTGGTGGTCTAGTCTTAGGTGGTTAAGGGGAGTGATGACTTAGCCTTAGGTATTAAATGGCCTTGGAATGGGTCTAAGGTGAGGTGGAGAGGTGAGGTAATAATTAACCTAATATTGATAATCGGATTAATAATAATGTGTGGAAGGGGTCATGATAAGGGGGTGTGTTGATTAAAAGGGGCTTATAGGGTTGAGCCAATTTTTGGTGTCTACATTCGCCCCTTTTTGTTGTGTAGCTTATACTAATAAGTGATGATGACAAAAACAAGAAGTAGGTTGCCCCAGATAAGGGTGGAGGTGATCCCCTTCAAACCAGGAATTGGTTAAGTGGAAAGTGGAGTCGATGATGGGTTTGATAAGGTGGTAGGTGATGAAAATGGGGTAAGGTGTAGGTGTAGGTGTAGGTAATGGGTGTGATAAGGTGGAGGCATTCAAACACATGCACATGTCCAGAATGCAACAAGGCACAAGGTTGAAGAGCACACAAACTCTACATTATCAAAGGTTGATAGTTTATCCAAACAAGGGTGATGTGGTCAGTATCCAAGGTATAGGATGTGATCTTGGAAACACAACGGGTCTAGGTGTAGGAATGGGTATAGGTGTGTTCGAACACCAAAAGGTTTGGTCTAGTCGAGATAAACATCACGAAATAAGGCAAGGCAAGGTCGGTAGGTGAAACAACACAGGTATCATTATCACACGGTGGAGTGAGTAAGCGAGTTTGATTGTCAAATAAGTGGGGTTGGTTCGGCAGGGGGTATACAGGTGAGGCAAATGTACCCCTAAGTATCCTTAGGGAGTTGGTGAGGTGGTGAGGTGATAGGTGGGTCTCAGTAGGGATGTTTTAGGGATGTGACAACAAGGAACAGGGACCCTGCAACAAAAATTAGGGCAAATGAGGTTGGTTGGGTTATTGATAGGGTGACCGATGCCGGTTCATGGGGTATAGGTTGCGGTATTGCGAGCCTAGGTTACTACTTTACATGCATAGGTAGCCACACTACTGTACACAACTAAGCAGAACAACACAAGCACATGTCAAGGCGGGGGACACATGGTTGCCCCTCCTTCACCTCCAAGGGCACATGATGGTGCACGGATACATGGACATAGAGCACCACTCTGGGATAAGGTCTATAGATAGGTGCTAGAGCGATGCCACCACCACAACTGATATCTATGGATCGATATAAAGAGGTTGTGGTCGAGGCGAGATATTATGAGGACCAGACACAGAGATTCGTGTTCCTATTGTCAACTATGCTACCTACAGAGCTCAATAGGTAGTCGATCGGAGGTCCAACTTAGGACCGTACGTACCCAAAATTGTAAGGGCATCAGATCTTCGAACAACGTGACAAGTGCCCCAATGATGATATAGGTCTCCTCGCAAGGTGTTCAGGATCCGGAAAAGATCTCCAAGTGTGCGTTAACATCCCGCATGCCCCGCTTAGCCCCCGCGTGCTTTGTTTTCCCTTTTCCTCTCTTTTCTTGGCCTTTTGCTTTTCAAGGATGGAAACCGCCGCCCCGCATGGTGGCGAGTCTCATGACCGCCGCCGCCCGATCGGGCGGCGGTCTCATAACCGCCGCCGCTAGAGCGGCGGTCCTTTACGCGTTTTCCAGAAAGCGTTTTAACGCGACTCACGTAAAAATCAACGATTCACCAGCTTTTTTTACCGACTTAGGCTTGCATTTATGTTTTTGGTCCCCTGGAATAGTGTTTGGCCATTGTTTATAGTTTTAGAGTTCAGTTTGGTTTTGATCTTTGGGTGAATGAAAAGCTATAAATAAATGGTTTGTGCACAAACAAATGGACTGGCCCCTCATTCACTTCTCATACTTTCATTTTCAATAGTTCAGTCTATTATTTTGCTTAGAAGCCATAGTTTCAATTCTTTGCATGTTTAGTTAGCATTGTTCAAATTGTTGGTAAGCCATATATCCATCTCTTGTGCAGAAGTGTTGTTATTTCACCCAATCCTTTGGAGTAGAATAGCTTAGGAAGCCATTAAAGTTGCGCAGGTTTTGCTCCTCAAAACAGGATAGTTTCTGTGTTCGGATGCTTTATGTTGCATGACTCGCAATAAATCCCGCTAGGAATTGCATAAGCCAAGCTCTGTACTCTTGCGCTATCCCTCTCCTACTCGCATTATATTTAGTCTACATTCTGAGTTGCCTTTGTCCCAATATCTACTTCTGTTGATGCTAGCATTACACGCTTTTTTGGATTCACGTGAACACAAAGGAACGAGGAGATCACACTGAGGGGACAAGATCACACACACCATTGGATTCGCCACTGTTCTGCAGAATCCAGGTTCTAGCTTTCAAAGTTCTAAAGTTAGAAATATATCAAATAGAGTAGATAATCACTTCTTTTCAATTAAGTTTACTTTCGATATTGCCAAGGAAGTGTGGGGATTGATAGTTTCTGAGAAACTATGATTCATTCCTCACTTCTAAGGTAGGATCGAGAGTCTGGCAAATAGATTAAGCAAGTTATTTCATTATTTAGAATAGATCTACAAATTGCACAGACAAATAACTACACTCGGTTATTTTGTTTGTTTTAAGTTTTATCTTAGTTGTCAAAATTCTAGATACGTTTAAATAGCTACTTTCTTAAATTCTTAAGGTTTCCTTAAAATATAAAAATAGAAATTATATATATACTCTAGATTTATTCCATGTAGTTAAAATTCACTTTGTTACTGCTTAGATTTACATTATTGTTTTGTAGATGACAATCACGGGACCCAGGAGCCGGGAATACGTATTTGAGCCAATTGTGCCTCAACCCAATCTCATCATGGCAATAGCTTACATAGATCAAAACCTTAGAATACAAATCTTCCAAACAACAACAGATTTATGACAAATCGGCTCTCGGTTGAGGGATTAAATATAGAAGACGACCGTTGTCCACTAAAATTTCGGTCGATAAAAGTAAAATCAACCAAAATTTTGAGTTATGAGTGTTTTACATAAAGTGTAAGGGTTGAAAGAGAACAAAATTGTCCCAAATTCTGTGTTTTGGGACATTTTGTATGTATATAGCCTATCGGACATTTTTGTCAAGAATCCCAAGTACGAAAGAACGCATTCTGAGGTACTCGAGAAGATCGCGTAATTTGATCCATTTTTGAGAAAGCATATGATTACAGCGATACTAGGGATTAGGACTTGATTTCCAACATGTCCCAAATCAAAAGTGCAAGTTGTTCCATTTTAAACCAAGATCCTACGGTCGTGATCCAAACTTTTCCAAATGCAACCCAAGAATCCATTTTAAGTAAAACACCCGAACGCGCCTGCCCGACAAGCTGCTCGTCCCAAATGTATAAATGCATTTTCGTCATCTACCCTACTTCCACTCACCATCGCCGAACAGCGATTGTCCTTACTAGATATAACGGCTATGTCCCAAGCTGTACCAAGTGTCATTCGTGCTTATTTTTCCGCTTTCTACCCGAATATCATGCTTATTCAAGTCGGTGGTTATGTATTCATTACCCACCATATGACCTTTATCTCTCCTAAACGAGATATACACGAAACTTCCCGAGTGCATTTTCCACGCATTCCACAACCCATGCTATCGAATCACTCGAACCCTCGATATTGATTGGAGCCTCGCGCGTCATTCCCTCGATCTATAATTCCTTTGATTCGAGTTAGAAGGGCCTTTGGCTTTGCCTTAGATTCACAAATTCCACTAGTCCTGAAGACATTAGACTGCTCTAACTAGTTTGTCTCGCATCCCACGCATATTCCATCCCCAGGCTGTCTCAAATGACCTCAGTGAGGTCGGAGCAAATTTCTGTAGATTCCCGCTGCTTCGCGATTTGGGGTACAAAATTGGTGATCTTGATTTCGTGATTTTTGGGCAAGAATGGCGGATGACAAACCCTACACCAATGGCGCAGATGATTCACGATAGTGGTTTGGCTTTGCTAGAGGTTTCCCAATCTCAAGACAAAGCCAGGCCGATAGTCCGTGCTTTCATACGGAGCTCACTTGAACCCGCTTTATTTCAAGTATTAGGGAACTTTTCATCGCCAAATCATGCCGCCACAAATCATTTCACGCTCACGAGGATTCCAGAGATGGATAATGCCCGAATATGCTCGAGATTCGATGCATATGGCAGACCCTCTGGCTCACCAAGCAGCTGACAAATATACGGCACGCATGGAAATCATCACCCTGAAGAACCCTAAGAAAGGAGCAACTACTCAACTCTTAATCAGCTTATCAACACAAACTGAAGAGTCGATATAATTCATAATCTTTTCAAACGGAGGAGTTAGATCAACCCTCAAAAACCAACAATTTCCTTGGAAAAGCTCATCGAATGGTGTGCGAATGACGCAAAATATCAATTGGCGGAAATCTAAGCATGAATTGACCACAGCACCCTGAACGATGCTACAATGTGTACCCAACTTGAAGAAGTCTTAGATGATGACAATCAATACGATGTATACCCTAAGAGTGAACAACACTCTGGTTTGGCTTTTCTTATATGTAGGAGGTTTACAAACGATGACCCAAGAGGTCTCTTTTCACCGAGAAAACCCTCTATCGTAATTTCCGCATATAGGAAATACTCACAGAGAAATACGTGGTCGATCAGATCAAGGTGATCAATTCATAGAAGGATATCACATGCGATGACAACCATGATACAACAAATGCAATATGGTGCTTATTTCATCCAATTCGTGAAATTCACCAAATGAAGTCATTTCAACGTTAGTAGAAAAGTCGAGAGGGTTAGAACATGCTCAAGCAAGTCAAAATTCTCAATTCAAAATGGGAAGTTCTAATCCTCCACACCATATGCCAAGTAGACCTCCTCACAAATAGCACGTTAGGTATGCCTCCTCGCATGAACACAGAGATAAGAAGAGGCCCATCATCTCTAACACCATTCCTCCCATCTAGTATCTGGGAAATCCATTCCCCTGGACAACGATATCTATAGTACCCCGGATACTTAAACATGTACTCCAAATCACCACAAGGAGATATGTTCTCCTCTCGTTGGCATTTTTACTCAAACACAGGACTTCCTTATGACTACCAAGCATACGCCGCACCATATCAACAACCCTCCCACCACCACTCCTCAAGATAATCCACCATCATGGGCGAAATACTATAAGATAGGGACTTATTCAAAATATTTGAAAGAGCCCTTAGCGGAGTTCTCCTCGCCATATCCAAGAACTCGGCTATATGCTTCCAAGACCCCTTCTCAGGATTTACCCAAGTCTATAAGGTAGGGAGATCCAAATGCGCATATCAAAGCACACGCTGGAGGACCTGGATCGGGAACTATCCTGGTGAGATCCTGCTGGGGTCTTGTCTGCTAAAATATTTCCCAAAATGGTTGAGAAGGCATCGCATTCGGGAGATTGGTATTATGAACACCCGAGGCTTCCATCCATTCATTTAAACAACCGTGAAGACCTAGTTCATTAAGGCATTTGACATGAACAAACTAAGGATAGGAAAAATCAGGAGTTCTTACACATGGGAAAAGAACACAACGAAGTCACTGCCAATTTCATCCAAAGGTGGCGAACATCATTATTCTCGGTGAAAGTGCCAAACATGGATCAAATGGAACTATGTGATTTATTCCTTCATGAAGATCCAGAGATGAAGAAGAAGTCCAGTGTGCAGAGCTTTCAGTGATTACGAACTTACGATGAAGTACTTAGAGTGCTCTTGAATAGATCAACTCAATTAATAGTGGTCGTAAGACATATGGAGCAAATGGGAGGTTAATCACCCCCAATCGAACACTACTGATATCTCCCTCGCAAACGCCAATCAAGGACCTAAAATCCTTAACAAAAATTGGGGAAGTAAGGATGATGGAGTAACCAAAGCTCGAAGGACCAAATTTGATGTCAATACTCCATGTTGGGCACCACTCCTTCTCAACAAACAAACAAGGTTACCTCTAGAATAGTATCAATACAAGGTGGATTTTAACCATCCACAACAACAATGGATACAACGGCGAAATCCCATACGAAGAGCTCTTGAAACTCATTTGGTTATCAAAACCAAAATCAAAACCTCCGAGAAACAACAAATGCAAAACTTTAATCCTAGAGCAAAGGGCAACGAGTTTGAGCCACAATATACACCAAATCAACAAACCAGAATTACAATCCCAATTCATATTGTGGTTTTCACAAAATTCAAAGGTCAGATATCCTACCCATGACTACAATAAATTCATGCAACGCGTTAATGCTAGAAGAACAAAGATAGTTCTTCGTGCATTTGTTTTTGCAGATCCGTGTCACCACCACCAAGCTCGGACGCATGCTTGGTAGTTTCCCCTCGAAATTCTCCCTCAAGATCTTAATTAACGATCCACTCCCAAATCATGATAATAACAGACTAAATCCAAATGGGACAAACAAAAGCGTAATGACGGGAAACAATGATCATGAAGCCTCGACTTCACTAAATCCATCAGTTGCACCACAATTAGGAAATCAACCGAGACCCAAGATAGTCGGTTTAGTAGAACTAGACGTTGAACTACTGTCAAAGCTATAACAAGAACACGAGAATATTTCTCTCAACCAAGCCCAAGTCACTGCTAGAAAGCAGATAAGAGTCAACAAATAGTAGAAAAACCTGTAGGTGCCTATGATTTAATTAATGACCTAACAAAAACCTTCTCGCACATTTCATTTTTAGACTTACTAAAAACTCTCCCGCTCACAGGCTGCTTTTAGAAGCATTAGGTTTAGGTCATTTAATTAACATCACTCCACCACCTCTGAAACACGGGTAAATCATGTAGATTTTGATATCCACCCTCAGGGCATTTGGACAAGGATGTCAAATTCATATTTGAAATAAGTAAAATGCCTACAGATGTTGAGATTGCACGCCGAGGTGATCCAAAGATTACACTTACAAGTATGGGTTTATAATAACTACGTAAAACAAGCAATGGTTGATGATGGGGCCACAGTTAACATAGTCCCCTTCTCTTTCCTTCAAAAATTAGGATATGGGGAAACAAACTGTTCCACCACTCGAAATACATTGAGAGGCTATGATAGCCTTAAAGCCACTTCGATTGGAACTATAATACTACCGGTCACCTTAGGACCCAAAACAATCCTGATTGAGTTTTATATTATAGATCGGGAAACTAATTATAATATGATCCTCGGCCGACCATGGATACACCGAATGAAGGCAATCCCTTCTACGTTATTCCAAGAAGTAAGATTCTTGCATCTAGGAAAGGTGTTTGTAGCCAAAGGCGATCCAAAACCTTTCGATATACACCTAGCTGACTTAAAGAAAAGACCAGGTGTGCACTCGGAATTTGAACTTCCAACAAACCAACTTAATAAACCCACTGACGCAAAACCAGAGGAGAAGTTGGTACCTACAACGGATCTTGAGACTATGAATCTAGTCAAGACAATCCCAACCTCAAAAGGCGAGGCTAACATTGTAGAAACAGTATCATTAGGAACTACTGCAAAAATCGTTGAATTACTAGAACAGATCTACCAATGTTTCTACCATTTGATTCTGTGGGCATGGGAAATTCCCTAGGTGTTGGTTCTCTTCCAGCTGAGGATCTCTTGTATGGTGGAAGTAGAATGCGCAAACACAACAAATATCCTAAAGCATCCATATTCCCAGCTAAATATTGGACTCTCCATTTTGATGGAGCTAAATGTTGTTATGGAGCGGGGGTGGTGTAATCTTTACTTCCCCTGAAGCAAAGGTCCTACCATTCGCCTTCAAACTCAATTTCGAATGTACAAACAACGGCGTTGAATACGAAGCCCTCCTCCTTGGCCTCATTTTAGCCAAGAGGATCGGTATTAATAATATCGAGTATTAGGAGACTCTGATTGGTATGAAACCAAGTCTCGAGATATATAAACCAAAGCGAGCATTTACGACTTTACAAAAAGTTGTATTAGATTTAAGCAAGGAATTTGACTTCATATCAATTGAAACAATCCCACGAAGAAAATCTTCTTGCTGATTCAATAAAGCAACTTCCGCATCACGTTTTACTCCAAGCAATAAGTTAGAGGATACCCGTTTCATAGTATCCCTTCGTGATGAATCATTGATAAAGACAACGACAAATTCTCTTTTAAACAAAAATGAATCTACTATTCTAGACCATGTTGATAGTGATATGGCCACTTTGGATTACTTAAATGCCTATGCGACACTACATCTCTCCTATCATATGATAGATTTGTCCTTAATCCCACATTCATCTTCTTCATGCGGAAATCGATAATGGAACCTAGCGTATACACGGTAGAAAGTGGGGACGATTTGGATTTACCTCCAGCCCCACCTAAGTTTGAAGAAGGTAATGCCTCTTTAATCGAAGAAACAATTGATGTTAACATCGGAACGGAGGATGAACCAAAAATATTGAAATTAGGGTCCTCGTTAACCCCAGAAGAAGTAGAAATACACACTCAGATCCTCAAGGAACATTAGAAAGCTTTTGCATTTAATTATAAGGAAATGATAGGTGCTGCACCACACATTGCAGTGCATAACGTCATCGTCACTAAACCTGATGCAAAACCAGTTAAACAAAAATCAAGACCCATGAAACCCAAGGTGGCTCTCATGGTGAAAGACGAAATAATAAAACTCCTACAAGTAGGGTTCATCAAACCATCGATTACTCTCATGGGTATCTAATATTGTTCTCGTTCTCAAAAAGAATGGGAAGATACGCATCGCATAGACTTTCGAGACATTAACAAAGCATGTCCTAAGGACGACTTCCCATTACCATCCATAGATGTCATTGTTGATGCAACAACTGGATTTGAACTCTTGTCCCTCATGGATGGATTCTGGATACAATCAAATCGAATATCCGAACAAGACCAAGCCAAAACCCCATTTATAACTCCTTGGGAACCTATTGTTATCTTTGTTATGCCATTTGGTCTCAAGAACGATGATGCTACTACGTGCAAGCGAGCTATGACATATATATTCCACGATTTAATTCATAAAATCGTGGAATCCTACGTAGATGACTTGTTGGCTAAGGCCAAGAAGCGTTGTGACCATCCAGAAGTACTCCACGTCATTCTTTCACGCCTAATAGAATACGAGTCACACTAAATCCAGAGAAATGCGTCTTTGGTGTAACAGGAGGAAAGCTCCTAGGTTACATCATATCGTCACGAGGGATAGATGTTGATCCAACCAAAATTTGGGTTGTCCTCGAAATGGTCCCACCTTCGAATGAATCTGGAATCAGGTCATTTCTCGAAAAAGCTGGGTGCAATCCGGAGATTCATCCGGACTTAAGCTTCGCCATTCATCCAATCAATAATTTACTCAAGAAGGATTATAGCATTGATTGGACCAAGAAGACCTAATGAAGCCTTTGATGCGGTTAAGCGTTTCTGTTATCACCACCTACACTAATGCCACCCAAGCTAGACCCTTTGTTAATTTTGTATTCACGAGTCTCGCCGGCCGTATATTGGCCCAAGAAGACAATGACAAAAAGGAACACACGATTTATTGCATTAGTCGAAGCATTACTTGACTATGAAACATGTTATACACAGCGAGTAATGAAAATTCCTTGCCATAGTCTTTCGCTACTAAACGTTTAAGACATTATATGTTGAATCAGAAACGAGGGTCATGGTAAAACGGACCATTTATGAACTTTCCTCACACAAGGATCCTTGTCTAAAAAGGCTAGACGTTTTATAACCTTAATGGGGAATTCGAATTAACATTTGTAAATCGGAAGTCGGTTAAGGGACAAATCATTGCAGATTGGTTCGCTGATAACCCATTAGATGGAGGTGATTTAGTAGATTTAGATTTTCCAGATGAGTGCGTATACTATATTGAAACCCGACCCTCTATCTCGAGTGTCCCTGGTACATGAAATCATTAATTATATCATGGACCATACCTACCTGAAGGAGCTACACCGCAACAAAGAAGGCGGTTACGTATTATCAGAAGCCAAATACGTCATCATAGAGCAAAGTACTCACTGAAAAGCATTCGATGGAATGCTCTTGAGATGTGTTAACACAAAAGAATCCAAGAAGATTCTCCATGAATCTCATAGTGGAATGTGTGGAGGCCACTTCGGTGGCCATGCCACCGCTCGCAAAATACATCGAATGGGCTATTTTGCCCACCCTAGAACACGACGCAATGGAGTTTGTACGCAGTGTCATAAGTGTCAAGAATTCTCCCACGAAATTCATATGCGGCCTGACAAGCTCTACAACCAATTGCTACTCCATGGCCCTTTTCTACATGGGGTCTTGATTTGATAGGGAAATTCTCTCCCTCGTCTACAGATGGCCATAATTTTATAATCACGGCCACCGAATATTTCACCAAGTGGGTAGAGGCTATGCCTCTTACTACTGTACCAGGTTCTGTAATCGCCAAGTTCATTTTGAACCAAATCATTTGTAGATATGGTATCCCACAAATCATTATCTCCGATAATGGAACTTCTTTTAAAAATGAAGAGGTTCGCGAGCTATGCAATAAATTTAAGATAAGCCATCATACGGCTTCCTTGTATTACCCTCAAGCCAACAGACAGGCTGAAGCGACAAACAAGACACTAAAAGCCATTCTCCTTAAAACTGTGAAAGAAAACAAACGAGATTGGCATTTGAAGTTATATCCGGCCTTGTGGGCCCACCGAACCTCAATAAGAACACCAACGGGAGCAACTCCTTTCTCACTAGTGTTCGGGGCAGAGGCAGTTATCCCACTCGAGGTTGAAATACCCAGTCTCCGCATTTCATTACAAGGGATTTTGGATGAAGACGCTTATAGAGAAGCACGTCTTTCCCAACTAGAAAGCCTAGATGAAACTAGGTTAGATGTGAAAAGGTGACATATAGTTTATCTTTGACCGGATGTGCCTTGGTAAATACAACAAGAAGGTCTATGAGCGCGACATATACGAAGGTGATCTAGTTCTAAGGCTAGGCCGGATCGACAAGAAGGCCAGGTAAAGGAAGGAAATTCCGGCCCAAATGGTTGGGCCCATACCGAGTCATGAAGGACTACGGAAATGGTGCATACCTCTTATGTACGCTAGAAGGTGAGGAATTTGGCGAAACAGTCAATTCCCTTCACCTCAAGTGGTTCTACGCATAAGCAGCTAGCACTACTTATATATATTTACATTGCATCTTCATATAGATTAAGATCATTTTGTCCACTTGTTTCTTACATAAATGGTGATCAAGGAATCTATTCTCAAAGCAATTCATTACAAACTCATGATGTTGTTGGCATAAACTCTTTAATCATACCTCTCCATTTTCATGATGTCATCAAATTATCTCGGAATCATTTTATCAAATAAAGCTAGATATGACAAAGTCTTAACGGTAACCATACCAAGATCTGCAAGTTTATTCTCGCTTTGATTTCTTCTTAGGGCAAGGTGTCTTGCCTATGGTCTATTCTAGAAGCTTCATGGTGTCACATCTATCCCATATGTATATCTCTTTGGAAATAAGCACATACTGACGTTTTGCTCAAGAAAACAAGTCAAACGTTGATCAAACAGAAAATTTTAATTTTACACATTTCCTTGCCCCACCAACCTTCGGTGATGAGCTTGCGTCTCTTACTAGTGACGTAGGGTTGGGAAAGGATGGAAATGCCCTTACTCACCTATGCTTTGCCCACGGTGTTAAACCCATGCTTCTTACTAGTAGCATGGGGCAAAGTGTAGGGAGTCCTCTTGACAAATAAATGCAAATGGTCATACACAAACAATTCAAACTTTGAAACTTTGAGTCAAAAATAAATGAATCAGATGTTCAAAATTCCAAGAGAGTTAAAATCCTAAAAACCAGTGATTTTGTCTACTACGTGGCCATCTACGGATCTAAGTCTAGATAAACCGCAAAGTAAGTTGCATTCTAAACTATGAAGTCACTCGGGTGAGAGTAAGCTTGTAGCTTCCAATTTGGTTCCACCAAAGCTTTTCATGCTGTCTTTCATCACTATCGTTTTAGCACATTTCATAACTTGTGCCCTTTTGACTCTTGGTGATAAGCCCTCGCATCTTACTAGTTGCGTGGAGTTAGGAGTGGGGCAAGTTTATCTGTTCATCATACTGGTTTGTATTCATCACTTTGCAAAACAAACATGAGGTATCCAAAATTGCTTACAGAAGCTAAGATTCAAAATCACATTATATCTACATCACCATATATCAGCATCATGAAACACAAAAGGAAACAAACATTTGCATCATTTGTTCTCCATTGCATACATTCTAAAAAGCATATAAACATACATCGTAGTATACATAGGGAAACTGGAAATAGAAAGGAAACCATGAGTGCCAAGATTTTGATCCAAAATAAATACGTATATATAAATGATCAATGTTTATATACAATGCCATCATGCACTAAGCATGGTCAAAACGCTCAAAGAGCCCGTGATATATAAAAGAATATATAAAACAAAATCTATGAGAGCCAAGTGGCCTCTCAATCCCTACGCGACCCCTCCGAAGGTGCACGCCCACACCTAGGACTCCGGCTACGCCAGGCGCTCTGCGAATGTACGAGAGGCTCGGGATCCCGAGGAGTAGCACAGATCTCACCACAAACGGCTCCTCATAAGACGCTTGGCCGTCTGTGCACCCGCTAGCTCGGTGCAAAGGGTCGATACCATCTCGGCCACATGCGATCGAGAGCAAAGACATCGGTATACCTACTGGCTGTTCAAGGCTCCCAGCGTCTGGACGACTCTACACGGGTCCTATCCATGGGGATCATCGGGAATCAAGTACATACCCCGCGGATCAAATCCTGCCACTCATCAGATCTCTGCAAACAAAGGAGAAAACGAATTAGAAACTAAACAAGAAACTAAAAGATACAAAATAGCAACTAAGGAGAGCCTACAAATAAACATTAAAAGGGAGAAAGGGTAACTTACTCGGATCACCAGGCCTCCAGGATGGGTCGCTTGAGGCCGGCACTGCCGCGGATGCCGCTGCCAGGCGAGGGGCTGCTCATGGTAGGAGCAACGTGTCGCCCCGCAACGGACTCATCCTCTCCACCATGGCCCTGGGAGAGTGGCTCCTCTGAAACTAGAGTATCCCTCTCTGCGCTCTGCTCAGCCCTCTCTGCCTGCATGATATCCTGAGTGTCATGCCACTCAGGATCGCTGTCCTCTGTCTCCTCCTCTGCCCCCTCGTAAACTCCTCAGACTCAGAGTCTACCTCTATAGGGTCATCGCCGCGTGAGCGGGACCCGCGTGCAATCGAAGTAAAGGTGCTAAGGCACCGGCTCTCCCTCTAGCACGAACTATCCTCCTGGCTACAATAGGAACGCCAGGAGTAATCACTATCCAACCTCGGCCTCTAGGCCCCCCTCTAGCCTCACGAACTGATCTGTAGACTGGTGCCACTGGGGGAAGCATACCCGTATATGGTAGGTCAAACACGAGGAACATGGCCAAAGGGTGCACCTCCACTCGCCCCACTCTATCAATAAGCTGCCTGTGGTGGAGCAGGAGATCAAGGTAAGAGTCTCCTTGCCCCATATGCCCGCCATAGTCTGATACGGTGTCGCCTCCATGTCGGCGGTAGTCGGGAGGCGGCAAGGCTAATGAGGTGCTCTAAGCACCGACATATCTCTGTCCATCCGGCGCCCTCACGGCCTGGGATCTGTCACCTCCACACCTTGCCATAAGGGATGAAATGCTCATAGACCCAACTCATGACTAGAGTCGGGTGGCTCAATGACTGCCCCTGTAAACGGACCACCCTGTATAGATCGTGGTAGGTGGTCCCAAGAATGTCTAGCTCCCAAGCGTATATCCGACCGTGCCCCTCTATCTGTGCAATAATGGGGGCCCAACAGTATAATAATGTGTCTCCTCCCTTGTCCCCGATCAGTCTCGAGGCAAGGATCCCCATGATGGCCTGTCAAAATACGGGGATGGGCAAAGAAGGAATAGATCGAACTCTCACCCCCTTCTTCGACCCCGTGGAGATGGCTGCATCTCCCATATATGTCGCCCACTGTGCAATCTGTGCCCGTGAGCCTGCTGTCTCTAAAGTGAGTCGCCTCCCGATGATCGGGACCCCCAGAATGCGGTAGACATCCTCCAATGTAATGGTCCACCACTGGCACGCGGACCCTGCGATGGAAGGTGTTCCGATCTGCATCCCAGTATGAAAACAAGTCACAAAGGATGTGACTAGATGGTGTAACATGGGGCACGCGCGATATGCGCAATATGCCAGCCCTCTGAAGTGTGTCCTCCTCATCCTGTGAGAGGGCATCTAGTACCCCTAGGAGCCAATCACACTCCCTCTCTCTACTCCATCGGATGTACTCCTCTCTCGCCTGCATACACCCAAAAACACACAAAACAAAGTAAGTTAGCATCCATGAAATACTGAGAAAATCATGAAAACACGTAGAAATGCTAAAAATACAAACACAATCTAAAAAGCAGATTCCTTTTGCATTCATGCAAAACCGCGCTATGCAGGAGGAGGCGGTTTAACCGCCGCCTTAAAGGCGGGGGTCGTGTAACCGCCACCCTGAGCAGGACGGCGGTCATGTAACCACGCCACGCCCGGGCGGCGCGCGGCGGTCATGGTCTGAAAATCCACGCGGGTTTTTAAACCCAAAAAGCCTAAAAAAACGTTAAAAACGACCATTTAACCTAAAAACAGAGCCTACCCAGTAGGCGCCCCCTAGGTGGACCTTTTAACACTAGCATTTTCAAAAATGACCCCCATTGCAGAGTATTTAGCATTTCAAAATTAAGGGGGGAAAAACAATAAACTGAAGAAAACTAACCTGTGATCGCTGAGGTCGATGTTCCGCACGTGGAGGCATGATCACTATCTCGCTGCGGACGTTTTGACTCTACTCACGCAAGAAACCGTCACCGTGGGTCCCAAAGCTCAAAATCAACCAAATCGACTCATCACTTGAAATGAATAGGAAAATGGGCCCACTTTCATACATATAGCACTCTGTTTCGTTTTAAAATGACTTTTTCACAGGTTTGGAGCGCTGATGGAGGTAAGTTCCTATCCCCGCACAAATGGTACGTTCTCATTCCCTGTTATTCTTAGCATTTATTTTTCAAACTATTGTATCTATCTGCACTTGAGTTCTCTTTTCATTTTGCAGGTAGCGGGAATTTTGGATGGCGTCATTTCAACACACAGACGTATCAGGTATAACATCTAACTTCCCATTTCAGGACTGCCATACTCGGACCCACCGTTTTACGCCTCTTCATGGCTAAAACGCTTCTCCGAGGGGGCAATATGTACGTACCCAAAATTGTAAGGTATTGTCTTTGCCGGAACAACGTGACAAGTTCCCCAATGATGATACTGAGTCTCCTCGCAAGGTGTTCGGGATCGAAAAATCTCCAAGTGTGCGTTAACATCCCACATGCCCCGCTTAGCCCCGCGTGCTTTGTTTTCCCTTTTCCTCTCTTTTCTTGGCCTTTTGCTCTTGATGGACGAAACCGGTTGCCTGCGCATGGGCGGCGATCTCGTGACCATCGCCGCCCTGCTCGGGTGGCGGTCTGCCAGAACCACCGCGCGTGGCCGCTCGCCCTTTCGAGCGGCGGTCCTTTACGCGTTTTCCAGAAAGCGTTTTAACGCGACTCACGTAAAAATCAACGATTCACCAGCTTTTTTTTGCCGACTTAGGCTTGCATTTATGTTTTTGGTCCCCTGGAATAGTGTTTGGCCATTGTTTATAGTTTTAGAGTTCAGTTTGGTTTTGATCTTTGGGTGAATGAAAAGCTATAAATAAATGGTTTGTGCACAAACAAATGGTCGGCCCCTCATTCACTTCTCATACTCTCATTTTCAATAGTTCAGTCTATTATTTTGCTTAGAAGCCATAGTTTCAATTCTTTGCATGTTTAGTTAGCATTGTTCTCAGTTGTTGGTAAGCCACATATCCATCTTGTGCAGTGAGTGTTATTATTTCACCCAATCCATTGGAGTAGAATAGATTAGGAAGCCATTAAAGTTACGAGTTTTCTCCTCAAAACAGGATAGTTTGGAGTTCGGACGCTTTATGTTGCATGACTCATGATAAATCCCGCTTAGGAATTACATAAGCCAAGCTCGTACTCTTGTGCTATCCCTCTCTACTCGCATTATATTGAGTCTGCATTCGAGTTGCCTTTGTCCCAATATCTACTTATGTTGATGCTTAGCATTACATGCTTTTTCTGGATTCATGTAAACACAAAGGAGCGAGGAGATCACACCGAGGGGACAAGATCACACACACCATTGGATTCGCCATGTTCTACGAGAATCCAAGTTCTAGCTTTCAAAGTTCTAAAGTTAGAAATATATCAAATAGAGTAGATAATCACTTCTTTCGATTAAGTTTACTTTCGATATTGCCAGGGGAAGTGGGGATTGATAGTTTCGAGAAACTATGATTCATTCCTCGACTTCGAGGTAGGATCGAGAGTCTGCAAATAGATTAAGCAAGTTATTTCATTGTTTAGAATAGATCTACAAATTGCATGAGACAAATAACTACACTCGGTTATTTTGTTTGTTTTAAGTTTTATCTTAGTTGTCAAAATTCTAGATACATTTAAATAGTTTGCTTTCTTAAATTTTTAAGGTTTCCGAGAAAATATAAAAATAGAAATTATATATATACTCTAGATTTATTCCATGTAGTTAAAATTCGCTTTATTCTGATTAGATTTACATTATTGTTTTGTATGACAATCACGGGACCCAGGAGCCCGGGGAATACGTATTTGAGCCAATTGTGCCTCAACCCAATCTCATCACGCAATAGTTGACATAGATCAAAACCTTAGAATACAAATCTTCCAAACAACAACATGATTTACGACAAATCAGCTCTCAGTTGAGGGGATTAAATATAGAAGACGACCAAGCACACACATTTTGGTCAAATCAACCAAACTACAGATTACCCTAGGCAAACATTCACATGACTGTAGAAGGGTTCGAAAGAGAACAAACCTTTGGTTGTGATCCTTTGGTCCCACAGCCAGACGCAGGAGACTCTCTTCAGATATAGATACCGGCCTAAGAATCCGAGGTTGCAAGAACGCACGTGAGGTACTCGAGAAGATCACGCAGTTATTGATCCTAAATATAGAAGTTGAGAAAACATATGATTATTGGATACTAGGGATTAGGAATTGATTTCATACATGACCATAGTAGGACCGCAACAACCAAGAGTCTACAGTTGTGATCCACAAATCCCGCAACCTAACGAATCCATAAGTCAATTAGACATAGACACGGCCTACTTATATTAGTATTCAGATCTACCCCACTTCCACTCCACCATCGTCGAACAGTTATCCTTACTAGATATAACGGCTAACAAAGCTAGAGAATTCTGGACTAGGCCAGAGAATCGTCCGTAGAGTCAATTGTATTCATTACCCACCATATGACCTTATCTGGAGACATACACGAAACTATCCCAGGTCATTTTCCACGTATTCCACAACCCATAGATCGAATCACTCGCAGCTTGATATTGATTGGAGCCTTCGAGCAGTCATCCTTGCCGATCGATCTATCACACCAGTTCAGGTTAGAAGGGCCTTCTTTGCCTTAGATTCACAAATTCCACTAGTGCGTATTGAAGACATTAGATTGCCTAACTAGTCTGTCTGCATCCCACGCATATTCCATCCCCACCGGCTGTCTCGGCATGACCTCGGGAGGTCGGGTACGCGGAAGAGTTACCTATAGATTCCCACGCTCGCTTGTCACTTTTCCGGCGTACGGGGACCCATAGTGTTAGTAGTTTAGGGAGCCACTGTTCTCATGGGTAAGGCCAATGGGAGGTGACCAGTTCACGGAGATAGAGGCCAAGTGAGGGGACATGAGAGAGTGGTAGATGTGTCAGGCCCTCCCAGGGATGAGGAGAGTATGAAGATTGTTATTTATTTTTATTTTTGACTTATATATACCGGCTTGCATGCCGAAGAGGTGAGATGTACATGAGAGTTTTGAGAGACTTATTGATATCTATATATACAATGTATTGACATACGGACTTTCCAATACATAGATGATGACATTTATATATGTTATGTGTTGTTTCATTTCCATTGCATTGTTATTATGGAAACTAGTTGTAGGCATGGTTGATGTTATGGTTTGGTTTAATTTCCAATGTATTGATATTATGGAAACTAGATGTGTAGGCATGGTTAATGTTATGGTTTGGTTTAATTTCCAATGTATTGATATTATGGAAACTATATGTATAGGCATGGTTTAGTTTAATTTCCAATTTATTGATATTATGGAAACTAGATGTATAGGCATGGTTCGATTTAATTTCCAAGTTATTGATATTATGGAAACTAGATGTATAGGCATGGTTATGATGTATGGTTTGTTTGGTTTAATTTCTAATGTATTGATATTATGGAAATTAGATGTATAGGCATAGTTTAGTTTAATTTCCAACTTATTGATATTATGGAAACGTGAGAAATATTAGATAATTAGTGGCAAAACGGTAAAAGTTGGTAGAAAAATGGTCGGTGATCTAAGCTCTAAAGACCCCATGTCTTCGAAGTGCTGCCTACATAGCCCTTACAAAAGGGGCCTCAGGATGATGCAGTTCTCCCATAGGATAGGGAAGAATAAGATTTCTGATGGGTAGGTTGGGTAAGGCAAATGGTCTTGGTAAGGCAAGGTAGAAAATAGGCAAGGTCAAATGTTGAGCAGAAAGTAGAAAGGACAACTGATTAACTATGTGATTGGTATGGGTATGGTTTTGTTTTTAGGTTTGATTTGATTTTGTTGAGTACTTATAATGTTTTGGAAATGATGATTACTATGGGTGTGGGTGAAACAAGAATCGTCTCTTGAAGAAGCAACAAGTAGGCAAAGGTGATATGAAAAGAAGTGAAAAGCTCCATAGTTTGCAAAGACCATAATGGCCATACAAATAGGCTTATGAACATAAGCCCCTAGATATGTTGCATGATTGATAGGTCTATAGTTGAAAGAAGTTACATGAGCGCCACGTCCCTTGAGTGGATAAGAGAAAATAAAAGAGGGTAGGGTAGAGTAGTTTGTTTAGTGTAACCTAGTTGTGGGACAACATGCCCCTTCTACAAGATACCCAAAACCAGAATAGGCAAGTCCATGGCCAAAAGTTTGTACTTTTATTGACTTTTTATTTATTTATTTTTTTTTTTGTGCTTTGCATTTTGCATTTATAGGACCGATCGATGTGGGAAGTCTATATTGGGATGGATATTTAGGTTCTCCTTGAGGTCTTCATGAAGTTGATCAATGCGGGAAGCTCCAAGATAGTTTTTGCTTTGAGGCTAGCTTTTTTATAGTTGTCCTTTAAGGGATCAGTGTACTTATAGCAGCAATAGAGAGACATATATGTTCATTTGAGGGGATCATTTATTTGTGAGAAGTTTGACTCAAGAAGTAGACTTTTTGTTATCCCATTTTTCCCATTATTTTGGACTTCTAGTCATGGACATGGCTATAAAGGAGTATAAGCTTCTCTTATGAAGGCAAAACCATATCACTATAAAAGTTAGCTATGAAAGAGGGGTTTCAAGTAATGAATGACCATGGGATTCCATCCTGAAAAGGATGAAAAATATCTATGAGAATCATGTCATGAGTAGATTCGTGGTACTCATATTCAAGATAAATTTGAATGGTGACAGAGATAATTACACAATTAGTTGAAGTCGTTGGTCCTTAAAAGAGGTAGGTGGAAGGAGAGGTGTGCTCAAGGGACGAGCATATAAGTGACATAAAGTGATGTAGTACTTTATTTAACAATAAAATGATCAAAGATATAAGACATTAAGGGGCTCCGGTTTGGGTTTACCATCAAGAGAAGATAAATGATAAGTTCTTGATCCATAGGTATGGGTGACAATATAAGGTCCAAACCAATTAGGAGCAAAATTGCCTCATTTAATTTTCTCCATTTTGGTTACATGTTGATTTTCTTTCAAGAAAAGATCATCGATCTTGAATGTTCGGTGTAGTGGGAGAAGTCAAATGAAAAAGGTCCATTTTGATGAGAGGTTCAATAGAAGAAAAGGAAGTGTCAAGTCCCCCATAGGTTAGGTTGGTGTAAAGATGGGGATGGCTGTATGTGATGACCTATCCTATATGATGGTTGTAATGCAGGTATTAATGTAGGTTTTCATACTCTTGAGGAGTAAGGAATGTGTCAATGTTGAGGAGGTGGTACTCTCCGAGTGAAAGGTGTTGAAAAGCATCTACTAAGGGGTCTGTGGTTGGTACTTTGGTAACATGTATAGATGAGTTATCTGAAGCCTGAGGAGATGGGGCATCAGTAGAGGGTAGAATAGGAGGGTTAGTAGGTGGGCTAGATGAGGAAGGTGAAGCGGTAGAAATGGTAGATGTGGTAGATGTCGTAACTGGGATTAGGACATCATTTGGATGGTAAAGCAAATTATAGGTTTTAAAGGGGAGGGATCTGCTGAATGGTGTAAGATTCCCCTTCGCATTAAAATTTAAGGCAATGCCAAAGGGTGGAAGGGACATTAACCATAACAAAAATCCATGAATGACCCAACATGTTATACTGGAAATCTCCTTCGAGAACGTAGAAGAGTTTGGGAATGGTTCGGGGACCCATGTGAATGTGGAGGACAACGATGCCAAGGGTAGTGGTCATGGCATTGTTGAAAGATCAAAGCATGACGAGGTTGCTAGACATATAATTAGGTGGTATTCCTATTTGTTCATAAGCATGAGAAGAGATGATGTTGATGTTAGTGCCCCCATCAATCATAACATGTTTAATGTGAATATCATTGATGTAAGTGGAGATGAAGAGTGTAGGGTCCAGATCATCGAGGTTGTGAAGGGAAATATCGATTTGGAGAAATTAATGGAAGTAATCTGATGAGGGGTAATGAGGGTGGCGATAGGTGAAGTGTCATTGGGTGGAACCTTGATGGATTGCAAGACCTCAATGAGGGCCGACAATGAGAATCAGAAGTTTGGATTAAGTCGAATAAAGACATCTTCAACGGGGATTGGTGAAGTTTTTTTATCATTGAACGATGTGTAACCCCAAAAGAAGTAGGTGGTACGACCCAAGGATGGTTATCTTGGGGGAGGTGCAAGTGAAATGGTAGGTGAAGGTGAACTAGAAGGGTTACCCACTTTTTCCTTTCCTTTGTCTTTTGCGTGTTGTGACCGAGTGGCTACACGCACCATGTTAATTTCAAAGATAGGAGGAGGAAAAGAGGGTTTTTTAGGATTACTGTATCCCTAGGTGGATGTGAAGGGAAATATTATAGAATGGGTTTGGGACTAGGTTGTGTGGCGATGGGTGAAGAAAGAATGGAATCCTCCTCCAACAGATCATCTTCTTGAAGAGACCATCGAAATCGTAAAGTGAAGGAGAATGTTTTTAAGAGCTTTACAACTCTCGACATCATGCCCTAGTGAGCGATGATAAGTGAATTTTTTTCTCATCAAACAACCGAGCATATCTTAATAGGCGGAAGTGATATAGCATATCTTTCTAACAACCGAGCAATGATGTTAGAGTAGGATCCTACCAAAGGATCACAATGAGAAGTCAAGTTTGTTTTGGGCGAAGGGGTAGGTGACCTTCGTGAGGAGGGTGAGGTGAGAGATCATGCTGGTGTAACTACCTTTTTGGTAGGTAGTGAAGGTTGGGGTTTAGGTTTCACCTTCTTGGGTAAAGGCAGAGGAACAACACATGGACGAAGGAGACTTAGAAGGTGTAGGTATCTGAGTAAGCCAAGGTGAAAGTGGGGGTGTTGGCAAGAGTGAGGGTAAAGGTAGTGAAGAAGGTGTGGGCTAGAATGGGAGGTGAAGGTGAGGGTATAGGTTTTCACACTTTAGATTTACCTTGGTGAAGAGGTAGGTTAACCAAGGTTGAAGGATGTGGGCCTAAAATCGATGGCAAGAGGTGAAGGTGAGTGAGAAGGTGTGGGAGATACTGGGGTATGAGCCCTAAAAGGTTGGGTCTTCTTTTTAGGTGATGGAATAGGTTTTTTTATGGATGGGGATGAAGTTGACAAGTCTAGCTTCATAGTGGGATGTGCTAGACTTTGTACGAGTAAGAAACCTAAGGTGGTGTTAGGTTTTGGTGCAGACAAAGGCCTGAGTGAAAGGGATGTTGATGAAGAAGGGGCTAGAACCATGAGCTCAGGTTCAATGGTCTTAGTAATTTTGAATACCTTGGGATAAATGGTTGAGGTATCTGAGGATAACATCTACATACGGGTGGAAACTAGGAGTTTAAGGCACCCTGAGAGGGTAGAGTAATCGACATACTCCATGTGATTAACCAAATGAGAGAATAGTTTTAGTTTTGATTAAGAGGACAATGCACTAGTGTTAATCCCATGATGAGCTTTGATTTTGTGAGACAAAGAAGATCTTGGCCTCAGATTCGGTAGGTAGGAGTGAGGTAAGAAGATTAATGGGATTTTTGAGGTCCTTTAGTGAGGTATCACAAATAGAATGGGTAGATAAGATTGAATCTCCTATGGGTAGAGGAGGAGGAAAATTGGGTAAAGTAGACAAGGTTAGCTCCTCTACGGGTTGAGGAGAAGGCAAGGTGGGTGATGTAGGATTTTTGTGGGTAGAGAAGGTGATAATGAGGGTTCCTTTATGGCTAAAGGAACATGTGAGGTGGGTTCCTCTATGGGTAAAGGAACTGGTAAGGTGGGCTCCTCTGTGAGTAGGGGAGTCCACATGAGAATTTCCTCAATAGATGCTAGAGGAAGACACTCGATAGAAGGATCAGACACTATAGTGAAGATTACATGAACCACATGGACATTGGTTTCTTCTTTAGATGTCTCACCAACATGATTTGATGAAGGGAATGATTAGGAAATAGTTTTATGAAAATGTCCCGATTTTCATTAGCAGGCACGTTAGGGTTATCAAGGATGAGATCACCACTATCTAACATTCCTTGGACAATGTTTTTGAAGGTTTTGCAATTTTGTCACTATGTCCTCTTATGCGGTGGTAATTATAGAAATCATTTTCCTTGTACCAAGCTAGTGTGGGGCGAGAAGTTTTGGTTTGATGGGAGGAAGAGTGATGGCCTGACTTTCAACAACTTTTCCAAAACAAAAGAATAAGGTTCCCCAATAGGAGTGTAACTCCTTTGTTCATACCGATATTGAAAATTTTGTACCAACGAGAGATCAGGGAGGTTTGGGTTGATTAGATGGATGAGAAGGGACAACCTTTAGAACCAATGAATTTTTAGATCCTTTGGGCTTGGAATGGTTGTTAGGTGGTTTGGAAGAAGAGTCATTTGATTTGAAGGCACCATTTTTGTTACGTAGTTTTAGTTTGTCTTCTTCGAGGGCACGGATCTCAAGCTTTCATGCCATGGTAAAAGCCTCGTCAAATGTACGAAATGTTTGAACCCGAAGAGTTGGGGAAATGTGTCTGCAAACACACCCTGGTAAATAACTCTATGAGCTCAGGTTATGGGAGAGTGAAGGAGAACTGATTGATTACCAACGTGTGATGAAATCAACGATAGACTCGTCATTGTATTGATGAATAAAATATAAATATTTCATAGAGACCTTTTTAGAGATGTTTATTGAAAAGTTATCGAGAAAGGTCTGCACCAATTGATTAAAGGAGAAGATCAAGTGCTTGGACAAAACACTCTACCAATCTAAGGTAGGTCCCGACAGGGACATGAGAAATGTTTGAAGAAGTAAGGCATCGTTGTGGCCTATCAAATAATAAGCATGTTTGAATGATCGTAAGTGATGTTGTGGGTCCTCCTTACTATTTAAGTGGTTGAATTTAGGGAGCTCCTATTGCATGGGATATGGATGAATAGGTATAGATGGATGAATGGGTTCATTACAAATTCCATCATATGTTAAGACGTTACGGGACCTAGGCGAGGCCTCAAGCATTTGCATCTTGTCCATCATCATTTTAGTGAGTTCCATTGTAGGGTCTGATTGAGGATGCCCCTTAAAATTTAAGGGATTGATAAGATGAATGGGTCGTAAAAGGCATACCACTATGCGGTGGCGTCGAGTACATGAATTGAGACGTAAGTATGTGAGAGGTAGTTGACGAGGATGAAATATATCACAAATATGAAGTGGAGGTGATAAGTTGTCCGATCGATGTAAGGTGTAGGTGGGAGGAACTTATGGAAAGATCCTCATGGTGATAGGTGGAAGATTTTGGGAATAAAGATCACCAAATTATGAAATTGGGTGGAATAAGTCGATGCTTAACCGATGATTGGGTAGGAATGGGTACAAAAGATACTAATGATGACACAATAGGGGTAGTGGATATGGGTACTATAGATGTCGGTGGGAAAGAAGGTGTCAAGGATGTAGAGGTTACGTGAGAAGTAGGTTGTTGCGAGGTGAGAGTAGGTAATGCTAGAGTAGTTTGGGTGGCCAAATTAGCATTCCTGGATATGGTGGAAGTGGTAGAAATGAGGGGCATGGAAGTGGATATTCCATAAAGAGGCTAACTTAATGAGTCACGGGTGGAAAATGTAGCAAGGTAGTGTTGCAGGGCCTTGGTGTTATGATCAAGGAATCTAATGAACTCCTCATCACCCTCAGGTACGGTCGCAGGTGCATTAGGATCCATTGGAGATGAAATAGAAGGTGGTGAAGGGATATAAGGCAAAGGTATACAACTTGTATGGAAAGTAAGATATTACGCTTATTGACGAATCTGAACCTTATGAAAGGTGGATAATAAGTACTCCGGGTTTTGCGAAGTGATGAAAAAATCATAATTTTTTTTTTTGAAAGAGTTTGGTAGATGAAAATAGGTTGATGTTTTCGAAAAAAATTCAAAAACAGAGACCGATATCGGTTAGAGAACCGGTTCGGTTTGATGAAAGGACCAATATCGGTTGTTGAACCAATGCGGTAGGAAGGTAACGATGCGCATGTTACTATGAAAATTAATAAATTTTAATTTTGTGAATTAGATTTGGCCAAAATAAGCCAAGAAAGAGGCTATGTATAGCAATAAATTTAATCTAACACACTCAAGGAACCAAAATTAAGTGGTTGTGATGACTAAGTGTGAACAAGAAAGAAATGTGATGATATACGATCTCACACCTCAAATGGCAGAAGACAAGAAAGAAAGTCACAAATCCAACAAGTAAAATCTAACAAACACATTATCCTAGGAGTAAGATTTTAGTGTTTTGATGGCTTAAGCCTTAGGACTGACTGTGAATATATAGAAAGGAATGGATACAAGGTACCTAGAAGCCAACTATGGATGGTTTCAGGAATGTTTTGGCAGAGGATTCCTCGATATACCTTTCGGTACATGAGGTTCGAGCTCGATATTAACACCATCTAGAACACCGATCGAGGCCCATTATCAACGGGTGTTTAAATCCTTGATAGTTTCTTCCTGGGATTTGGGGAATGTTTAAGAAATGTGTTGTTTGTTTGAGTGATTTGGAAAAGTGTGTGTAAGAGTGGACTACACTTAATTACCCAATCATCAATCTGGTCATGACCTTCATTATATTTGATTGCTAATTAGACTATGTGAGCTAAATGCAAGAATACATAGGATGCAATGCAACAATTTTAAACCCAAATTGAAAGATTGAGATTGGACGAGAGCAATAGTGAATAGGAATAGAGTAAGAATTTTCGCTAATGTAAGAAAGAAAGAAAAAATGATTTGTTTTAATTTGCACTAAATGAAGCGTTTCCTTTAGAGTAAACAAAAGAAAGAGAATGTTACCAAGGAGAGATTTAGTGAATATTTTAGAAAAGAAACAACAAGAAATGTAATCCTAAATGAATATAAAGAACCCAAAAATAATGAGGGTCCCACCGGGCATGCCAAAATGTTTCACCAATAAGAACGTACATATGAGAAAAATGTTTAAGGTAGAAGGTTGGTATGTGAGGAATACCTGGAGGTTGTGAAGAGGTTGTGCATTGTTGAAGACCAAGCCGATTGAGAGCACTCCTTTTTGTTTGGGAAGGACTACTTGAGAAATTAAGCAAGACCAAAAGATATAATTAAAAGCATAGGTTGGGTGATTGCTAATGAAAGCTAGATCTGGGAAATGGGTGCCTCCTATAAGGTTATCAATCCACATTTTAAAACAAATTAAATGTTGATAAGAACATGAAATAGAGAGTCCTACTATAGTTATATAATTTAGGTATCTCACACAAGCACAATAAATTAAATATAATCTAAATAGTGAATACAATATTAAATTTAAACTATGTGGTGGGTTGTTAAGGTCCTGTAGATGTCGCGAGAGGGTGTAATGGCGGTCTGGTGAAGTTGTGGGAGGTTTTGAGAGGTTTTTAGGTAGGTAAATTAGCTCATTCATTTGAGGGAGAATGTCGGACACGAGAGACCGATGGCGGTTGGGGAATCGATGCCGGTCATTGGTTTTAGCAGATCGAGTTGGTGACCAATCACGATAGGGGCAATTGGGTGCCAAAGTAGAAATGATGTTGGTTCTGGTTCTCTATGATTGCATGGAGTGTTGGTAAGGCTTAAGGTGGGTGTTAGAATTTAGGTGAAGGCTCAACAAGGGTGAGAGAGGTGATTGGAAAGGAAAAAGAGGTTCAGGTTGGTAGGGTATCAAGTAGATGGGTGATAGATGGTATTCGGGTGAGAAAGAAGCAATACAACAAAAAACAATAAGAGATCTAAAACCAAAGCTAAGAACTAACAACTGGTTAAGATACTTATCTGAAAATTTGGAGATTGGTAGATGCGGTGGTTGGTGGGCGTTCATAGGAGAAACGGTTGGATCCGAGTGTCGCGGCAACAAATCTTGAGTGCTTCCCTATGAATGATCTCGAGGCTATGGAGCAAGAGGTTGGTTTTTGGTGAAGAACTTAGATGCTCTAGTGCTATGTTTAATATTCATATGCTTAATCAAATGCCATAACGTGAAATGAATAATCCTAAAGCCCACCAAAGGAAGAATGAATGAAGAACCCGGGGAAAGAGTTAAAATTCCTTATTTAAAGAAATTGATGGCGGTTCCTTGAGCGGCGTTGACCGAGAAATAACGGGTGTCAATTAGGGAGAAATGGTCAAATTTGCTCAAAATAGCTTATTTCTTCCCTTTTTGGCATGGATCAAGATTTGATTATGGACTAGGAGTATTGGGTCATGTTTAAACACGTGGGAAATTAATGGAAAAGGCAATTGAAAATTAATGTTAGGTTTAGAAAGTGTCTCGAGTTAGTTAGGGGAAGTGGTGACTCAATCTTAGGTGGTTAAGGGGAGTGATGACTTAGCCTTAGGTGTTAAATGGCCTTGACATGGGTCCAAGGTGAGGTGGAGGGACGAGGTAATAATTAACCTAATATTGATAATTATATTAATAATAATGTGTGGAAGGGGTCATGGTAAGGGGGTGTGTTAATGAAAGGGGCTTACGGTGGTTGCGACCCAATTTTGGGTGTCTACAATTTGATTAAAAATTTAATTATGTAATATTATTGTATGTTTACATGTTAGTAACATGTTTTTCATATTATGCAATGCTTAATTTAAAGTGGAATATTCTTTATTTATAATTTTGAAATTGAGTAAAGAAATATGTTTTTATTTTCCATTTTTAGTTTTAAAAATATAATCCTTGTGTAAAATTTGATAATGATATTCTATATATATGGGATGAATTTGGGTGGAAAATTATATGGAAAAATGTATTAGCTCTTTTGTGGGGTTAAGGTGTAATAGAAAATAGCCCTCAATAAATCATTTACCTCATCCATGTCTTACACAATGTTTACATGTGAACAATTGTTTTACATTAACAATACAATGCATCTACCCATATAGGATTTTAATTAAAATTTATCAATATCTTATATTATTTCAAAACTTATTTCTCATTTTTTCATTTAATAAAAAATGATGATAAAATTCTAGATATTTCTAGATTATATGATATGAACCTAGGTGGAAAATGACATGGGATAATGTATTAGATCTTTTACCAAGCTAAGGTTATATAGAAAATGGCCCTTGTCTTACGTAATGTTTGTGTGGAATGTGGTTTTATATTAATAATGTAATACATCTATTCATATAGTTCTTTTTAATTAAAATTCATCAATAAATTATATAATTTAAATAATAATAAGTTCAATAAAAGGTGGCTAGTAAGCATGCATAACCTAGAAATTAAGAGAATGCTAGATAAAAATACAATGAAACAAATTGTTTATGAAACATGACTATCTAAGTCAACAAAATATATGACAAAAGAGAGAGTTAAGCATAAGTTGTTAGTACATTAAGAGGAGGTGGATGTTGATCACCCTTAGGAGGTCCTAAGAAGGATTCTCCTTTGAAGATAGGAAGCCACCCACCTATCCCCATCCATAGTTTGAGTGTCACCGACAGAGCCAAGGAAATAGTAACCCCATGCCCAGTGGCAGAGATGTCATTTGTACATTCCATTACACCATGAGGACTATTGAGTTGGGCCAAAAAATATTTTCCACACGATGATGCGTTAACAAAATATTTTGTACTTAGAAAAAAATTGGATTCGTCGTATGTTCTAAAGATGAAGTACTTCCTTTATTCAAAGGGAGATTCGGTTTATTGAAAGTTAGGAGACAATTACACAATATATGTACAATGTTTACACTAGCTAAACTTTGGATTTGGGGTTGTGTGCCCATGTTGCAAAATTTGAGAATGGGAAGGAGATAAGAGAACAAAAATATGGGTAGGTAGAAATGCGGGAAGTTTGAAAAGGAGGGGGAGTACTACACTTTCCAATAAGAAATATTAGATCTTATCTTACTTGTCCATGTCAACGACCAAAGTGAAAAGATATAATGTACTACCACAACATATAACAACGAAGTAAAGTATTAAGAAAAATAATATTATTCCTTAGTTTGACTATATTCAAGAAGAAATACACACACAAAGTTCAACAATTCTTCTTTGTATTTCTTGACACAAAACAAACACAAAGTTTCATGACACTTTTTGTTGTTAAATGTACAACAATGAAAAAAATCAAAGATAAAAAATTTGAACTTTTAATTGTTTCAATTTCCCAAAAACATCCCAACCCTTGCAACGAGAGATCCCTCTCCCTAGATATAGTTAGGAGCCAAAACTACCCTAACTACTTGAGTACATTTCTATTTTTAATAATATTACCTTCTTACTATAATAGTCACTTTAGTGACCATGACAATATTCAATTTGCAAAAATAATATTACAAAAGGTGTAATGATATAATAGAAAATTAAAAAAAAACAAGTAGGAGTGAAGAAGACGAGGAATTGAGATGCCAAAGAGGAGGAAGATTTATGACTTGAATTTATCAATTTCTTGTGCTTAGACACTTGAACCTTGAATCTTATGACTACCATTGTAATCTCTTTTTCACTCAAAATAGTTATTTTAGATAGATTGATTAACCAATTTCCCATGACATTAACCATTTTAGAATCTCCGCTTGTAAAGCTACTCAAGCTCTTGGATGTTTCAATAATCAAATTGTGTATTTTATAAGGTTTATCCAATTTTTATTTATTTAATCCCTTTGTGAAAAATAGGTCTTCCTTTATTACCTTCCTAAATTACTCGTTTACATTTGTCACGGTATTCAATTTGAAAGATTTTTCCTTGAAAAGATCATAGTGAATAACTTTCACAACTATGAAAATTTATGCTTTGAGGGCCTCTCCCTTCGAAAATGTGTTTGAATATCAACCACACTTTCTTGAGCACTTTTATTCTTCATTATAAGCTCTGGACTAAGTTCATGAGATATTGTTATAAGTAATGTTGAAAACCTTGTCGAGAGATGAGGATCTTTTCATCGGTGGATCGACATACCTCTCAAATCTTGAGTTAGACTTCCCCACAAGGTAACCTCCTTCTCTATAGATTTTATTTGAGACATAAAATTCTCTTGCACACCAAGTAATTGTATATATGAATTTCGACCTTCACTAATGAAATTAAGGTCATCGATCAAGAGTTGTTCCACCCAATTCTCAATGACTTTATTGTGGTTGTTGTGCTTATGTATTTCAGAGATATATTTGAGGTCAATATCATCAACTAAAGTTGAAGAGGGAATGGATTCCCATGGGGTAAAACCATGAGACAAGAAAAACTTGACATATGAAGTGAGAACACAAACTTGATTCTCCAGTTATTCTTGATTTTATTTCCCTTTCTCAACTCTCTCAAAAATCCTTAATGCAGATTCCTTGAAATTGTGAACATATCCTTCATAGGTGACCGATCCTAATGTAAAGCTTGATGACTCATAATTATCTAAAGTAATTTCTCCTTCATTTTTGTTAGTTGTACACTTAACAATCTCTACAAATTGAAAACTAGAAGAATTTGTGACCCAATGAGAAGTGGTTTTGGCATTTTTAGGAGCACGAGTACTCTAAAACAAGTTGACCACAACATTCATTCTTGTTAGTTAAATTTATTAATCTTCATGACATCAAATCTCCTAAAAAAGTTCAATCAAATAACAAAAAAATACCTTGACAATGATATTATGAAAGATGTTCCGAGTTATTAAGAGTTATGTAGTGTCATTACTCTTGAATTACATGTTACTTCTTTAAAAAAACATGTCGCTAATTTGAAGAAACACACAATGAAAATGATTTGAATTCAAGGCTTTGTCATCTACCCCATGACTACTCCTCCTCCCTACAACTCAACATACCCTACCCCAAATATATATTTTATAAACCTTTATACTTAAACCCCGTATACCCCTTAACATGGTGCAATATATTGAGTACATTTTGACTAATATTTAAAATATCGATATGAACTCATGTGACAAAAATGCCATCGATTGTCAATCCCATTTGGTCATAGCATCAAATTCGGGAGCAAATATATTTGAAGGATTTATCATTTTCTTCTCAACAAGGGGTTGAACCCAAGTGAAGGAAAAGTCACCAATAGCTATTGTTAGGTTGTGGAGCCTATTTTCATGTGTGAAAATGTTGAAGATTGTACATTAAGAGTATTGTACACTTTCCACAGTTGTCTCATGCCCGATATACTAGGAAACGTGCTTTTCTCATATGGGCGGGATTTTTGACCCATAGGTTTATGGGACGGTTTTGGCCCATGGTTTTGATACCCACGGTTTTGTAAAACTACTAAAGCAATTGTCTACTTATGTGGTTTTGTGCATATGGTAGGGTTGATGTAACATTGTAAATGTGTCTAAATTCAGAGTGTGAATTCTATAGAGTTTGTTGAGTATAGCTCCAAACAGATTTGGGTATTGTATTGAGAGAGTGATGGCTTGTAATAAAATTTGAGCAAGTGATTCTTTGTGGACCTAGCCCAAATTGGGTGAACCACGTTAAATATTGTCTCTTTGTGTTGTGTTATTTTTTATTCTACACTTTTATTTGAGATCTTTAATATTTTTTGCATATTAGTTTCTACTATTGTGATTTTGTGAGGGATTATTCCAGATATTTTATCCCTTATTTCCTAATAACTATGCCATACTAAGTGAGAGGAAGATTTGATGTAAGAACACTAGGTGTGAGTGAAGGCTGGGAGCTTGAGTATCCGCAAGTGAAGTATCAACATAGGGGATGTCTCACCTCATTCCCAAGGGGAAGGAAAAGGTATTTTGATTGACAACTTCTTTCTTGTATCACCTCCGTAAATTTTTCCGGAGGAACATCTTTTGGACTATCATTATCTCCACCTCCTAATGTAGTATCTATCTTTAAAGTCATGGTATATTATTTAGTGTTCATGGGTTGATGACCTAAAGAAGAATGTGTTTCTTTATTGTGTGCAAGGAGAGGCCTTTTGAACAATCTCATTGTTGTGAATTCAACCAATTTTCAACTAAACAACTTCTTGGTTATAAGGATCACAAATGTTGTTAAATCATCAAGATTTTTTTTCGAGACTAATCAATGCTTGGCATGGGAACATGTTGCATGGTCACTTAAAACTTGGGCTCACATGTGTCATTACCATCATCTTCCATGCCATCAAGCACTTGATCAATTTCAAAAACTTAAATCTAATAAAGAGAAATTCTCATGTAGCTTTATATTATGATCTCAAAATACTTGTCACATTCTTCCCAATAGTCCTCGATAAGAGGCACATCATGATAGTTGGAGAATAAGTTGAGAATATTTTTGAAACAACCCTTGCTATCAAAAGCAGTCTCTTATGATGAGGATGCATATTAAATGAATCAATGTTTATTTATACATTTTGAGAATTTGTACCTGATCTACAAAAATAATGTCCCACAGTGACGGGGAAACTTATGCCATGCACTTTCCTATATTTTCATATTTTTTTCACTATATAAATTTGTCCACATGCCTCAATGAGGAAAAGTTTTTCAGTACAAAATTTTATATGGTATGTCATTAAAACCACCCACCCCGAGGTATGTAAACTTATAGAACTTAATGAATAAGCTACCATGTGTTATAACTAGTGTTGTTGCTTTATTGGAGAATCATTTTGTTGTATCCCCTTCCAACAATTTCACAAACAACATGGTGAAATCATTATCGACCCTCATGAAATGGGTCTTGTTATTATCATATGTAAGTTGATTCGGTATTTGTAGATGGGATTTGATGAATTATACATACCTACTCTAGAGAGACCAAACCATAATATTAAAGCAACATTGGGATGCATCAAATATCAAGTTATATAAATTTATTTATCAAAATTTAGTTGAGTGAGTTGTTTTCATAGATTTCCCCTTATCAATTAATCATGGTTGATGGCTTGCTTTCATACACAAATGGAGTTGAAATGCATGCACATCTAACTATGAAATTCTTTTGTTATTGGTAATCCCATGACTTTATAGCAAGTAGAGTGTTTATGTTAGAAAGTTCCTCTAAGAAATATGCCTTATACAGGTATTTGGGAAGCTTAGAAGGTAATTTCTTCTTCTTACTCATCTAAGCCCTAACAACCATAGTTAAATACCTATTTCAGTTTTAGTTAAATTCCTCTCGAGTTGTTTCCATAGTTATTACTTTAGCATCTTTTAAGGATTGATTACAAGAGTGAAATGTTAGGAAAATCATATAGTGCGGACATATAAAAGTGTGTGAAAGAATAGATAATATGTGAGTTGTTTATGTAGTTTAAACAACTTACGTAGAATAGGGATTTAAGAGATAAAATAGGATATATTGTGGGAATGGTTACTGCAATCAAACACTATAACTATTTGTTTATAGGAGAGATAAAATATACATGTGTAATACTCAAACTTAATATACACAGAGAGATTATTGTGTTCTCGTAATTTGCGTGAATATGTACCAAAGACTTTATCTCGGTATCGAAGTTGGTGATTCGATGAAAGAATGATTTGTTTGTAGGGGCAGCCATATTCTTTTTCATCACCCCATCTAATGCATTCCCCTCTTTGTTAGCCATTCCCCTACTTCGTGATCTCTGCTATGTGTATTCTAGGTTTTTTCTACTTCATTTCTACCACATCCTAAATTCTAATATGCATTGGTTGCATCACGTTTTGTGTGTTTTGTCACTCATCAATATTCATATATAATTTGTTTTATCTCAAGAGTGAACTCTAGCTTGCGTATAGATCATCCACCTTCAAAGAACGCAACCGTAAATCTCGACATTGAGTTTGGTGCTTATCAAATATGAGATTTGTATTATGTTGGGTTTATCAACAAAGTAGAATGGATACAACTATCGTGACTATTTGTAGTGAGCCATTTCAAATTTCATTAGACATTGTTTGTTACACTCAAAATCAAATGTTTTCTATGCATCCATAGTGGATTATCATTTTGCATCAGTCTTATCTTACTATGCTTAAACCCCTCCATTTAGAAATCATATGCATTGCATCGATTCAACATTCCAAGTTTCATCCTCACTTTGCACCCAACCGATTGGTTCTCGTATTTCTTGAAATTAGTTTTAACTATCTACTCACTTTCGACACCTATTCATCACAAAAATGACAACTCGCACCCCTCTCGCCAACTATTTTAGTAGCTCTCAAATTTAACACAATTGTCATGCATAATATGTTTTTTTAATTATAGAGGAATCATTACATATTACAATTTAGCACAGTCTCAACCAACCTTGGTATTATTTATCCTGGCGTGAGGAGGGGACCACTAGGTGCACAAGTTTCACACCGCCTTTGTTAAGCTAAAGCTTAGGTTTCGTACCGCCTCTACATAGTTGGTGTACACTTATGCATAGTATGATCATCTTGTCTCGAGCACCCTGTCATTTTTACACTTTACTCTCACCTTTTGGTTCCTTTCTAGCCATTTGAGCATCTTATATTTTTGGTAATCAACCTTTTCGGTGGTTAATTACGAAATCCAAGCATAGGAATTATATAAATATAAATTTATGAGATCATAATAAGGGACCAAACACTCAACACCAACTATCACCACCTAAGGTTGTATCCATCAAGGCACCAATAGCTCCATTTACATCCATCTAGCTCCATCCTAAGGGAAAAAGGTTAGTTCATTTGCATCACACTTCATAAGAGTAGATTTCATTCTATTCCATGCACACATTATTTACATTCTACATCTAGATACTTGCTTGATACTTCAAGTGCGACACACATAAGAGCAACCTAGGGCATAATTCCACACACACACACAAAACTACATTGGGTTTGAGATGTAGTGCAGCGGTCAGTTGTAAGTCCACCATTGTGGTGGCTTAGGAAAGTCTGAACTCTTCATATGCATCTTTATTTTTTAAGGGTTTGATGCTTTGTATGGGGTTTCCAAGGTGGTCTCTTCATTGCAGGTTTTTAGCGACACATGGTAGAATTCAATGACATACACGTGATAAACAACGAAGGATTCGCACCATTTGACGACTCTATGAAATTGGCTTCCGGACCTTCTACACAGACCAAGGCACCTAAATTTCGGACCCAGTGCCCCAATCCCTTTTCCAAGTGCCCCAGTCCAGCCAAATCACTCAGATATGCATTTTCTCAAGCTCATGTGTGACGGTCTCACATTCTTGTTCAATCGGTCTTCACCGCGACACAATCCGTGACCTCTGTGAATCAGTTAAGGCTCTCCTAACCCTATTTGGATATTATGGTTTCTACATTTCATTGTTTAGTTTACTTGGGTTATTTCCTTTAATTTATTTATTCATTATTTACTACAAACTTGCATTAGATTAGGCTATTATTTTACATTTTAGCATAATCATTTTGGTGAACCCGAACGATCAAACCCTTTCTTTGAATATGTCTTCTCCTTATCAAGTCATGACTCAATCATCTTATCCTTATTTCACACCGACTAAAGTTTCTAGAATAGTTACTACTGTTGTTGATTTCATGCAAGTTTGTAGTCAACATCCTCCTCACTTTATTACACCTAGGGCTGATCCTTCCATCAATGTAGTTACTACTTGCCACACTCATCCTCCTACGGCTCCACCTACTTCTCTTCCTCCACCTATCACTTCCTCGGCTCCTTATAAGGGTTATGATATCATTAAACAACTTAAAAACACACCAACTAATATTTCTCTCTATGACTTATTATGTAGTGCATCAGACTGTCGTAATACATTAGAAGTAGCCCTTCGTGTCATTCATATAGAAAGTGATAACTCTGCGGTGGCCTTTACACACCTCATTCAGTCTCTTAGAAATATGCCACATGTTATATCATTTACTAATGAGGATATATCACCTTTTGCTAAAAGCAATCCATGTGTGCCCTTTCTTATCACTACCATTGTTAGCACCACTTGCATTAAACATGTACTCATTGATAATGGATCAACCGTCAACCTATGTGCTCATTCCCTTCTCAAACAATTATGTATTAATGATAACCTAATTTCTAAGAATTCCACTCTTATTCGGGGTTATGACTCTACTACTTGCATATGTCTAAGGACAATTTCATTACATATTTGGGTTGGACCTAAGAATGTCCTCATCGACTTCTATGTTATCGATGCTTCATTCCAATTCAATTTATTACTTGGTAGACCTTAGATCCAGGAAATGCAAGCGGTCCCATCTACTATCCACCATTGTGTCAAATTATTGCACGATGGCTATGTGCATACCATTACTAATGATCCTAAACCATTCAAACTATGTCATATAGACCCTATTACTACTATTCCTATTCCTCCATCACAACCTATTCCACATAGTAGCATTGACACATATGACATTGGTCAATCAAGCGCCCTACCATCTTCTTTTGTTGCTCCTAGCATTCAGCTATTTCTACCCACACTACGACAATGATCTTACCCACCGTATCTACTCCAATAAGCACTATTGCTCCCCTGTTTAGAATCCTCTCACTTCTCACGCTAAGTACAGATTCTTAGCAATATACTCGATAAAGCTATACAACATGATAATGCCAATACCAAAATTCTAAGGATTTTGATGATGAAGTCGATATTGTTAAACTTACTAATGACGCATTAGGCCAACTTAATTTTACACCTATCGATGTAGATGAATCCTATTTCAATGACACTTTTGTGGCTGATGGCCCGGTGAATACAAATTTAAGACCCCTCCTACTAATGCTATGATACTTTATCAGGGGTCTGTCAACACCTTAGACGTTGTTTCACCCTCCCCTGAGTAGTCTGCATCTCCACCACTACCTTTCACATGCACATTATTGATCAACAACTCTTTTTGGCATCATAATTCAGTCGATCCCACTTGTTTAGATACTATTTACACATGTGAAGGCTTAACTAGGCTTGGTTTGATGCTTAATGACATTCTACCACCAATTCAATCACCTCACCTTTACCATGGTTATTGTCACATTATGGCCACCTATGGTCTTCATGTATTTCATCCGATAGTCTTATTGCATGTACTCCTTGCACTTCTCCACTGACATTTAGGCAATCATGGCTTGACTATATTGGCAGTAATCTAGACACAAACCACACTTCTATTATGTTCCCTATGCCATTCAATAATGTTTTCATTGCTAATGATTCATCTCCTACTTATTCTCATAATATTTCTCATTGGCATGCACATGATTATCCACTAGTACACTTCATTGATGAAGAATATACAATGAGTGTCTAAACCCTACATCACAATGGATATTTATATGAGCCACCTCATTCTATTGCTTATCACGTCTCAAATGCTACTCCGGTAGATTTTAATCATGAAAATGATGATCTGTTAGACTGTTAGATAGTGTCACATGATCATATTCACCACTACATACTTGAGGGGCATTACCTTTATCTCTTCCCCCTCCCTAATCATACATCTTTGAAATTTGCATAAACATCTTCATACACACATATTTTGACCATTACTGATGACACACTCTTGTGTTTTGGTTCACACTCAACTGTTGAGGGCATCCTATACACATGAACCTCACACACTACATAGTAGACACTACATATAGCACATCTTCACACATCTTACAATTTTATCATCTTATATCATACATTGTACATCTTTCGCTTTATACATACATCATACACATTCTACACATACCTCAAACATTTTACATTACAAACTATACATCCTACATCATACACTACACATTACACATCACATGACACTTCTCATCACCACATCTACTACACATTCTCCTCATCTACTTATACACACTACATTCACTACGATGACACACTCCAGTGTCCCGGTCCATACTGGATTGTTGAGAGTATAAAAATCAAATGGACCTCATCACACTCACACATTCAACTATTCAATATTTCTATCATGCGACATTCCTACATTAGTGATATACATTATAGGCTACATCATCACTTTTGCTAGCATCCATTAGTGATATACGTTATAGGATACATCATCACTTCTTCTAGCATTCTTTAGTGATATACGCTTTAGGATGCGTCATCACTTCCTCTAGCATCATCTAGTGATATACACTTTAGGATAAATCGTCACTTCTTCTATTATCTTGTTGTGATACACACTTTAGGTTAAATCATCACACATTCTTACACCTCATCGCTATGTTATGTTTCATCACTACACATTCATCACATCATGCCACACATAAAACATAGTTTGATCATTTCTCAATGACGCACTCTCATTTACAATTCATTCTTGATTGTTAAGGGGGCATAAACAAAAAGACATCATTGCATACATACACATCCACTCAGGGGCACGCGGCTCCTATCATTCACTTTGCATTCTATTCCATCTATCCATAATATATTACATATCTTAGTTGACTTTTACTCTTGCTAGCATTTACTTGTACATAACCATCTTATTACACATGCTAGATAGATATCTTGTATGTCATTATCTTTATCATACACATGCACATTCACTTGCTTTCTAGTTGTGATCGCAGATTATACATGATTTATCACACGTAACATGATGTTTCATGCAAGTACCTAGTACCAGTCCCACAACGGCTCCTGGGGGCATCCACTTTCATACACTATAGGTGTTATTATTTCATAGCACAATAATTTATTGATTATACATGCCTTTGACATACATGTTATCTTTCTAACGTGTTAATGGGTGCTTCATGTGCAACATTTATTTTGCAATATTATTTACCACCATGGTTGTTCTGTTACATTTCTTGTATTGTCTTGTCATTGTATGCCATTATATGTGGGATTTTCCCTTTGTCTTGTGTGGAAATTTATTAATTTGCAGCCACTATGGCCTTGAGTGTCTTGCAACATCATGAGTGGTGTCCCATGTTTGCAACCCACTTTTTATAGTCTACATTGTCTTCTTACGTGTTTTATCTTACACATTGTTTGTCTAGCTTACAATTCATCTTATACATGCATTTTTGTCTTTTCTTGTACTAAAACTTATCTCCAGCCACTTGTTTGCATGTGCCTTTGTTTTTACCAAGCACATCCCCTTCCCCTGCATGGCAAAGTTTTAGTTTTAGTGGTTCATCCTCTTTTGGGCCGCATCCTCCTACAATGATGTCACATGCACCCCCAAAGAGGGGGCATCATTTGGGTGAATCATTCACCCCATAAAGAGTATACACAACATAGTACCAGTACAATACAACATAGTTTAGGGATCATAATCAGACTTGGGTCCTTACTACAATGGTTCCTTTTCTAGAGTGCCTATAACTAAGGGGCATTTACACAACGAGTGGGTTAAACATAGTATACAAAACTCCATACATAACGGCTTTTATAGGGTAGATTGTCCTTAGCATTTTGGGGAGCAGTTAAAGGATTAAGGATAATACCAGACCTTCCTCTCTACACTACTTTAGTCATGTCATCGAATCACCCAAAAACCTAGACAATACAAATATATATTCATTTTCGAGAAGTGGTTAAAGGTTAGAGGATAAATCAGACTTTCCTCCCTATACTTCTTCGGCCAATGGTGTGAGATCACCCAAAAAACTCACACTTCATCGACATGATCCTTTCTACACTCTTTTCCTCATCACGGATCAAGTGCACATGTTCCTTTTTCACATTTTCAACATTTACTTTTACATACTTCCTTACATGTTTTTATACATATACATGCATATTTGACTACTTGATCGTCTTCTCTTTTGCAGGGTTCATCTCGTATGGGAAGCAAGTAGTCAACATCATCAACATCACACATATCGATACTAACAACAGGTACATCACACACATTGGCATTCACACACGCATTTTTTCCCTAGGTTCACTTTCATCACTTTTACACTTTTACATCTTTAGTCTCCACGCTCCATATTTTTATCACTCCACGCTTTGTTTAGTCCCTCGCACGCTTTCTACATAAATCTACATGGATATCATGTACGCATCTCTATCTACTTTATGTTACTAAATTTCTGCTCACCAACATAAAGTGGGGGGAAATGTAGACATAAAATCACGTACTTTGGGTAATTATCTAGTCTCGATCGCATACTACTATTCATATGGTTCTTAAGTAAGAAAAGTATTGATTAACCCATGTCTTTGGCCATCTTTTGTTGCTTTTTGTTGCTACTTTTGGTCTTACACCTTTATTGGCCCAATCTATCTTTTCATACTTCAGTTTTACCTTTTCTAGATTGGAGTGCCCGGCCAGGATGCCAATGCAAGGTGCCCGCTTCCCTTATGGGCACCCCTGTCCTTTTTACACTTTACTCTCACTTTTTGGGCCCTTTCTAGTCGTTCAAGAATCTTATCTTTTTGGAAGTTGAATATTTGGGGTTAATTATGAAATTCAATTGAAGGAATCATATAAATATAAAGTTATGAGATCATAATAAGGGACCAAGCACTAAGCACTAACTATCACCTTCTAAGGTTGCATCCATCAAGGCATCTATAGATCCATTTGCACCCATCTAGATCTATCAAAAGGGACAAAGGTTGGTTCATCTACATCACACTTCATATGAGGGGAGTTTATTTTATTCCATGCACAAATTATTTACATTCTAAATCTAGCCACTTCTTGCTTTGCTACGTCAAGTGTGACACACACAAGAGCAACCTAGGGCACAATTCTTTACACACGCACAAAACTACATTGGGTCTAAGATACAAGTGTGGCACTTAGTTGTAAGTCCACCATTGAAGCATTGAGGACAATCCAACCCCTTCATATGCATATTTCTTTTTTAGGGTTTTGATGCTTTGTTTGGGGTTTTTGCAGTGATCTCTTCATTGTTGGTTTACAAAGTGACACTTGGTGGAATTGAAGAGCATACACACAACAAACAACGAAGGCTTTGCATCATCTAACGCGACTTTTTAAAATTGGCTTCTAGACCTTCTACGCAAACTAGGTTGCCCTGTGTGCCCCAATCCCTTTTCAGGCACCCCATTCCAACCAAATCACTCATATCTATATTTTCTCGGTCTCTGGTGTGATGGTTTCCCATTCTGTGTAGTCGGTCTTTACGAGACACGGTCCCGTGACATTTGTGAATCAGCTAAGGATCTCTTAACCCTCTTTGCACATTAGGGTTTCTAAATTTCATTGCTTAGTTTTCTTGGGTTATTTCCTTTATTTATTTATTCATTATTTACTGCAAACTTGCATTAGATTAGGCTATTATTTTACATTTTAGCATAATCATTGGATACATTAGAAAAGGTTTGGTATATTGGAAAACTAGATCCTATTAATTTGGGAAAGATGAGTGAGAGGAGAGGACTTTAAATTCTAGCACATATTCAATTTTAAAATCATAAAGGAAAAAGTATTCATAATCTAGTAATTTTTTTATAGAGTAGTGTTTAAAGGATGTTTTGTAATTCCATCACGAATTCTTCCATCGGGCCATAGGTGGTTGGATCTGTCATCACCAATCCAACACTATGATAATTCTTCACCGAGAACTCCTCGTGCTATGATTATTTACTAATGCATGCCTTTAGTTTGGTGGATGTAACTGAAACAAAACAACAAACATAACACAAGAATACCATCGACTATGATAAGACTAATGATGAAAATCTGAAATATCAAAGTAAATTATAATATTAACATGAAATTATTACAATCTCACCCATGAGGTACTTCAAGTGTTATTGACTTCACTTGCCTTCCACCAATACTATGGGAGAAACTTTACAATTACACCTCTTAATGGCTTCTTCAACACACCTTTAAACTGATGGCTTCCTTTACACACTTCATACAATATTTCTCACTACTTCCTTCTATGCTAAATGAGGGGGGTGGCCTCTTTATTTATAGAACTTCCAGGCTTATCCATCTTATCTCTAAGATAGGATAAGAAATCCACTGACGAATCATATTCCATACCTTAACTCTTATCTGTACATGTAAGCTTATCTTTTAAGATAAGATAAACCTTATCATTTCACATGGGTTCCACATTTTTAGACTTTTTACAAATAAAATACACAAAATATTTATGACCTCACTCCTTGTCCTTATTACCAATATAATATTTCTAATTCCTAATCATGTAGACCCTACTTCTCTACTTATCCCAACTTTGACATTTTAACATTACCGGACCACTTACGACAAATATTTACTTTTTACAACATTCCTATTATACTTTGACTGTTACCGTACTCTACATTATTGGTGGCACCGTACTGACGGCACCGTTATCTTCTATCAGACGCTACTACTAATTACACTTAACAACATCCTATTCCTAATACATACATTAATGAAATAGAAATTACGGAGGAAAATTTTAGTGTCGACAGATCCCAAACTTATGAAGCATGATGTCAATCATCGTCTCCTTCATGTAACATGGCAAAATTTGTGAGTGGTAGTGTCATGGTAGTGCTTTGGATATTCAAAATGTGTTACAAACCTATAAAAATGCCTACATACAACTTTTGAATCCATTGTCATGTTTATTAACCCCCTCAAGAACCTTTAACACTATGAAATGTTTTTATTTAGCATGTTTCATAGTCACACATATTATGGAATAGTGGAACTAAAGGAACAATTACAAGGGTTCCTTCCTCACATGATAAAGGTGACATATTATAAAATTTGGATTTTGTAACCCATGTTTGTCATGTTTATCACATTGTCATGCATATCACGTGATAGTGAAACAAAGAGAACTATTCCATTCATTCCTTCAAGGAATCCCATTAGCGATTTAACCAATAAAATCCCAAAAAACTTAAAATTTGGCTACGTCTAAAACATGAACTTTTATCTAAGAGTCCTTATACACTTAATGAGAAATAATTTCTGAATTCTAGGGAATTTTTTTCATCGTTACTTTTATGTTACAACATGGAAAAGGAAGAATTCACACCCCATCGAGGAGGAGAGTGAAGGATCGCCTACACAATTGGTTATGGTGGTATCTAGGAAGAGGTGGTGGGGAACCCTATGGAGTTTGATCTTACAACATCTAACTCATAATGTAGGGAAGAATCCTCAATGACATAAAAGCTCTTATAGATGCTAGAACTCAAGTGTAGCTTTTCTACTTGGGCTTGGATTTGCATGGACATTAATGATACAACAAAAATTCTTTCATTAATAATAAATTTAAGATTAATTGTATCTATGCTAAAAATATATGTATTTCAATATTTCCATAGCTAAATTAAAATAAACATAAGGAATAAATTCCAATGAATAGTAACATAAGTTCCATCAACTAGAAAAAATAACTTTCTAATTAAAATGTGACAGTGGAAGGGGTGGAAAAGTTTGTTAAACCACCAAGTTGACTACACTCAAGGAAAAAACAAAAATGGTATTTCAAAGACTCAAAGAAGGCACAAAATGGACATTATGTGTTAAGTAAGCTGATATGACTAATCCTTTCTCCCATATACAAGCCACAATAAACAAGGTGTTAAATAATTCGGGAAAGCTTTGGTTCTAGATTGGAAAACTAGATCTTGTTAATTTAGAAAAGTCAAGTGTGGGGAGAGGATTATAAATTCCAACACCTATTTAATTTGAAAAGCATAGACGAGAAAGGATTCATAATTTGGTAAAATATCTAAATAGTAGTGTTTATGATAGGTTTCATAAATCCATCATGAACCCTTACACCAAGCCATAAGTGACTAGAGCCTAAACTTATGAAGTATGACATCAGTCATCATATCCTTCATGTAACATAATGAATGTAGGTCACAATTAAAGGATGGTTTTTTTTTTCACATATTCAACCGTGAGATCCAATCTCTAGAAGTGATAAAGTGCTCGATAGAACAAATGCCCTTTTTTATAAAATTTGAGTGCTTTGATACTAAGCAATTCAGCTTAAAGGGATGTTGGTAGAAGTCATTATAGGGGACTACCAAATATTGTGATCATTCAAAGAAATTTAATTTCTAAAATGATCTCCAACCCACTCAAAGTATGATTTGAATGATTATAAGGATTTCGAAATGATTTTTTCAATGAAGGACCCTTGATTTTTACTCACACAATTGTGATCGAAGTGCATTAAATGCATACTTTTTCCAACAAGTTTTCCCTATGGAGAGCCTACAAAAATACAATGTATTAACAAGATTTTTCAAGCTTTTAAACTTTCACAGCTCCGAAAACCACTTAACATAAAGAGTAATGCTTTGATGGTAAATGTTAGTAATTATCATGCCAACTTTATCTTATGGTATGCATCAAATGTCCCAAGAAACACTATGAAATCTATGAACTTGTTTGGTGTTAGTCCATAATATTTTATTTTAGTAATTTAAAGAGTTTATCATAACATGATTTAAAAGGATCCATGTGAGAAGAGTAATAAACATAGGTAATGTCGAGAATTTTAGTGAAAACTTGAAACTTACAAATAAAAAATAGAGTCTTGGCAATCTAGAAATATTTCTTTTCCACATGTTCAAACATATAATACAACGAATTTGAAGGGAAGTAGTCAAAATCAAAGGGAATGACCATGAATTTAAATTGCTCTTTACATTTAATTTGTTTACATTGAAAGCCTTTAATCAAATTTGTTTCCATTGAAAGCCTTTAATCCAATCAAGCAATGGAAAAAAATTTGGTAGAAGCATTTAGTTTTGGCCCACAAGAGATTGGACAAGAAGGATTTGCAATATAGATCTAAAATTTTAAGATATTCATTAAAAGAGGCCTATTATTTAGAGAGAGCAAGAAAAAAATCAAACGTGGTTGTCAATCTACTTAGTTTATCGATTTTTGAGGTAAATTCCAAACACTAGACCCTTCCTAATATGGTTAATAAGAAGGTACCCAAATGCTTCTACTACGATAAAATATAAATTAGGAGCTAGGGTGTCCTTCCAATAGAATGAAATAACCCACAAGTCTTGGATTGCCTATCATCGATAGTCAAACAAGTAGAGACATCATAAAATGTGGCTTGAACTACAAATAAGAAGAATTCCCTAAATACAATCACTTTGAGCATGACATGAATGAAATGTTATTCTATCATGTTTTTCTTTAGGAATGTTTCACCCACTCTAATATTCCTTAGGAATTTTCCTTGTATTGGTCAGTTGAGTTGGATTATTTATAATATCACAAACACAATTGATGGATTGTATAAATCCACAAAATAATTCCCTGAACTAAATCATGTAGTTTTCCATCTCTTTCAAATAAATATTTTTCCTTTCAATAACTCCATTTTGGTGCGGGTTATAAGACATTATGTGTCAGTATGTCTAAGTTATGTTTGACACACAATTTTTCCATCGACATATTCATTGTCATTACCTACCCTAAGTACATTGATAGAATTTTTAGAATTTTTAATTAAGGATTTAAATTCCAAAAATATAAAAAACATCATTTTTACATAATAGGAATTAAACTCATGGGTTAAGGATGGTTGATGTCCTAAATTCCATTTTAAAAGTGTTGGAGAACTTCTAATGATCACCATGCTTTACATGTATCTAGATTATTCTCTAAATGATTTAATATACCATGTGTTCTACATACTCATGAGTGTTCGATGATCATAATATTCTCACTAATATGTTGAAGATAATGGCTCAAATGGAAAAATAGTTCATGTCAATGTTTTCTCAACTTATTTGAGTGAGTGAGTAGACATTGGTGATAGATTTGGACTCATAATGTGAGAAATTATATAAGTGAGTGGGCATCGTAATAACCTTGTAGACACAAAATCACGCACTTTGGGTAATTATCTAATCTTGATTACATATTACTATTAATATGATTCCTAAATAAGAAAAGTACTAATTAACCCATGTCCTTAGCCACCTTTCTTTGTTTTTGTTGCTTCTTTTAGTATTTCAAACTTACTTGCTCGCCTACCTTGTTACACTCGACTTTTATCATCCCTGGACACCAACTCCTAGCTAGGACACCAAGACCAAGCGCCTCATCCCCTCACTGGGACGCCCCGACCCCTTTGTACTTTACTCACACTTTTTGGGTTATTTCTAACCATTTGAGCATCTTATCTTTTTGGTAGGCCGCCTTTTCTGTGGTTGATTATGAAATTCAAGCAAATGAATCATATAAATATATAGTTATGTGATCATGATAAAGGACAGTGCACTAAGCATTAACTATCACCACCTAAGGTGCATCCATCAAGCATCTAAGAGATCCATTGCATCCATCTAGCACCATCACAAGGGATGGTTATTATGCATACACTTCATAAGAGGGAAGTTCAATTTATTCCATGCACACATTTATTACATTTATTTACATCTAGTTTACTTTGATCGCTATTAAGTGTGACACGCACAAGAGCCACATAGGGCACGACTCCGCACACACACACATAAAACTACATGGGTTTGAGATGTAGTGTAGGGATCAATCGTAAGTTCACCAGTTGTGAAAGCCGAGAACAATATGACCCTCATTCTCGCATCTTTATTTTTTAGGATTTGATGTCTATTTTAGGGTTTCGCAAGTTCATATTTCATTACAGGTTTCTAGCGACCTCGGCGATCTTGGAGCGAACTCAAAGCGACCAAAGGTGAATAATAGTGAACATCTTGCAACCACTTAGAGGAGGTTTTCTCGATCTTTTCCATGACCCGTGTACCAGAAAAATCCTAAGGCACCCACGGTGCCCCTTCCCCTCTCCACTTGCCCCAATCCAACCTATTTCTCCATATCTTCATTTATTTGGGTTTCTATGTGACACTCCTATTTGCTTCTATTCACCTGGTCAAGCACTTTTGGTACACTTTATAATTAATCGTGAAGCACCTAAGTACCTTTTTATTCTCCTTACAATTAGGGTTTCATTATTTACTGTTTAGTTGCTTGCATGTAATTTTTGTACTTAATTGCATATTTATTTTAGTGCTACAATAACATCAGATTAGGCTCTTATTTCACATTTTAGCTTAATCATTTTGCTGAACCCCACTCATTATTGGTCTTTCAAATCCTTCGTTGGCATATTATATTTCCTATCATGGCTCCTAAAGTTTCCCAAATTTCTTTATATGATTTAATTCAAATGCATCCTAATTGCCAAGTTGTTTTGAAAAAATCCTAGAAACCTTGTATCTCCCTAGCGATATGCCACCACATCAAGTGAGTGCTATTTTAAATCGATGATGACAATAGTCTTCATGATCCTCCACCCAATCAATCCATGTTGGACTCAATTCAAGCTTTACATTCTTTATTTCAAGATAAATTTTAGGTTATGGAATCCATGATTACATCTCTTACATCTGAAATCCAACATCTTAAGGATGCTTCTCAGGCTCATGTTTATTCTCCTTCTACATCTCATATTCATTATATATCTACTACATATGCTCATATCAGTAAGCCTCTCACCTTTGATTGCAATACTAATCAACATGACATTCTTACTGAGCTCTTTAGGCATCAATTGCTCACTTTACCATCTACTCAAGGCTATCCTCCTTACCGACTAGAAAAATATCAGGGCCGTCCATATTGCAATTATCATCGAAAAAATGTACATAATGACAACAATTACTATGCTTTACAATGAAGAATCAAGCATCTTGAGCATCAAGGCTTTATCTCATTCATTGCACAACATTTTGTTGCATGCCCATCTACAATCATTACATCCCAATAGGTTCCTAAATCTGATTCGTCTATGTCTAATGAACATCATGTCATTACTTTCTTGCATTTCTTCTATGGAACATCAAGTGCACCGAAACAACGACCATTAAAACTCATTCAACACATCCTCCTACTTATTCATATACAATATTTTCGAGTCCAATTAAGAAACCTCCTCTAAAGATAAATGTAATTAATCCACCTCTCAAGTCATCTACGATAAATAAGCCACCAGTTGATATGCAAGGCTATCAAAAACTAGTTAACCTCTTACAAATTCCACCTCTCAAGGCTCCTTTGAGATTACCACCTCAGCGTTTCATCACTTTTATTAAGAAAATTACTCCTTACATTGATCCACTTAACATCTTTGACTATATCTCCATCGCTTACATACTTGGGGGGGCATCACACCTATTTCCCCCTAACATTTAAAAAGCGTATTATCTTCTCATCACTTCACATCTAGACTTTCACATACGATATATACATCTTGACACATGTTTATATTGTCATTTCCCGATGACGCACTCTTGTGCTTTGGTTCAAAATTGATTGTTGAGGGCATACTATATACATGAACCTCACACACTACACACTAAACACACCGCGCATTCTCACACACTTGACCATATCACACATTTTACACTAGACACATTCACAACACATATCTCTAGCATTGCTTAGTCACATTACACATTACACATCTCACACATCACACATCATACACTTAGGACATCTTCTCTCGCAACATCTACTACACATTTTGCATCTTATTCATTATTTACACATTTAACACTACATGTTGCGGTCATTACCCTATGACGCACTCTAGTTTCATGGTCCATACTCAACTGTTGAGGGTATACATCTCAAATGGACCTCATCACACTCACACGTTCAATCACTCACCCATTCACTCAAACACTCTGCACTTTCATGAACACATATTTCTATTACACACAATTCAAACCATTTCCCGATGACACACTCTCATTTATGGTTCATTCTTGACTGCTGAGGGGGCATAAATAAATGAACCTCATTACATACATACACATCCACTCGAGGGGCACGCTGCTCCTATCATTCACATAACATTCCATTCCATTTTGTCTCATCCACAACATACTACATATCTTGGTTGTATTTACTCTTGCTTACTTCTACTTACATGTTCACTTTATTACACATGCTAGATAGATATCTTATATGTCATTATTTTTATCATACACACATGCGCGTTCACTTTATTTCTAGTTGTGATCGTAGATTATACAGATCTATTACACGTAACATGGATGTTTGGCACAATACCTATTACTAGTCCCACAGAGGCTCCTGGGGCATCCACTTTTGTACACTACAAGTGTTATTGTTTCATTTTGTTTCATAACACATTACTTTATCATATTATACATGTTTTGACATACTTTTTATCTTTCTAACATGCTAATGGGTGCTTCATGTGCAACATTTATTTTTGCAGGACTATTTGCTTCCATGGTTATCTGTTACATTGCTTTTGTCATCGCTTGCTCTCGTATGCCATTTTTTGTGGGCTTTGCCCTTTGTCTTATGTGCACACTTTTATGCTTGTGACCACTAAGGCCTTGATTGTCTTATGACATCGTGAGTTATGTCCCATGTTTGTAACTCATTTTTCGTGGTCTACATTGTCTTCTTGTGTGTTTACTTGCATCTTAGCTTACACATTGTCTGATTAGCTTACATTTCATCTTATAAATGCATCTTTTTCTTAGCTTGTTATAACACTTGTCTCCTAGCCACTTTGTTTGTGTGTGCCTTGGTTTCTACCAAAAACATTCCCTTCACCTAACAGGGGCACGGTTTCAAAGACAACTGGTCGGTCCTCTTTTGGGCCGCATACTCCTTTAATGACATCGCATGCACCCCAAATGAGGGGGCATCATATGGGTGAATCAAGTCACCCCATACAACATCATACACAACACAAAACAATACCGGTACAACACAGTTTTCAATTTTAGACAGGGATCATAATCATACTTGGGTCCTTAGCACAACGATGTCCTTTCGGATGTTAGTGACCGAGGGGTAGATCTTCAACATTTTTCAGTTCAACATAGTTTTTCAAAGCATGTCACAGGCTTTTGATAGGGTAGAGAGTCCTTTAACAATGAAACATTTACATTGAGGAAAAGTACACACCATCTATAGTGGTGTTTTCATTCCAGGGAGTAGTTAAAGGTTAGAGGATGACACCAAAATTTCCTCTCTACACTACTTCTATCGTGGCATAGGATCGCCAAAAAACCAACATTTCAAAGTGCTCTATAACTTTGGGAAGTGGTTAAAGGTTGGAGGATGACACTATACTTTCCTCCCTATACTTCTTCTGTTGTGGTGTGAGATCACCCAAAAAAATTCCCTTCATCGACATCTTAAAGATCCTTTCTACACCCTTTTTCTCATCACAGATCAGGTACACATATTCTTTTTCACATTTTCAACATTTTTACATACTTTTTATACATATACATGCATATTTGACTACTTGTTCATTCTTCTCTTTTGCAGGTCCGTCCGTATGGGAAGCGGTAGTCAACATCATCAACATCATCACAACATCAACATCAACAACAGGTACATCACGACATCTACACATGCATTTCCACCCTAGGTTCATTTTCATCACCACTTTTGCACTTTCTCCTCCTTAACATCCACACTTCACATTTTTATCACTCCACGCTTTGTCTAGTCCCTTGGCATGCTTTCATCATCAATTTACATGGTTATCAAGTGTATACACCTAAATTCCATTTTTGAAATCTTATTGCCAAGCAAATGATTTGCAAATCATTCTCATTCTTGCCAATTCCATTATAATTAGTGATCTTTGCCAATTAACTAACATTTCTTACCAAGTTAGTTAATTAACACCATGTTTTTGGTTGCATTACCCTTTTCGCATTCATGATGCCACTTTACGACGAATCGTAAGTCAAAATCCTCTTCAAAATAGACAATTAGCGTTTATAAGCTAATTAAGCCTATTTTGCCCTTGATTTGGTCAATATGCCCTAATATTGACTTAAAACCCTCTTCCAACCACTCAAAATCACCCCATTCACCTCCACAACATCTCAACAAGATTATCCTAGCCTCCTAGTTGACCCTAAGTAGTTGATTAAGGCTCCACACCTCTTAATCACTTGTTAATTCACTAATTGTGATTAGCAAAGCTTAATCATGATTAACAATTCTAATCTAATTTGGGGCTTTTAGTCCCACATGCACCAAAATACAAGTTTCTCCCAAAAGGAAAACTATAAAAAGAGTGCACCTCATTCCTTTATATTTTACACACCATGCTTTGATTTGCATCTCATATAATACATATGATATATAACCAAGTTCAATCCTTGCCTAAAACCTTCAACAAGGTTAGTAGATGAATATCTAAAGTGACTTAACAAGTCATTTGGAGAGGTCATTTCACCATTGTTTGGAGTAACAACCATAACCATTTGATTGCCCTCTTAGGTCTATTTAGGCCCATGTTAGGTAATTAAAGCATATTAGTATGCATGTTTAGTTAGATTTTTCATTGTTTTCATACTAGTTAAGCATTCCTTTTAGCTTTGTCTTAATGTTTTATTCCTAGACTTAAAATCCTTAAATATTAGGTGGAAATGGTGTTATCCTTCCTTGATTAGCTTTGTTATTTGATTTGTAAATTTTAGGGTGCTTTCATTTGGCACGCCCGGTGGGGTAGTACCATTCAAAACATTGTATTGCAAGTTTTGGTTAAGAGCTATGACTCGTATGCTCAACTAGGACATAACCCATTTGGCATAAGCCTTAAGCTACAATAATGGGGGTGGTTCTAGGAACCCTAAAGTAGTTCACGCAAGAGGGAACCTTGTGAACAAAACAAGAAAGTTCTCCACACTACCGAATTGACTAGTACACCTTAGTGAGATTTGAGTCAAATATATCTGTATCGTGACCCTAGTGAAAGTATAACTAAATGCACTTCAGTGCTTATTATACTGAAGGGGGTAAATTAAAGCTTGATATACTCCTTGGGAAACCTTGGTAAATCGAGATCGCCATAGATAACTTGTGACATTTAGAGAGAGAACCACCTAGAAGCTTGTCGGCTTAGAGCCATTTTTTTGTCTAAGTTGTTATACTTGAGAGCTCTCACAAACTAACAACTTTTTTAGATTTAAAATTTTGTTTTTCGAATAAGGGAAAGAATCTCTTAAATTTGAAACCGCGTGATATTTCATCACGAAATCTACTTAGTGTCATTTTGTCCTAGTTTTTCACTTGTCTAAAGACAAGGTGAAGCTCTGCCAAAATAACACCAAGTTTATTTCAACACCAATTGGTCTACACCCTTGTTTTCTTATTGCCATTTTTGGTCAAAAGGAAACAACATATACTAGATACCACTAGATATCAGATGTCCACCACTTTTGTATTCTACTTATGTGACTAGGTTACAATGTCGAAGCACAAGTGTTGAAAGTGTGCATGGTACGTACTCACGATCTAGTAGGCCCCCTTATCTCAAAAAACCATATTTGAGACTTATCATCATTGTAGTTAGGAGATTTCATCCTTGTCTTCTTTTGAGTTGTTACTCTGCCCACATTATAACCATATAATTGAGATATTTACGTCTTGTTTCCATTGTGAAATTGGGCCTAAATTTTTATATTGTTTTATTACGTTGCTCACACACTTAACAAATTCTTGCTAACTTAGACGTAGTTTTTACATCCTAGATTTTTCTTGAGTTTTGTGAGTGTTGATGATACATTGTTAGCATCACGATAACATCATTTTAACTAAGAAAATCTTACTTTTCTCGAAAGTTTGGTGCATGTGTCCAAATAGTGTCGTTACGCTGCTCACATTGCTATCATCCATTATACAAGACTTAGAATTTGTTAGTATTTAGAAGATGGTTTTAATTATACCTTGTTAGAATATCACGTCAACATTATCTTATCATTTAGGTCTTGTTTGTTGCAAACTTGACCTAACTAGTGATATTGTGTTGTCACTATTTGGTGTCAAAACCCATCTAGATAAGTGTTAAGGAGTAGACTATTTGTTGTGACTAAAGTTGAGAATTTTACATCATTGTACTATTATGGAAAAACTTGTGTCAGATATTACCTTACTAGGGTAGCTTATTCTTTATTCTTTGGTTCTTAGGAATGCATTGACCTAGTGATTTGTGGCTATTTTATAGTCACCATTTTCCATGACGACTTAGCATCATTACGCTACAAAAATTTGACTAAGGTCCCCTTTTAGTAAACCTTAGTGGAAGTCTTTCACGTTGTACCTCTTATCTCAAGTATGCCTATTACGAGAATGGGATCCCGAATATTAGAAGTCGATATATTTGGAGGTGACAACCCTATTTTAGAGGATAATCTCATGGTTGACCATAGTGGTGGAGAAGAGGACTCTCCTCATATGAATCTAGAGCATCATCCTACCAACTTTGATGATTACATTTTCCAAAACAAACATGAGGTTCTTATGCATGTTATGGAACTAGGAGCTAAGTTACCTTCAACAATAGACCCTTCTCTCATTTCTAGAATGATTCGTGGAGAAGAGGAAGTAGACCAACCTCATCATACCATCAATGAAATTTTAAATCCAGGTCATGCCTCTACTTCTATACCAGAATAATGAGGAGGTACCATTTGAAAATGATGGAGATTATCATATACTTGTTGTTAGAATACGTTGTGAAGACAATGAGGAACATGTTCATCATGCACAACCTCCCCTAACGAAAATTGTCATGACATACCTATTCAAGAGGTGACATTAGAGCAATAGGTCTAAGCCCTCACTCGCCAATTGGAAAGTTTGGCATCCCATATACAAAGGGAACAACCCAAAGTTTTGAAACAAGTCATACCAAAGACAAAACCTAAGGCTTTGTTTCATGATTTCCCAATACACACTCCTTGATGGATGCACAAAGAGATACTTATGAAGAGATTATCGCAAAAATAGGGGTGGGAATAAACCTAAATTTAATCCTACGTATAGAACTAGGTCACCCACACAAGATCCACTTTTCAACCAAGAGTGGTCAACTATGAAGAACACCCTTCAAGCATTACAAGATGGCCAAACCGGTAACAATAACAAGAAATATTGGTTCGATGAGTTATGTCCCTACCCATTTGACAAAGCCATGCTACAAATACCTTTCCCAAGACACTTTGATTTTCCAAAATTTGACAAGTATAAGGGAAAAGGTGACCCTTGTGACCATATTAAATATTTTTATATGGCATGTCAAGAGGTGACATTCAACGACAATTATCTTATGTGCCTCTTTCCACAAAGTTTAGGAGCAATGATGTTAGAATGGTTTGTACACATCCCTAAGGGATACATATCAACATGGCCAGAACTAGCAGAATTTTTCGTACGACACTTATCTTTTAATATAGAAAACAATGTCACCATGTTGGATCTCTATAATGCCAAGTAATGAAATAACGAAAACTTCGTTGTGTTTTAACAATGATGGAAAGGATTAGCTAGCCACTTCTCTTGCTCCATACCTGAAAAACAGCTAATCGACATATTTTTTCCCAACCTCCATTCAAAAATTACATTCCACTTGCAAATTCATTGTGGCAACACATTCGAAGAGGTAATAAAAAAGGGAGTCAAATTGAAAAAACATCGGTAGCTAGGGGGACTTTGAAATTTATCTCCGTGATCATAATGATTCTAAATCTAATGATAAAACAAAGTTTTTTCCTAATAGAAACAAAAATGTCGTTAGTTATGGGATAGTAGATTCTAAGCGGGTACAAGCCGTTCAGAACCATGCACCTTTAAAGCTTGTAAAAGGAAATCCACCTATGAAGTATAAGCATCGTACTTTCACTCCTCTATCTGACTTAATGTCATCAATACTAAAACAACTAGAGGCAATTAATATGGTTAGATATCCTGAAACTACGCCTTATGAGGATGATGCACCTAAACCATCATGGTTTAGAGATAATGAATATTTTCAATCCCACCATGTTAAAGGTCACAAAATAGATAAGTGTTTGAAGTTGCAACACTACATCCAAGACTCAATCGAAAGTGGTGATATGGAGATCGATTCATCCACTTCTAACAAATTCCCCAATACGAAGACTTTTCCTAAACATAATCAAGACGAGAATGCTAATTATGTGTCTAATGAGGAGAATAATTTTGATGCTCTCATTAGTTGTGTAGATACACCTATTGAACATGTCAACACAATAACCCCGTGATATCCCCTGGACTATCTATGTCTAGGCATGTGCCGAAAAAGACTAATTATCACACGTTTTGCATACTTATGACAATAAGGAACCTAGGTTTCAACATTCCCATCAAAGGATGCCTATCACAACTAGACCTCGTTTGATTCTTTACGCTAAAGAACCCGTTCACTTACCTCTTCCCCCATCTTCAACTCATGGTAAGTGGTATGATTCTAATTCTTTTTATTCTTTTGAATATTCCAATCCCAATGATTCTAAGTCTTCTGATTCTTCTAAAGATTCCAATCCAAATTATTCCTCTAATACAAATCCTAAGTCACGGTCCTCCTCCCTATCTTTGTAGGACCCCATTTCTCAGTCGCCTCAATGACCCCTTCTTCCGTCAAAGAGCTCTCCGACTCAAATTCCTTCTAATCAATCATCCAAGTTGACTCCCATGTCACATTCATCCAATCAACCTCTTGTGGTAGAACAACTACCCACACCGATTGATTCATTTCAAAATGAAGAAGCAATTAGAGAATTTATGAGGGTACATGAAGACATTCCTTTAGAAGTTTGTGAGCAAGAAACCTCTTTAGACCTCGATACATTCACATATTGGGAGGAAGAGATTGATGCCTTTTGTTAGAAAATAGAGGAATACCCTAAGATCATCGAACATGATCCTCCTCTTATTCTTCCATCTTCACATTCTTCATTAGGTAATGAAATTCCTGGGTCTAGCATTGATCCACGACCTATCTTCTCATTACCTAATCATTATTTATCTATCAGGATTCCTCCATCACAATCTTACCTTGGGTCACCACCTGGTAGCCCATCATCTTTTTCTATATGTGGGCCACCTCCAAGTAGCCCCACATCATCTATATGTGGCTCACCTCCTAGTAGCCCATCTTCATCTATTCTTGGGCCACATCCTAGTAGCTCATCATCTTCTATATATGGGACACCTCTAGTAGTGCTTCCTCTTTAATCAATAGGACACCTCCTAGTAGTCTGACTTCTTCTGCATGTGGCTTACCTCCTAGTAGCCCATCTTCATCTATACTGGGGGCACATCCTAGAAGTCCCTCATCTTTGATTCTTGGGTTGTGTTCAATTAGCCCATCATATTTTGTATATGGGACACCACCAAGTAGTCCTTCATCTTTAAGGACACACCCTAGTAGTCCTTTATATTTAGTCTATGGGACACCTCTTGGTATCCCATCCTCTTCAATTCTTGGACCGTATCCTTCACATCCATCACATTTTTCTTCTATCAATGATTGTGGTGAACCCACCATCACTTCTCACATCAATTCTATTCATCCACTTTCTTCTCCTACTTCTCGGGATTAGACAAGTCACATATTAGATTATAGGAAACCAAAATGATTCCTTCATCAGAATTAGATCAATAATTCCAAGAGCTCCAAAGCTCACAACAATTTAAACAATCTTAAAGGTTACAGAATGAAACGCACTTCAAAAATGCACACCAACGCACCCGCCAAGTATGGCATAAAGTACAGAACCTCTAGGTAGGGACCTCAAACTCCCGCATACAAAATCCACGCTTCATGATAAAAATCAGTCATCTATTGAGTATGAGCTCACCAGGATCATTGAGATCGGGGATAACTTGACTCTTGATAAGAAAACACGCCCGGTCTTCCTTATCAAGGAAATCATTAACATTGTTGTTGGATCTTGTCACATCAAGTGATCTTGTTGGTCCCACCTTTCAAAAAAAAGAAAAAAATACAAAAAATGAGAAAAAATGAGAAAAATCAAAGGTAAATGAACACACATTGCAATCAGGTATTGCATACACATGGATGTTCTTATAAACACTAATTTTTGGTATAACGCCCACCACCATCATCTTGCATTCATGTAATTTCCCCTCTCACCTTTATTTTTCCTAAATTTCAATAAACCTCATCCATCTATTCAACCAAATTTAATTAATTATTAAATGGGCTCCATATAAACCCATTTAATAATTGACTTTTGGCATCTCTCACATTTTATTCAATCCATGGGTATTAATATACCCATCCGACACTCCTTTCTAAATTTCAAATGGAATCTATCATCTCACCTACCATGTCAATCATGCTCCCCACTCCATCTAATAATTCAAACCGTGGTCCCCATGTAATCACATCATATCTCTTAACTCAAGTTACTCTACCCAACCTACGGTTACTTGTTAACCCCAATCTAACCTCACCTCCAAGCTATAAATATGGGTTTTCCCCCATATTTCAGAGGAGCTGGACCTAGACCGGAAGACCGGAGAGACCTAGGCCCAGAGAGGAGAAGAAAGAGCTTAATTAAGTTCTGCAAGTTTGAGGGAGAAATCTTTGCCATGGTTCGTTATCTTACCATCTTAATGCCCAATTCATCTCCATAGCAGAGCACAAGCTAAGTCCCCTCGTCATTTTAGTTACTTGTCATTTTATATTCCATTTTTTGCATGATAACTACTGTTCATGATCTATTATTATCTTTCCTGACACGGGGGTTGACATCCTCTAAGGGAGTTAATATCCTCTTAGAACTAGCATTGTCCGAGCAACCCCCGCATATTGTTATCTAATCTTATTTGTTTCAGTTTTGTAGATCTAGCTTCTTTATATCATACATCTATCTTCTTTTCGCCCATAGATCCACATCTGCATCTGAGGTCCTAAGCCCTCCATCATTCGAAGTTCTTTGGCGGCTCCCAATATCGGCCTTCACACCGCTCGAGAACGAAGTTTCTGTACAACAATTCTTTCTTCCCTTCCTTGCTTTTCTTTTGCAATTCTTCCTACCATTTTCATCCCTTTGATGATATTTTGGTTAGCCCATTCAACGCATTTTGTGACATTTATCTCTATGGTATCCATTTAACCTTTGTCTTTTATCACCTTGGTAAATTAAAGAACGACCGACCTCTTAGAGATCACATCACAATCAACATCTAAAAACTTGTTGTGAAGAAATTTTGGATATATTTGTTGACATTATCCAATGTCGTCATCGTAATTATTTCCACCTCCTTCCATCGGCCATTAATGGTTCTTAACCCTTGTCAAACAAGAGAGCTGAAATAAGTTTTGAAAGCAAAAGAATCAATCAAATCAAAAAGCACAAAGCTGAAAGAAAATGCTAAAAGCAAAAGCAAATTGATATATAACTCTCTCTTGGGGTATTTCCAATAATCTCTACTAGGGCTATGGATGCTTGACTGGAAGTAGAGAAATGTTGTGATTAGAATCAAATGCATCTCTGTTGGGGCTATGGACGCCTGGCTGGTAGTGGAGCAATGTACAACTCTCCTTCCACAATCCATTAAAAAAATCAACTTTGAAAAATAAATCATTCCTACACATTGGCTAGGGTTTCTTCATTTGCTTTTATCAAATCTTCCCTCTAAGAGGTAATAAATTTCCATGTGCACACACTAGATCTCTATGAGAAAACAAGATTAGTATGTTACCAAGTGTCTTTTTTTGTACCTTTTAGACTCTTACTCTAGTCTGTATCTTGTCTCATGAATCGTGCCTTTGGCTAATCGCTTCTTCATCACGAAGATTTTAAGTTACATTCACAACATTCACGTTGTTCTTCTACTTTGTTCAGAACATCCATGTGTATAATATTTCCTTTTTGCCATGTTTGTGGGCACCTTTGTCTCCTTCAAAAAAACAATATTCCACTTCTTTCTATCACATGCTTCTTGGCCAAATTACGTTGGGGGCATCCTTTCTCCTTCCTAGCACATCATTGGGTTACATTTTTTGTTATGATTGAGCATATACATATTGCCCCGATCCAAATTCTGCGCGTGAAGATTTTGCCTTTGAATATTCCCATCTAACATTGGGGGCAATTTCACATCTTCACTTTCTTGTGCATACGCATGGCATTTTGCCCTTATACATCCCATCTGTCATTGGGGTCATCCACATTTCTTCGTTTCCTATACATAGCTTCAAAAAACTTCTAGAAAATAAAAAACATTCAAATATGTTTTACAACTCCCAAAACATTCAAATATGTTAGTCAAAAAGTCAAAACATCCAAATAAACATAAAATAAAAAAAAATTTGTTAAGAAAAATTAAAAACCCAAATTTATCTTACCATTGCATAGTTTGCTTCGATACCTTTCAAATGCAAAAACAACAAAGTCGTTTCGAGGTCGGAGAGCAAAAGTTATGGCCTCGGAAGATAGGTAGTGCACTCCATGTTACACAGAGCCCTCGATTACATACGGCGCCCAAACACCCTGCGAGTTGTACACATGGTGCTCAAGCACCCTTGTAATTTGCACCAAGTCCCCTTGCATTATGCACAGGCACCCAAGTGCCCTTGCATTTCTTCTACCAATTGCGCATGAGCTCCTTTTCTCCCGCGTAAGTGCCTTTTCTCCCACATGAGCTCCTTATCACACAAATTGATATTGATTGGTCCCAATTTCACAAAATCTACAATTTTTCAAATTTATCTTACCATTGCGTATTTCTCTTCAATACCTTTCCAACGTAAAAAAAAATGGAGTCGTTTGAGGTTGGGAGAAAAAGTTATGGCCTCTAGAAGATAGGTAGTGCATTCAGTGTTGCATAGGTGCCCATACACCCTCAGATGCCAACACAGGCACCAAAGTGCCCATGTTGTAGTCAAAAATTCAAAAAAATGAAAAATTCATGCCAACACAGGTGCCCAAGCACCCATGCTACAGTCAAAAATTAAAAAATGCAAAATGCATGCCAACACAGCACCCAAACGCCCATGCTGCAGTCAAAATAAAAAAAAGCAAAAATGCATGCCAACACAGGCGCCCAAGTACCCATGCTTCAGTCAAAATAAAAAAATACAAAAATTTCTACCAACATAGGTGCCCAAGCACTTACATCGCACCAACATAGGCGTCCACACTACACTAAAGATAGGTGCCCTCCCAATTTTGCCCTAATTTAGCCTAAAATACATGTTTTTAGCTAAAAATTCAAAATTTTGAATTACCAGGGTAAAAAGAGTAGTTGTGTACCTGTGGTCCACCCACTAGAAGCCTCAAATAGTCCCTCACATGTTCCGCATGGTGCCTCTGATTCACTATCCTCGCCATTTTCTCTTGTGTGAGCTCTTTTTCCTTCCGCAATGTGTTTCTCGCCCCGAAGTGCCCTGAAACCGCCGTATTTCTTCTAAAAATCTTCTAACACTTGTCGCAATGATTATTTTTAATAAATAATTATTTTTGTGCCTGTTTTGGTACGTTGGGGCATGTTTTTGCTTCCCGACGACCTTTTCTACTACATGGGGCATATTTTTTCCTTACGGTCACTTTTAGCGTTGTCTCGCGACTTTGTTATCTCTTATATAATATTTTCTTTTGTAAAAATAAAAAAATTAAAACAATAAAAAAATTTCAATTTTTTTGATAAAATCATTAAAAATCCAAAAAAATTGTTAAAATTCAAAAAATGGTAAACATAATATACGTAGTTGAAACCTTTACGACCGCATTATACTCGAACATCGAAATATGTCTTGCAAAAGTACCTTTCTATGGTTCTTGCTTGTTATGGTCTCAAACGACTTGCGGATCATTGTGATCTACCTCCATTAACAAAAGCTCAATCGCATGCTATGTCAATACTCCCATACAATGACAGATAGTTTCCAAAGATTGTGTCATGGTGCGCACTAAAGCTTTTCCATGGGACTACTTACATCCTCTATTTTTCCCTCGCATGTGTTTTTTTATTGATAAAGTGGGTTGATGGGACCCGTTCCCAATAACAACAGTGGCCTAAATACCCCTGAAAGATAAAAAGTTGGGCCAAAGCCCCAAGATAATATACCTACGTAATATTACTTCTCCAAATGACAAAAAAAGGCTATTTCTACTGCACGGGTAGAAAAATAGTCCTTAATACTACCTATTCGACCTTTTTTATTTTTCTTATTCTTAACTTCTTGCCACTTACCATTCCCATCTAAAATAGCTACTTGAAGAGGATTTTTTGACACCATTTGATTGTCCGACAAAGATTCCTGATCCAAATCTGATTTGGCAAGAGAAAGACCCCTTTTCATTCCACTGACAACTAAAATCCTCGCAATTCCCAAACATTTTCCGTTTTTCCACATTCCACACTCTCCTCTACCTTATTCTCCTCATTTACATTGCATGGCTCCGCCTTGAATGTTGCCACCTCAACCAACTCCGAATCCAAAGATCCCCAACCTTTGGTCAATCTCGAACCATTCTTTTTAACTGGTTTCTTAATCTCTAGACACGAAGCTTCGTAAATGACCCATATTTTCGTAAATTATACACTAGAAAGCTATATTTTTGTAGTCTAAGGAGGATAATGCAAATTTTTCCAAATTTTAAATTAATTCGATCTGACATCCCTTTACTCAAATTGACTTCCACACACATACGGGCGTAGGAACACAGTCCCGCATGAGATCTATCTATGTCTTCTTTTAAGAATCTTCCCAATACATTGCCAATATCTTCCAATGCATACCAAAGGTGCAAAGGAAGATTGGGAAGTCTCACCCAAACCAGTATTTTGGAGATCGATAGAGTGTTTGGGTTAAATTCAGGGAAATAAGGAGTTAAGAATAAACCAGTGGTACCCCAGAACCATGCCCATCAGCTAGGCATAACCGAAAGTAATCGCTTCTCTAAAATGAACTACAAAAAAACCTCTGGAACAGAGGAAGATTTCACATTTATTCGTCTAGTTTTGAAATATTCATTGATACAGTGTTGTAGAAGAAGGCTATATTCCATTGAATCATCTTATTATGGCATCCCGAGATAAATTTTGATAATATTCCTCCACTTCTTGGCCTTCGATGACCAAAGCAACGGATTTCTTCCGCAATATCAACCAAATATTGTTGATTTCTAGGATTATTGCCTTTGGATTTTCCTAGGGCATATTTGAATGAAGTTTTTCCGCTACCCTAAGCGCCTCCCTTTATATTTCCTTTGGTATTGACTCGTGAGGCTTACCATGCCATTGTTTTGGATTTTTCAATGTCAAGTTTAGGGTTAGGGCACATCCGTCAAGCCATATAATCCTCCAAGCCATCCATAATGGCTCGCGACCCACCGATAGCTCTAACACCTCGCCTCGTTGTCTCCCTATACTCCCCGCACCACCACTCTTTGCTGAAATGGTTTGTTGTCTCCATCTTCCCTGGCGTACTTGCAATCGATCACCATCCCACGTAGTCCATTCTCTCTCTCTTCCCTCGCATGTGTTATTGCTTGGGCACCATTTTTAACCCTTGTCATTACAACACAAACATTTAGGAACATGCAGCTTGATAACAAAAACATTGGTGCAACTATCTTGAACATTGTTTGTTTGAGTATGTGTGATTGTATTGGTTTCTCTGTTAGGTTAGCCAGTTTACTTTCTCATATTACATTACATTGTGTATGTTGCATTAAGTTAGGTATCATTTTACTTTCTCGTATTGCATTGCATTATGTATGTTACATGGAGTTACGTAACAATGAACAAATGTTGGTAATTTAGCTTTTCATGTTATCTTACATTTTTGTTCATTTCAATAAAAGCTGATGATGTAGACCTAGGGGCAAAATGATATAAATAGGTTGCTTATTGAAAGGTTGGATGCAAAGATTGGGCTTGTCCTATATTCTCCATTATCATTTCTATATCCTCCATTATCATTTATTATCACTACTAATTTTTCTTCCAAATCACCCGGGGTAATAAACAACCATGTTTATCCCTATCCTTATTCCTTCTCAATACCCGAGGGTTTCACGCCTGTTCTAACCTATTTTATTCTATCCATTTCAATCATATTTTTGATCGTCGATTGACTTCTTCTATCACCCCATCGACACTCGAGGGGGCATCCTTCATCTTATTAATTTTTATTCAAAAATTTACTTGCTTATGTTTGTCTACTATATTTGAAGTGAAGTTACTTACTTCACCTCAAATAGGGGCAAATATAGACACCTAAATTTCACTTTTGCAATTTTATTGCCAAACGGACGTAAATCATTCTCATTCTTACCAGGTTCATTATAATTAGTGATGTTTGATAATTAACTAATGTTTCTTACCAAGTTAGCCAATTAACACCACGTTGTTGATTGCATAACCCCTTTCGCATTCAGGATGTCACTTTACGACGAATCGTAAGCTAAAATCCTCTTCAAAATAGACAATTAGCGTTTATAAGCTAATTAAGCCTATTTTTCCCTTGATTTGGTCAATATTCCCTAATATTGACTCAAACCCCTCTTCCAACCACTCAAAATCACCCTTTTCACCTCCACAATGTCTCAACAAGCTTCAAAAGCTTATCCTAGCCTCCTAAGTTGACTCCTAAGTGGTTGATTAAGGCTCCACATCTCTTAATCACTTGTTAATTCATTATTTGTGATTAGAAAAGCTTAATCATGATTAACAATTCTAATCTAATTTGGGGCTTTTAGTCCCACATTCACAAAAATACAAGTTTCTCCCAAAAGGAAAACTATAAAAAGAGTGCACCTCATTCCTTTATATTTTACACACCATGTTTTGATTTGCATCTCATATAATACATATGACATATAACCAAGTTCAATCCTTGCCTAAAGCCTTCAACATAGTTAGTAGATGAATATCTAAAGTGATTTAACAAGTCATTTGGAGATGTCATTTCACCATTGTTTGGAGTAAGAACCATAACCATTTGATTTCCCTCTTAGGTCTATTTATGTCCACGTTAGGTAATTAAAGCATATTAGTAGGCATATTTAGTTAGATTTTGGATTGTTTTCATACTAGTTAAGCATTGATTTTCGCTTATATCTTAATGTTACATTCCTAGACTTAGAATCCTTAGCTATTAGGCGAAATGGTGTTAGCATTCCTCGATTAGCTTTGTTATTTACTTTGTAAAGTTTAGGTGCTTTCATCGTGTACACATCTCTATCTACTTTATATTACCAAGTTTTCCGCTCACCAACATAAAGTGGGGGAAAATGTAGACACAAAATCATGAACTTTGGATAATTATCTAGTCTTGATTACATACTACTATTCATATGATTCCCAAGTAAAAAAGTACTAATTAACCCATGTCCTCGCCACCCTTATTTGCTTTTTGTTGCTTCTTTCAGTATTTCACCCTTACTTGCTCGACCGCCTTGTTACACTCTGGATTTTATCATCCGGAAACTAGCACCTAACTAGGATGCCACCGCAGTGCCTCGTACAACAAAAAACCAACACGTGACCTTCTTCGCACCCGACCTCTTGAGGTCATGCCGAGACATCCAGTGTAGAATGGAAGCAGATGTGAGTGAGATGGAGATGAACAAGCTAATTGGGAAATCTTTCTTCAATGTGCAATATCGAGATCTCGCAAACCTAAGGGAAACAATGCTCTCCTAACCTGAAGAGGTGTGATGGCTCAATCTGATATAATAGCTTCTCGAAGACTCCAATCGATATCGAGCTCTGTCGAGATTCTGTTTATTGGTTGTTGAACACGTAGAAAGTGACTGCAATAGCGCCTCGTATGGATTTCAGACAAGGTCATGGAAGTGAGAACGAGAGACATAGTGGATCCACAGGGACTATGGGTGATTTTTCGGTCTAGTCCAGAAAGTCTTAGCCTGATCGGATGCTATGTTCAATAAGGAAAGTTGTGCAATAATGTCTGGTGGAAGTGGTGAAGATCTGAATACTAATGTATGCAAACTAGTGTCAATGTCTAATTGGTCAGCAGGCCCATTGGGTTGTGGGACCTGAGGATCACAACCAAAGACTCGTGGAGGTTGTGGCCCTTGTATGGTCATGCACGTAATCAAACCCTGTTGCCAGGAAAAATCCAATAATCGTAGGCTTGATTAGCAGCAATGTTTAGTGTGTTTAGTTGTTATATTTTCTCATCAAATGTAGCACGTGTGCGTAAGACTGCCGGGATGTAAACTTGTATCAATGTCAGTTATTAATTCTATCCCGTTGGGTTGTGGGACCAAGGGATTGCAACTATGCCTTTTTTCTTGTTGCGGGTCGTTGATGGTCACACAAAATGAAATTGAAATGATCATGATAAAACAAACTAACTATAAAAGGAAATATAATATATGTTCTTGGTGTTTTCACGATATATCAGAGAAAAGAAATGAAAGAAAACTAATCTAATAAAAGTAAATGTTTTTGAACTTTTTTGGTTTTTAAGCAATGCGTTCTAATATAATAAAAAAATTAAAGACAAGTAATCAGCTAGATGTAGTTGGCTACTTGTGCGAATATGTGAATCTAAATATAAAACAAATAACCTAATATAATCAAAACCCTTCAAACCCTACCTCAGAGGTGAAGAACAAATCATGACCCTGAAAGAGCTATTGTCCCCACAACTTCCTTGGTAATGTCAAAGAGCAAACCTTCTAATGATTTGATCTACTTGTGATTTCCTAACTAATTGAAATGAACAATTTTACTACTCTATTTGATATGTAATTGAAACTAGTGATTTGAAATTGACAATTTGACAAATAAAGCAAACAAAAACACAATTCCAACTTGGATAAGCAAGAGCTTTGGAAAATCTGGTTATATCTGTATCTATCCCCTTAGTTTGTTCCTTTCTTTCTCGAGTGTTCATATGAGTCCAAGGGATTGGGAATGCAAGAACAACAACAAGAGGATGGTGCTTGAGCAATGACAACTTGAAGGCAATCTGGATGCAATGCAAGTAGAAGAGAGATAACACAAGAGATCTGAGCTTGGCTATGCAATTCCTAGCAAGATTGTGGTAGCAATATAATACAAGATACACAAAAATTCTCAAGCCTTTTGCTTGAACACAAGCATGGAATATATAAGAATTGGGGCTAGGATGTGCCTTCATGCACAAGGCAAGAAGAGGCAGTTCCAACTAACTAAAGCACATGCAAAAATAGAAGAGGGAAGGAGAACCAAACAATCAAAACTATTTTTAGAAAATTTGGCTCACGGATGCATCCTAAAAGTGAAGTTAAGTGAATCATCGCATGTTAAAAACACGCATGATGGAATCTGGAAAAATCGGGTCAAGACCACTGCCTTTCACAGGCGGTGGTTTTAGAATCACCGCGTAGTCGGGGCGGTGGTCTTGGCACTAAAGGCCAAAACATGCACAAAAAGAAGCAAGAAGCTGGAAAAAGTGTGGAAGGCTAAATAAGGATGTCTAGGCTACAAATATACACTGTGAATGAGTTTTTGAGCTTGAACACCTTCTTGAAAGGACTTGAATCATCATTGGAGACTTTTGTGACCATTTTCCACCATGTAGCACATGCAATTTTGGGTATGTACATATTGCCCCCTCGAAGAAGCGTTTTAGCCATGAAAAGGCGTAAAACATAGAGTCCGAGTATGGCATTCCCGAAATGGGGAGTTAGAAGCTATACCTGACATGCCCGTGTGTCGAAACGTCTTCGTCCAAGCTCCCAATACTGCAAGAGGGAAACAAGACTCATGTGCAGATAAATAAAGTATCGAAAAATAAACACTAAATTAAAACGACAAGAGGAATTACCATTTGTGCGGGGATATAGAGATATACCTGCACTAACGCTCTAGCCCTGTGAACACATACACTCAAAATGAGGCCAAAACAATGTATATATATATATAAAACAATCCCATTTTTCCAATTCATTTGTGCATTCGTGATTTGGTGAATTTGGAGCTCTCGACCCACGGTGACCATTTTAGATGAGAGTACAAATTTGAAATGACCACATGAGTTTGTGATCATGCATCCAAGAGCAAGAGATCGACCAACCCATTCTAAGGTTGGTTTTTTTCACTTTTGTGTTTTCAAACCTAAAATGTAAAATGTTTGAAAAGTTTACCTAAGGGGGACTATTTTCAAAATTTGTTGTCTTAAATGAGTCTCTAGGGGGCACCCATAGGGCAGTCTTTTGTTTTGCCCGAAATGGTCATTTTTTTGTGTTTTTGAGCATTTTTAGGGTTAAAGACATTTTCAGAAAATCACCCAGACCGCCACCTTTGCATGTGTGTGGTGGTTCTCGTAAGATTGACCAAAACACATGTTAACTTGATTTTTTTGGATTTTTGATGTTTTGTCATGTTTTTTGTGAGCTTATCTTTTGATATACGTTACTAACTTTCTCTTTTTCTATGTTTTGGTGAATGTAGAAGAAGGAGGAGTACATCCGTTGGAGTCGTGAGTGGGAGTGTGACTAGCTCCCAAAGATTTTGGATCGTTGACCAGGTGAGAGGAACACTCTCCAAAGGGAAAACATTTGGAGGATTGCACAAGTGTCCCATGTCACTCCTGCTAGTCACATACTATGTGACTTGTTTTCTTATTGGGATGTAGACCGGAACACTTTCTGGTTGCTAAGTGTCAGGGGTGAGTGCACCATCACCCTAGAGGATGTATATCGCATTCTCGAGCTCCTACCGATACTTGGGAGGAGATTGATCCTGGAGACAACAGATCCAGAGCCATGATGACTCTATGGGCTACTTATATGGGGGATGTTGTGGTCTCTTTCGGTTCAAAGAAGGGGGTCAAGGTTCGATCCATTCCTACTGCTCCCATCCCCACTATCCGCAAGGCCATCATGGGTATCTTGGCCTCACGGTTAATCGGGGACAAGGGAGGTGACACATTACTCTATTGCTGGGATCCCATTATTACTCAGATTGAGGCACATGGCCATATTTATGCCTGGGGAGGACATATTGGGGACCACATATCATGACCTATATAGGGTTGTCAAGTGCTACAGGCAATCATTGAGCCACCCTACCTTAGTCATGAGTTGGGTGTATGAGTGCATTGCCCCTTATGGAAGGGGAGTATCAGTGTTGGATCCAGGGGTTGTTTGCGAAGTGAGGTGGATAGGGATGGTAGTACTGGACCCAACACCAGCCCGGTGGCTTCTCTGACCATGACAGACATGGTTGCCACACCCTATCAGGACATGGCAGGACTGTGGGGGTAGGAGGAAACTACAATGGTGGCTTGTTCTACCACATGGCGATTAGTTGAAAGAGTAGGGATAGTGGAGATTCATCCATTTGAGTGATTTCTCCAGTAGTTTGGCCTCCCTATGCAGTTATGATTCCTCTAGTGGCACCGGTATATAGGACTATTAAGGAGGCCCGGAAGGGCCCTAGAGGGGACCCTGGCTAGACTGTGGTTACTCTGGTGTGCCTATTGAAGTTAGGTGTGTGGTATGTGCTTGGCTGGCAGTTGGTTCCCCTCGAGTGCCTTTACTTCATATTGCAGTCATCCCTACCTAACAACGGAGATGAGGATGATCCCAATTATGTAGACTTTGATTCTGAGGAGCACACATGAGATGAGATCGAGGAGGATTTAGTCAGAGAGGAGACAAAGGATGAGGGGGTAGGTGTTGGGGCTTACAAGGCAGCCCACATGGAGGAGGAGGAGAGTGATCCTGAGTGGCATGACACTCAGGATATTCTGAGAGCAACACATGAGGAGGCGAGTGTGGAGAGAGATACCTTGGTCTCGGAGACATCACTTCCTCGAGATGGAGAGGGAGATGACAAGTATGTGATAGGATAATGTCACACCTTTGGCTTTAGGGAGGCGTCGCAACCTCCAATAAAGCAACAACCACCGATCCGACTCCGTATGCCTAGAGATCGAGTATGTTAACACTCTTCTCTCAACTTTGTTAGTTGGAAATGTCAGTTGGTACTTCTTTTTGCCTTGTTCTTTTTTTGGAATTTTATAACTCATTGTTTCTTCTTCTTTTCTTGCTTGCAGTGACTGCACATGAGTGGCAAGAGCTTATTAGTTGGGTGTGCATGGACACCTTGTTGATCCCCTCGAGGAAGACTTGAGCCGAGCTAACTGAGGATTTAGGTCAGCTGCTAGCATCCGACAGACATACTGATGTGTTTTCACCTGTTTGGAGAGTAGTGGAGGTGATGACCTCCCTTCGTACTCAGTGGCTGGGAATGAGACAGCCGAGCGATTGATGAGGCAAAGCCACTTTCGTAGTGAGAACATAACCATCTATTTTGTCACCATGAGCATTCACACCACTTGGTTCACTCTCATCATCATTGTCATAGTTCATAGTAGGAGTCTCGGACATGGCCGTGTACCATTTGAGGGATCCTAGAGGGATTAACAAGCCACCTGGCATTTTATTGCTTTGTCGCGATTTTATCGATCGTTATTTAATTTTTTTGTATATTTGGGATCATTGAGAGTGTTTTGACCATGCCTAGTGCGTGATGGCATTATATACAAACTTGACTCACCATGATATATACAGACTCTTCTTTTTGGTTTGGTAATCCATTGTATCTGAGTTGACTTCCTTTTGGCTTATCTCACTTGTGTACTCTAGATGTTTAGAATTTCCATTTTTCTATGCTTTTCAAAATGTATGCAGTGGATGTGAATGATAACAAAATGATTTCTTTTTTTGTATTTTATAATGCTGATATATGATAATGCAAACACATTATAATGCTGAACTTTAGTTTCTTTAAACAACTTTTTTTGTACCTTGTATTGTTTTGGAAAGACGTGGTGATACAGTGATATGATAAGCAAATGAACTTGCCCCACTCTTGACTCCACACAACCAGTAGGATGCGAGGGCTCAACACCAAGAGTCAGAAAGGGCACAAGTTATAAAAAAATTGTTGAATGGTAATGATGAGAGAAAGACAAGGTTTTGAAAAAACCAAATTGGGACACTACACCTCATTCTACTAAATTTTGCTTCATAGTTTAGAATGTGAATTGCTTTCTAGATTATCTAGACTTAGATCCGTAGATGGCCACTTGGTTAACAAAATTTGGTTTTGAGGTTTTAAGCTCTTCTTAGAATTTTGGACATCTAACTCACTTTGTTTTTGACTCATGATTACACAATATTTGAATGAATTGTCTCTAACTTTAAAGTTTGTCAATGAGACCCCCTACACCTTGCCCCCTACTACTAGTAGGGAGCAAGGGCTCATCACCATGGATAAGGCATAGGCGAGTAAGGGCATTTCTCTCCTTTCCCAACCCTACATCACCAGTAAGAGATGTAGGCTCAACACCGAAGGTTGGTAGGGCAAAGAAATGTGTAAAATAAAAATTTATGTGGATTTGCATTTGACTTACTTATTTAGGCAAAATGTTTAGAATGTTCTTATTTCCAAAGAGATGTATACGGGATAGATGTGACACCATGAAGCTTCTAGAACAAACTATAGGCAAAGACACCTAATCTAGAAAGAGGCCAAAAGCATAACCAAGTATGCAAGCCTTGGTATGGTTACGGTCAAAACTTTGTCTTATCCTGTTTGAATTGATGAAATGATTTGGAAACATTTGATGACACTGTGGAAATTTGTAGAGGTATGATTTGAATGTTTTGCCAATATTTTTAGAAGTTTTTTGGAATTTCTATAATAATAAGTCCCTTGATCACAAATTTTACAAAATGAATTGGCAGATGAAAGTACAATGTAGATGCAGTAATGTACATATGAAAATTCTAATGGATCATGCGTAATACCTCTTTAGGTGAAGAGAGTTCACATATTCATTAAACTCCTCACCCTCTAGTGTACACAGTGAAATGCCCCATTTTTTTAGTCTTCTATTGCTCGATATGGACCCAACCACCTGGGTCTGAATTTTCTTCCTTTGCCGGTATTTTTGTCTATCCAGGTTGTCAAGTCTTAAGACCAAATATCCCTCATATATTTCACACTCGTAGACCTTCTTGTTGTATTTGAGCCATCTAGTTAGCGTAAACGTTGTGTCATTGTTCAACATTAAGTCTAGCCTCATCAAGACTTTCTAACTGAGAGAGTCATGCATCTCGATAGCCTTCTTCCTCCAGAATTCCTTACAACAAAATACAGAGACTAGGTATTTTGACTTCGAGTGTAAAATTGCTTCCACACTAAATACCAAAGAAAAGGGGGTTGCCCCTATTGGTGTTCTAACTAATGTCCGATAGGCCCACAAGGCCGGAAAAAGCTTTAAATGCCAATCTTGTTTGTTCTCCTTAACGATCTTAAGGAGGATGGACTTTAATGTCTTATTCGTAGCCTTAGCCTATCCATTGGCCTGAGGATAATAAAGAGAAGTTGTGTGGTGACTTATCTTGAACTTTGCACATAATTCACATACTTTGTCATTTTTGAAAGATGTGCCATTATCCAAGATAATGACTTGTGGGACCTCATACCTACAAATGATCTGGTTCAAGATGAACTTAGCGATTACAAACCCGGGTACAATGGTAAGAGGCATGGCTTCTACCCACTTAGTAAAGTACTATGTGGCCGTGATTATGAAGTTATGGCCATCTGTTGATGAGGGAGAGAATTTCCCTATCAAATCCAAGCCCCATGTGGAAAAGGGCCATGGGGTTGCAATTGGTTGTAGAGATTGTGCCGATATGTGGATCTCATGGGAGAACTCTTGACATTTATGACATCTGCACACAAAATCTACTACATCATGCTCTAGAGTGGGCTAGAAATAGCCCATCCGATGTATCTTCCGAGTAGTGGTGTGGCCGCCGAAGTGACCTCCACATACTTTGTTATGTGATTCATAAAGAATCCTTTCAGATTCTTCTATGTCAACACATCTTAACAACATTTCGTCGAAGGCTCTACGATAGAGCACTTATTCCAAAATAATGTACCTGTCATCACCAATCCGGCACTATGATAATTCTTCACCGGGAACTCCTCGTGCTATGATTATTTACTAATGCACAACCTTTAGTTTGGTGGATGTAATCTGGAAACAAAACAACAACATAACACAAAAATACCATCGACTATGATAAGACGGAATGATGACAAATCTGAAATATCAAAGTAAATTATAATATTAACATGAAATTGTTACAATCTCACCCATGAGGTACTTCAAGTGTTATTGACTTCACTTGACTTTCACCAAGACTATGGGAGAAACTTTACAATTACACCTCTTAATGGCTTCTTCAACACACCTTTAAACTGATGGCTTCCTTCGCACACTTCCTACAATATTTCTCACTACTTCCTTCTATGCTAAATGAGGGGGTAGCCTCTCTATTTATAGAACTTCCAGGCTTATCCATCTTATCTCTAAGATAGGATAAGAAATCCACTCTGACGAATCATATTCCATACCTTAACTCTTATCTGTACATGTAAGCTTATCTTCTAAGATAAGATAAACCTTATCATTTTACATGGGTTCCACATTTTTAGACTTTTTACAAATAAAATACACAAAATATTTATGACCTCACTCCTTGTCCTTATTACCAATATAATATTTCTAATTCCTAATCACGTAGACCCTACTTCTCTAATTACCCAAACTTTGACATTTTAACATTACCGGACCACTTACGACAAATATTTACTTTTTACAACATTCCTATTATACTTTGACTATTACCATACTCCACATTATTGGCGGCACCGTACTGACGGCGCCGTTATCTTCTATCAGACGCTACTACTAATTATACTTAACAACATCATATTCCTAATACATACATTAATGAAATAGAAATTACGGAGGAAAATTTTAGTGTCGACATCTTCCCCCTTCCTAGCTTCTACTCCGTCCTCGGAGTAGACTATTCTGGTGCTTGGAAAATCTTCAACTTGTCGTGGTTGACCCATTTCGTAATGGGAGTGCCATCCAATTCCTCCAGTCGGTATGTACCATTTTCATGCACAACTGCTATTTTGTAGGGCCCCATCCATTTTGGAAGAAATTTTCTCTGTCTTCTTTTTTTTTATATCGAATCATATACTAGAACCAAGTCATTCACATGAAATGGAGACCACCGGATCTTTTGATCAAAGTATTCCTTCTCGCTTCATTTTCTTCTTATGGCTTCAGTATCCTTTGCTATTTCTCTCATTTCCTCCAAAGAAATGAAGATGTACCAACCTTTCTTTTACTCGAATCACTTTCATCCATCCTTTCATTTTTCATAACTCTCACAAAGTGGGAATATCAAACTCAATAGAAGAACTAGATCAATACCATAGGCCAACTAAAATGGGGAGTATCCTGTTGCTGACTTTGATGTTGCCCTATATGCCCACAATGTTGCATGAATCCTTTTATCCCATTTATGTACCTGCAAGGCTACATCTTTTGCTAGAATTTGACACAACACAAAATTTGTTCGCTCCACCTGTCCATTTGTGCTTGGCTTGTATGTTGTTGCCTTCATGTGCTTAATAGAAAACTTATTGACTAGGGCTTCTACCACCTCATTAATGAAGTGGCTTCCTTGATCTGTTACAATTTCTAATGGGCAACCAAATCTGGTGACAATGCGTTCATACATGAACCTTGCCACTTCATCCATGGAAGTTGTTTTCAATGGCCTAGCTTCAACCCACTTGGTTAAGTAATCTGTGGCAACTACAATATACTTATTTTGCGTGATGTAGTTGGAAGTGGACTCTACAATGTCTATTCCCACTTTTCAAAGGGACCAAGGGGAAGAATAGGACATAATGGAGTGATGAAGTCTTACGGTTACCATGTGTTTGACAAATATCACATGTCTTACAATAATTATAACAATCTTTAAAAAGAGTGGGCGGTGATAACTCGCATCCAAGATCCTTCTTACTGTAAGTTGTCAGAGAAGTGCCCTCCACATGTACCATTGTGGAATTCTTCTAGCAGCTTCCTTCCTTGATCACGTCCAACCGCTCTCTCGTGACTGTCCATCGTGTCCTATTCGAAATAATACTCCATGCAGAATAGAATATGGATGACTGGCTTGAGTAATCTTTCTCTTAGTCTTTGCATTGGCACCATCAGGAAACTTGAATTCATTCAGATAATTCCAAATATCTATGTATTCACTAGGGATTGTGTCAAGGGAGAACAATGTTGCATCGGGGAAATCATCATCATCACAAGATGATCCTAACCCATCATAGGCTCGAGAGAGTGCATCTGCATTGACATGCTTCTTTCCTGGCCTATCTATAATGTCAAATTCAAATTCTTGTAGCAAAATTATCCATCTTGCTATCCTCCCTGATGGGTTAGGCTTATTTACAATATATTTTAGAGCCTGATGATCTGTTACAACTATAAATTTTTGCCCTAGCAAGTAATTTCTAAACTTCTTTACAGCAAAAATGATAGCCAGAGCCTCTTTTTCAGTTACAGTATAATTTACCTCAGCACTACTCATTTGTCTGCTCCCAAAGTAAATTGGATGTTCATTCCCATTTTCATCCTTTTGGCTCAAAGTACTTCCTAGTGTTGCATCTGAGGCATCAGTGTACACAATGAATGGCTTGCTCCAATCTGGATTCTTCAAAACAGGTGAAGACACCAGTGGCTTCTTCAAGCTTGTCCAAAAGCTTCATGCGCCTTATTTCCTCGGTTCATAAGTAACATCCTTCTTCAAGAATGGGTTAGTGGTCATGCAATCTTTGAGAAATTCTTGATGAACCTTCTATAGTAACCCAACATGGCCTAAAAATGATCTCAACTCACTTCTATTCATAGGAAATGGTAAATCTTTGATTTTTGAAACTTTATCGGATCGCACCAATACCATCTCTGGATACAACATGCCCTAACAAAACACCTTTTAACATCCAAAGACACACTTTGAGGGTTTAGTGAGGCTTGTGCTTCATCTAACCTTTGAAATACTATCTCCATCTCGTGTGCAGTGGTCCAACTTGCTCCCATAGATGCAAAAATCATCCGAAATACTCGATGAAGGTCCCAATGTAGGGTTCGAACACCCTATTCATCAAACGCTGGAATGTCTTTGAGCATTACACAACCCAAAAGGCATAACTCTATAAGCAAACGTTCCCCAAGGAGTGGTGAACGTGGTCTTCACTGATCTTTCTCTACTATACAAACTTGGTCAGTAGCCGCTATATCCATCAAAGAAACTATAGCACTCTGGCCAGCCTACTTCGCCCAAGATCCGATCTCGAAAATGGAAGAGGGTAATGATCCTTCTTTGTTGCCTTATTGAGCTTCCGTAATCAACACAAATGCGTAGCTTCCCATTCTTTTTTATTGAGATCACAATGGGAGAAACCCATTCTCGAATTCTCCACAAAGAAATATGAATCCCGCATCAAGCAACTTATTTATTTCTTTTACGCCTTAGAAAATTAGGATTCATTCTATATGGCATTTTCTTTATGGGCTTAGCACCATCTACCAGCTCAATAGAATGTTCTACCCAACTTACTTGATGGAGTTCCTTGTAATCAAAAGTGAATAGGTGTATGTACCTTCGAAAGAGCTGGAGGTAGGATTCCTTCTCACTCTCCATCACAGCATCACCAATCTTTATTTGTTGGAGACGATCATCAACTTCTTCTTCAGATAATTTTATGGGGTCATGAGTTGGTGTGACTGGAAGGATATCCATGACTGAAACATCCACCTCACTTTCTTCATCTTCAGTGTCCACTTCACTAGTACTAGAGTAATCAGAGGATGTCCAATCATCAGTTTCATCACTTGAATCCACAGGTTTTGCCTTATGATGTCGAGGGATCACATTTATCTTCACCCTCTCTCTACCACGTCCAAGTGTGTCATGAAACCTTCATTCCAAAGAGTTTCGCATGAACTCTCCTTAGCCATGGTCTTCCCAAAGAGCATTGGGTATGCAACAAGATTACCATTTTTCATCACCCGAAAGTCTACCACACATACAACACCCATAACAGATATTGCCACATTTGAAACTACACCTTCTCGGTTTAGTTTTTCCTTTATTTAATGACCTTAACATAAGTGTCAAGGGCGATCAATTTTTAAACCCAACATATTCATTATGACTTGGTCATTACATTAATCGCAAGCACCTCCATCAACTAAGACATCATGAATTGAAATACCATTACATAATACCTCACCTTGTGGAGCATAGGGATCCGCCTCGCCTCCAAAACAGGGACCTCAACCTCCTTCCTTCTTCGAGCATTGAGTCCACTCGCAACTCCCGCCTCTTCTCGAAGACATAGCCAAGAGTTGACGACATATGTAATATTTGCAGGCCTTTTGGACAGATCTTCCAAGATGGAGTATGGTCCTTGCCTCGTGAAATCGTAAAATCCCGCACACCCAACTTTCTTCTCCTATGTTTCTTACTAGTTTCTTCTTTCATCTTCTTAGGATCATTTCCATCTTGATTATCTTTTTCTTTCTTTCTTTTTGTTACAAACACGTCTACTTCATTATTTCTGCTCTTATCTACTACATCAAAAGAATTCACAGTGCTTTTCCTTTATCATTATCTCCTTTACCAGATGTAGAAGCTCTATCTGACAATTATACTTATAATGACCCTTTTTATAACAACCATAACATACGACTTCGTAAATATTTCTTTTGGACCTCTATCTCCTCCCCGAGAACTAAATTCCTTTCCTCAAGAAGATTAATAGTTAATCGACCCATCTTTTTGAGCAAATCTTCATACTTAAGAGATGTACTAGGAGAAATATTTGTGCTCACCGGGAGTGGTTGTGGATTCTGACCAAAGGTGCTTGGTGTAGGCTCTACTTTAGCAACAATTTCTTTGGGCTCCTCTTCCATGCTTTCTTCTCGCCTTCGCAATCTCCTTTGCTTGTTCAATGGTAGTAATGGGCGGTCATATTTCACTCGTTGTCGATCTCTCGCTTCATCCCAAGAATAAAGTGCTTACAGAGGAGATTATCCACGCCATTCATCAACCCATCCGGTAGTCCTTCCTTCCGGATCTGGGCATCGAGCTTCCTCCTTAGCTCTAGAACACGAGCATGATAATCCCTTATCTTCTCCTTCTCTCCTTGGGATAGCTTTGTGATCTCGATCATGAGATCTGCATATTTTTGTTGTTCACCAAATTCTTCAAGAAAACTTTCGGTTAATAAATCCCATGAATTTTTCACATTATCACCTAGTGTTTCAAACCACCTAAGTGCTGAACCATCCAAAAAGGTAGGAAAAAATTCAGTCCATTGTTCTCTTCTTATAAGGCCATTACAAATACAAGATCGTTTAAACTTTGAATGAAAGAAGAAGCATCTTCATTAGATTGAGCTAAAAAAATAGAATCTTTCCCATTTTCAAAAGTAACCACTGTGAAATACCAACCCACAAGTACAATTAACAAGACTTATGTGCACAAATAATTGGAATCACTATACTAGAAAGTGACTTTACACCTTTCTACATAAAATAGAAATGACCACAAGTAAACTATGGTAAAACTTGACTTACTCGTAGTAAAACCGACTTTATCGTGGTAAACACTATTCACTGCAAAAAGTGAAGTTATCATGGTAAATACTATTCACGGTAAAAAGTGACTTTACCGTGATAAATACTATTCATAAAGCAAAAATGACTTTATCATGGTAACTACTATTCACGGTAAAAATGACTTTACCATGGTAACTACTATGCACAAGAAAAACAAGGTTACCCTCCAATTGATTTTTGACTAAGTGGGAATATCTCTCCGTAAAATCCACTAACGAGGAATGGTCCCTAAGAACGGAACCAAAATGTCATCACCAATCCTAAGACTATGATAATTCTTCACCGAACTCCTCGTGCTATGATTATTTACTAATGCACACACCTTTAGTTTCGTGGATGTAACTGAAACAAAACAACAACATAACACAAAAATACCATCGACTATGATAAGACGGAATGATGACAAATCTGAAATATCAAAGTAAATTATAATATTAACATGAAATTGTTACAATCTCACCCATGAGGTACTTCAAGTGTTATTGACTTCACTTGACTTTCACCAAGACTATGGGAGAAACTTTACAATTACACCTCTTAATGGCTTCTTCAACACACCTTTAAACTGATGGCTTCCTTCGCACACTTCCTACAATATTTCTCACTACTTCCTTCTATGCTAAAATGAGGGGGTAGCCTCTCTATTTATAGAACTTCCAGCTTATCCATCTTATCTCTAAGATAGGATAAGAAATCCACTGACGAATCATATTCCATACCTTAACTCTTATCTCGTACATGTAAGCTTATCTTTTAAGATAAGATAAACCTTATCATTTTACATGGGTTCCACATTTTTAGACTTTTACAAATAAAATACACAAAATATTTATGACCTCACTCCTTGTCCTTATTACCAATATAATATTTCTAATTCCTAATCATGTAGACCCTACTTCTCTAATTACCCAAACTTTGACATTTTAACATTACCGGACCACTTACTTACAAATATTTACTTTTTACAACATTCCTATTGTACTTTGACTGTTACCATACTCCACATTATTGGTGGCACCGTACTGACGGCGCCGTTATCTTCTATCAGACGCTACTACTAATTATACTTAACAACATCATATTCCTAATACATACATTAATGAAATAGAAATTACGGAGGAAAATTTTAGTGTCGACAGATTTTAGCGGCAATGATGTGTAACCACCTTCTTTGATGTGATGTTGCCCTTCGGGTACGTATGGTCCACTATAAAATTAACGATGACAAATATACCCGGACACGTAGAAATGGGGGCCTAGTCTCGATGAAGTATACACACTCATCAGGGAAGTTTAGATCTACCAAATCACCTCCATCCAACGGGTTATCAACCAACCAGTCCGCAATGATTTTTCCTTTGATGAATTTTTGATTAACAAATCTTAACTCAAATTCTCCCATCAGAGTTATGAAGCTTGTGTGAGGAATGTCCACAAGTGATTTGACTTAAAAATAACCTTTGTTTCTTGATTCAACATATAATGTCTCAAATGATTTGTCACAAAGACTATGACAAGGCATTATTTTTCTACCTATGTGTAACATGTCTCATAATCAAGCAATGTTCGACTAATAAAATAGACTACACGCTCTCATTTATCATCATCTTCTTGAGCCAACATGTAGGCTAGCGAAACATCTATAGCTCATGAATACAAGATCAAAGGGCAATCTGACCTAGGCGACATGAGTGTGGGAGGGGATAATAGGAATCATTTAACCAACTTGAATTCCTTATTACATTCATTTTTCCAATCAAAGCTATAATCCTTTTCAACAAATTGTTGATTGGGTGAATAACAAAGGTCAAATAGGAGTCATTTCAATACTGACTAGATTTTGGTTGGGTCTACATCAATTCCTCATGAAGATATGATGTATCCCAAAAGCTTGCCTCCCATTACACTGAACACACATTTTTCTGGATTCAACATGACGTCGTATTCAATTAAATGAGAAAGGATGATACAAAGCACCTCTGGGTGATCATAGCATTTTTGGCCTTAGCCAGAAGGTCATCCATGTAGGATTCCACAATCTTGTGTATAAGATCATGAAATATATAAGTCATCACCCGTTGGTACATGACACCAACGTTCTTAAGTCTCGAATGACATAACAACATAACAATAAGTTCCCCAAGGAGTTATGAACATAGTTTTGGCCTGATCTTCCTCAGAGATTCTAATTTGATTGTACCTAGAGAACCCATCCATGAGAGATAAAAACTTGAAACTAGTTGTTGCATCAACAATAACATCGATGGATGGTAATGGGAAATCATCTTTGGGACAAGCCTTGTTGATATCCTAAAATTCTATACAAATACGGATCTTTCCATTCTTTTTTAGGATGGGGATGATATTAGACACCCACTGTGAGTAGTCAACTAGCTTGATGAACCCTACCTGGAGGAGTTTCATCACTTCTTCCTTCACCATGAGGGCCACCTTTGGCTTCATGGGCCTTGAATTTTGCTTAATTGGCTTAACATCTAGCTTGGTGACAAGATTGTGCACTACAATGTGTGATGTAATTCCCGTCATTTCTTTATAGCTAAACGTGAATGATCTTTGATGTTCCTTGAGGATATGGGTATGTATTTCAACTTCCTCAGGAGTTAAAGAGGATCCTAGTTTCAAGATTTTGGTTCTTCCTCGGTCCCGATATTTATATTGATTGTTCCCTCAATTAAAGAGGTGTTGCCTTCCTCAAACTCAAATGGGGCCGGAGGCAACTCTAAATCCCCTCTTCTCCTACCTCATAAATTTTGACTTCCTTCCCAGGGGGAGATTTTATCATGGGATTTCCAAAATAGGAGTAAGAGTGTGGAATTAGGGAACGATCAACCTCGTGATGAGTAAGATGTAATTCTGCGAGAGTGTTTAGATATCCTAGAGTTACTTTGTCAATGTCAATGTGATCTGCAATGACAGACTCACTCTTAGTCTCTATGTATGTCAACATTGGAGTTACCGGTGTCTTACGAACCAAAGGTTCTACACGAACCAAGATCGTGAAGTTTGTATCTTCCAACTCACTACTTGGAGTAAAGTGAGAAGCGGAAGTTGCTATCAAGTCTACGAGGAGGTTCTGCTCTCATGGAATTGCTTCAATTGATATGAAGTCAAACCTCTTTATTAGATTCAACACTGCTATTTTGTAGAGTTGTAAATTCTCATCTCTAGTCTCATATACCTCAGATATATGATTTGTAACAAGTTGTGAATCACCCAACACCCTAATATTAAGAGAACCCATTCTTTTGGCTACAATGAGACCAAGTAGAAGGGATTCATATTCAGCCCCATTATTCATACATTAAAATTTTAACTTGAAGGAAAAAGGTAGAATCCTTCCCTCAGGAGAGGTAAGAATCACACTTGCCCCGGTGCAAAATGGCACTTGGCTCCATCAAAATGGAGAGTCCAATAGTTACTTGGAAAAATGGACGTTGGATCATCCTTTGAATCTTCCTCCTTTACCTCAGTTACTTCAACCATACAAACCTCATATGTTGGAAGAGAATCAAGTCCCGGTATGTCCCATACCCATAGAATCGAATGGAAGAAGGATAGGTAAATCCTTCTCCAATAGCTCGAAAATATTTGTTGTGGTTCCTAACGATACTATCTCTATGATGACAAGTTGATCTTTGACCGCCGAAATGCCTTCGATCATTCCCATGACTTCTAACTCTATTGTAGGAACCAAATTTTCTTCTAGTGCTAAACTTGTAGGTTTGTTTAATTGATTCGTAGGAAGCTCAAATTCAGAATGGACCCCTAGCCTCTTTTTTAAGTTAGCCAAATGTATGTTGAAGGGTTTTAGATCACCCTGCGCCACAAATACCTTCCCTAAATGTAGGAACCTGACTTCCTGAAATAAAGTGGAGGGAATCACCTTCATGTGATGAATCCAAGGATGATCAAGGATCATATTATAACTGGTTTATCGATCTATAATATAAAATTTGGTTAGCACCGTCTTAGGCCCAAGGGTGACTAATAACACTATAGTTCTGATCGATGTTCCCTTGAGGCTTTCATAGCCTCTCAGGGTGTTTCGTGTTGAAGAGCAATTAGTCTCTACGTAACCTAGATTTTGAAGGAAAGAGAAGGGATCTATGTTAATTGTTGCCCTGTCATCAATAATCACACCCTTTACATAGATATTGTTAATTCAAACTTGTAAAAACAACGTTAGATCACCTCTACGAGCTATTTCAAAGATCATGGGCATCTTCATTGATGTCAAATACAAATCCAACATCTCTTTCAGGATGCCCTGGAGGATAGACATCAAATTCCATGTGGTTTATTTGTGCTTCTGGAGGAGGGGTGACATTAATAAAATGACCAAGACCTAGTGCTTCTAGTAGAGAGGCTTTGTGAGCAGGGGAATTCTTTAACAGATCCAAGAAGGAAATGTGAGAGAAAGTCTTGGTTAAGTCACTGATCAAGTCATAAGCTCCTACTAGCTTGCCTAGTGTATCACGAATGTCATTTGATATAGTTGGGTAGATCGGGATTGGCTGTGAAGAATAATCTTTGGTTCTAGTGGTAACATTAATCTAAGGTTCAATATCCAACTCCACCAACCCTAAAAAAATTATTTGTTGGCGACCATCCAAAGGAGGTTCCACTTGTGGGTTCGACAAAGTTGAGGCTTCGCATGATCATGGGTCCCTATTACAATACATTTGTTTGAACCATTGGGATCTATTCTACCATATTTTGGATGCATGGGGAGAGGATCGTTAAAGATTTTGAGTGGTGTGTTCTATGGGGATACCGGTCCCATGTAGGTGTTCTGAGTTAGCGTTGTTGGGTTTTCCAAAAACATGTCAACAAATAACTATCTTTGATCCTCTAGAAAATGTTGTAGAAACTTGTTACAATCGTGGCATGTTCATGCCCATGAACCCTATGGAAACCACAATATAAATCAGATCATAATCTTGAGGCCTTTGGTTTGTACCTTGTTGCGGTCCGAAACTACAATTATTATTTAGTTGTTGATTGTTATAGTTAAAATTTGGGAACCCTTGCCCTTGGTTTTGGAATTGGTTTGGATACCCACCGGGTATTGGTTAGGGCCTTGGGTCTGTGTTTTCTTGATTTTTGAGGTTGTGGTTGTTGTTGTTGTTGATGGTTAAAATCTAGAGCATTGACTAAGGGTGAGAAGTTATTGTTTCTCTAATTGTTGTCATTGTTGTTTTTATTGGTAGTATTCATATTAGGAGGACTAACAACATCAGGGTTCTTGGTCTGGTCAGTAACTCCATCCGTCGTGACTTCATGTTTCTTATTAAGGACCTTGGGCCCTTGATCATTGTTTATATTATTGGAGTAACTGGGGTTATTTTGATTAGGGGTGACTAACCTTCCATTTGCTCCATAAGTCTTACGACCACTGTCAATGGTTGTTTTGTCAATTCAAAGAGCACCCTCTAGCACCTCTTCATAGCTCCTTAGCGAGAACTTTTGAACTTCTTCCTTTGTCTCCCTATTGAGAGAGTGGAGGAACAAATCAAAAATCTCTCGTCTGATCCATATTTGGAGCGCTTGCAGAGGAGTAGAGAACCTGTCACCACCTTTGAATGAAGTGGGTCAGACTCGTTGTGCTCTTGCTTGATATGAAGGAATTATCTAATTCCTATTCTCAAAAGTTTTTTCATATCAAAATCCTTAATAAATTATGATACGAGTTGCTTGAAGGAGTGTATTGAAGCCTTTGATATCCTATAGTACCAATCGAGAGAAATACCTTCTAGCATCTTAGGGAAAATATTTGCAACAACTGCGTCCCATGGGAGCAGCTCTCGAATGGCTATTGTGTAAGATTTGATGTGGGCAAAGTAGGATCACCCTCTCCTTTGAATTTAGAAGACTAGGAAAGGGTCTTGGGAGCATGACTATCTGGATACGTAAGTCTAGAGGCTCCTTAAGATATTCGAGTAGTCCCCATTGTGTACATTTCTACTATTGAAGATCCTTGTTGTGGAGGTGGAGGTTGGATCAGTTGCTGAAATGGGACAGTGTAAACATTTTTCGAGGCATATGCATTCCTTGTAGCTGTCCATATGGACCTGGGTAAGTGTACATATCACCCTGCGGAGATTTAGAATACATGTGTACATAGGGGGTTGATTACTTTGATATGGAATCGAAGGCACAAAGCTAGGGAACATTGCATTTCCAGCTAGTATGGCATTTGAGAATGCACTTCCAACTGGTGCCTATTATAGATATCCATATGTGGCGTGAGGGGGCATACCCAAGGTGCCCATCCCAGTCAGAAAATCTCCAGGGTTTGGAGCACCCGTATAAACTGGAGGATTCTACACAGTAGGTATTTGTCCGTAATTCTACGGATAGGGAGAAGTTCTTGCTTGCCCCACATATGAACTTTGAGAATTTTGGGCAAGCTCTAACTCCTTGACTTTTTCTACCAATGTCGAGATGACATCGCTATTGATGGGGTGGTGCTTTGCTTAGGTGCTTTTTATTGAACCCTTGGAGGTTGTTGAGGAGTGTGGTATCCTGCTATGAATTGTTCACTATGTTACCACCCCTCATTAGCAATATTTTCAGTTGGTGGAGGGGTAGTGTTATTGTTTTGGAGCAGAACATCACCTTGTCCTTGCAACCTATCAAAAGCTTGGTTCATATTCTGGAAGTGTTGTTCACTCCTAGCATATTGTGCTAAGTATTCCTCATCTAGATGTGGGATTTGGTCTGATTACATGCTAATGGGTTGTTAAAACAATACCCGAGGAGATGAACTTGCTTCCCAATGAAAGTCATGTTGTTTGAACTTTATTTTTTGTGAGGATATGTCTACGTGATTTGGTCAAGTTCCTCAATACGTACAGAGGAACCAACATTGTTCCTGAAGAAGAGGGTTTTGAGTAGTTGAGTGGTTGTCCGCCCACGTTGAGAGTGAAGGTGATTATTGTGGTATACATGTTTGGTAGTTGTACATGTCAAAACCTAGGATGGGTTGATTGTACTCATCATATCTTGACATATTTGGGGGTATAAGAATACCCGAGAATAAAGGATGGATGAAGAAAGTGGAAACATTTAGAGACTAGTTCTTCACGTTGGGTTCACCAATTTGTACAAAAAAATCAACATGTGACCTTCTTCGCATCTGACCTCTCGAGATTGTGCTGAGACATCCGGTGTAGAATGGAAGCGGATGTGAGTGAGATGATTATGAATAAGCTAATTGGGAAATGTTATATCTTCAACATGCAATATCAGGATCTATAAGTCTAAGGTGAAGAATGTTCTCCTAACCTAAAGCGGTGTGATGGCTTGGTCTGATATAATAGCTACTCGGAGACTCCAATGGATATGGAGCTCTATCGAGATTCTTTTTATTGGTTGCTGAACAAGTGGAAAGTGACTGCGAGCACCTCACACTATGGATTTCTAGACAAGGTCATGGAAGTGAGAATGAGAGACGCGGTGGAGCCATAGGGACTACGGGTGATTTTTGGTCTAGTCTAGAAATTATTAGCATGATCGATTGTTATGTTCAATAAGGAAAGTTGTGCAATAATGTCTGGTGGAAGTGGTGAAGATATGAATACTAATGTACGCAAACTAGTATCAATGTCTAATTGGTTAGGAGGCACGTTGGGTTTTGGGACATGAGGATCACAACCAAAGACTCGTGGAGGTTGTGGCCCTTGTATGGTCATGCACGTAATCAAACCCTATTGCTGAAATAGACCACTAATCGTAGGCTTGATTAGCAGCGATGTTTAGTGTGTTTAGTTGTTATATTTTCTCAGCAAATGTAGCAGGTGTGCGTAAGACTGTTAGATGTAAACTTGTATCAATGTCAGTTATTAATTTCATCTTGTTGGGTTGTGGGACCAAGGGATTGCAACTGTACCTCTTTTCTTGTTTCGAGCCCTTGATGATCATACGTTAATGAAATTGAAATGATCCGATAAAAAAACTAACTATAAAAGGAAATATAATATATGTTCTTGGTGTTTTCACGATATATTAGAGAAAAGAAATGAAAGAAAACTAATCTAATAAAAGTAAATGTTTTTATCTTTTCGATTTTTAAGCAATGCGTTCTAATATAATAAAAAACTAAAGACAAGTAATAAGCCAAATGTAGTTAGTTACTTGTGCGAATATGTGAATCTAAATATAAAAAAATAACCTAATCTAATCAAAACCCTTCAAACCCTACCTCAAAGGTGAAGAACAAATCATGACCCTAAAAGAGCTATTGTTCCCCACAACTTCCCTAGTAATGTCAAAGAGCAAACCTTCTAATGATTTGATCTACTTGTGATTGCCTAACTAATTGAAATGAAAAATTTTACTACTCTATTTGATATGTAATTGAAACTAGTGATTTGAAATTAACAATTTGACAAATAAAGCAAACAAACACACAATTCCAACCTGGATAAGAAAGAGCTTTGGAAAATTTGGTTGTATCCATATTTGTCCCCTCAGTTTGTTCCTTTCTTTCTCTCGAGTGTTCATATGAGTCCAAGGGATTGGGAATGCAAGAACAATAACAAGAGGATGGCGCTTGAGCAATGGCAGCTTGAAGGCAGTCTGGATGTAATGCAAGTAGAAGAGAGATAACACAAGAGATCTGATCTTGGCTATGCAATTCCTAGCAAGATTGTGGTACCAATACAATACAAGATGCGAAAAATTATCAGTCCTTTTTCTTGAACACAAGCAAGGAATATATAATAATTAATGGGATGTGCCTTCATGCACAAGGTAAGAAGCGTAAAGCTGGAAAAAGTGTGAGAAGGCTAAGTAAGGATGTCTAGGCTACAAATATACACTGCGAATGGGTTTTGGAACTCGAACACCTTCTTAAAAGGACTTGAATCATCATTGGGGACTTTTGTAACCGTTTTCCAACAATGTAGCACATGTAATTTTGGGTGCATACATTTCCCTTGTCCCCTCCTGGGTGCCCCGACCTGTTCTACTTTGCTCACATGTTTTGGGTCCTTTCTAGCCATTTGAGCATCTTATCTTTTAGTAGTCGGCCTTTTTGGGGTTAATTACTTAAATTTAAGAAAAATAATCATACAAATATAAAGTTGTGTGATCATAATAAAGGACCAATCCTAAGCATAAATTATCACCACCTAAGGTTGCATCCATAAAGCATCGAGAGCTCCATTACATCCATATAACACCATCAAAAGGGACACAAGGGCTTGTTATTCTGCATACACTTCATAGGAGGGAAGTTAATTCTATTCCATGCACACATCTATTACATTTCTTTACATCTAGCTTACTTTTCTCACTATCAAGTGTGACACGCACAAGAGCCACCTAGGGCACGATTCGCACACACACACACACACACATAGAACTACATTGGGTTTGAGATGTAGTGCAACGCTTAGTCATAGGTTCACCATTGTGATAGCTAAGGAAAGTCTGACACCTCATTCTGCATCTTTATTTTTAGGATTTGATGTCTATTTGAGGGTTTTACGGAGTTCATATTTCATTGCAGGTTTCCAGCGACCTCGGTGATCTTGGTGTGACCTTGGAGTTACCAAACATGAATAATCGTGAACATCTTGCAACCACTCGGAGGAGGTTTTCTCGAGCTTTTTTCATAGACCTAGGCACCCGTGAAACATGCCTGGGGCACCCACGGCACCTTTGTCCCTCTCGTGCACCCTAGTCCAACCTATTTCTCTTGCATTTTTCTCGAGTCTCTATGCAACACTCCTACTACTATTTTCACCTATTCAGCACTTCAATACCCTTCATAATTAATTATGAATCAACTAAGTACATTCTCCTCCTCCTTGAAATTAGGGTTTCATAATTTATTGCTTAGTTGTTTAGATGTAATTTCTTTACTTAATTGCATATTTATTTTACTACTACAATAACATCAGATTAGGCTCTTATTACACATTTTAGCTTAATCACAATTACACCTTTGTAAAGATGGTTGAATCATTTTGAATATCTCTTATCATCACTAAATCAAGAAGGAACTTCATTGATTAACCTAATATAAAATGTATTTTATGGTAAATTTGTTTATAAATACTTTGGAACATACCATAGTGTGATGAATTTTTATCTACCAACTTAATGGAACCTTACCCCACAACCTCCATGAGGAATTTAATCACCCATAATTATCAATTTTAGTATTACAAATGTATATGGAAGTGAAAATATATTCATTATTAGACATATGATGTGAAGTTATTAAATCAATGATCTAATATTTCCCATGTGTTATCAGTAACCATTACATGAGATATAGACATAAAAAGTTATGCCTTTATCTTTACTAGAATACGTGGATGAAAAAACAAAAGAAATAACATAAAGTTTGTGTTTCTTCATTTCCTCTATCAAGACCGCCAAATTTTTAAAATAATGGTATTCTAAGTGGTTGTATTTGCAACAAAAATAACACTTTTAGAACTCTACCTGGTTGTTTTCAAAGTAGGATTATCTTTCCCTTTCTCATCCTTATATATATCTTGATGATTTGAGGCTTTTGGGTTGTTAGACATGAGTGTTGTATTATTATGCTACTTCAATGCCCCTATGTGTTTGAGGTTTTGTATTTCTCATTGATGAAGCATTCTACAAATTCTTCAAAAGTTAGAGTTTTGAAATTTTCACCCAACGCATGTCTAGTAGAGTGAAAGTTTGAGACAAAGATAATGCAAGGATTTCCCAACTTCGATAACTCGAGAGAATAAGTGTCATGTAGTTCTTCTTTATCTCAAAATCTATAAGTTGAGTCCTAAGAAACCAAGATTTAAAGGAGAAATATTGAATCAGTATCAAAGTCTTGTGGGATAAAATAGTCAAATCATTCTCAAGTTGGTGGCCTCTTATTTTTAATTATCTTTTTTATGATGATTTACTACAAGTCTCTCTTCCCTTTAAGTGAAAAATAATCTGATGTTCCATATTCAAACTAATAAAAAATAAGGATTTATAACACCTATTAAATCATATAATTTCTCAATTTATTGGGTCTCATCTCAATATAAGTTGTTACTCTATCTGATCCTTTACTCTTAATAAACACAAATATGACACCTTTTCATGTGAAAAACTTGTGAGGAACCAATGGAACAATATGTTACCCATTGTGCTAGACATATTTCTATTGAAATTAAAATTCAAGTGTACAAAAAAATAAAGTGTAGATTTTAATCGTAACAACAAAGGGAGTGTAAAATTATAAACACGCCAATAAGTGTTCACATAAATAATGTGTGCTTGGTGCTACATAAACTAGTGAGGTGAATGAAAAAATCATTCATATTCCCTTGTCGATTATAATATAGTTGATCTAGACAACAACTCGTAACAATTCTAATGGGGCAAATTCCAAGAGCCATAAATTTTACAAATTAGCTCGATTGACTCTATTAAAAAAATTGAAAGCTTGGAACATGTAGAATATGGTAAAAGGGTGCAATACTTTGTTTTTCAAAGGTTTACCCCGAAATACGCTTATAAAGGCCTCAAATTGTAATTTTTGTAGTGTTGTCTAAAATAACTAATTTCTAAAAATAGTAATTTCGTGAAATTATCACATATTTAATTCACAGAAAGTGAACCGCCTCCTCTCCCTAGAGATTTGTGACCTTCCACATTACTCTCGATGTCTCTTCATATTTATAAAAGTAATATATAAGTATATATAACTGTAAGGGAAGGACACACGTCTCTTGCAGATATATTTATTGTAATCACAATCTTTTGAGTCATATAGATCTCTTTTTAGAGAGTTTTACTATTTACACATGACACAATTGTTATTGTCCTTTAATCCCAAAACCCCGGCTTTTGGATCAATAACACTTTATAATTTTGTGTAAAAGTAATACCCCCTGAATATTTACTTATAATTGGGTAGTTTTAGTTGTTTTATTATAAGTATCCATAAGAAGGTCTTATGAGTTGTTTTCAATAGCACTTGAAGTAACGATAATAAAGAAACAAAATGAAGTTATGCTAACTACATAGATTCAAGAAATGAAGTTCGATAATTACATAGATGCACTAAACATGAAAATAAACACAATTATGAAAAATAAACTTGACCTAAAAATTATTTTATATGAGGAAGTGAATGTCCTTGGATATTGAGGATTTGAGAACTACTAGAGGTATTTTTGGAATATGCAAAAACATTAAATTTTACAATTTGAATGTTTTAAAAACAATTTCACCACTAAAAATATTGAAAAAATGAGTATGCTAAAAAAATGTCTCAAAAATAAATTCATATGATGTATTAATAAATTTTTGAAAATGATACATAAAATAAAGCTATCCAACATCGAAGGTAGAACAAAATGAACTTGTGAGAGTACAAACTCGATATACACATAGTTGTCCCACCTTGCACCATTACCTTAAGTTATTTGGTACACAAACTCTCTAATCATGTGTATCTTGTGTAGTGCCAATTAAAATTTCACACAAATCTTGTGCTTTGATAACATACACATAGACTTGCGTTGTGCACATTCCATGCAATGTTAAGAAACATGTCATACAACTCGTAAAAAATCATTAAGTAATGCCATAATGTGTCAATGGCATAACCCCTATGGGGTTGAGGAGTAGTACTCCCTTTTACATTGTAAATGCCAAATTTTTGGTTATCAATCTCAATATTGTATAACACAACTACACATTATGTGTATTAATGTATTGGTGCATTATGTGGAACCTACATAACACTAAACCACACTACACCATATAAGAAATCTCTACATAATATTTCCCATTCGTGCAACACCTTAAACATACCATGCAACTCAATCACTTTACGTAAGATTAAAATTATGTATTGATCATATCAACACTTTGTATTATGTTACACCATGCCAAGTGCCACTTCTCCAAATTATTTAATGCCAAGAAATTTACTAGCATGCCATGATTATCTCAGTAAACTCTTCAACTTTGGAATTATCCACGAAACACAAATAAACATTGGTGTTCTACTTTCTATTAGAAAATTACAGAGATAGCTAGTGAATGAATTATGCTTATGCTTAGAATCCATAATTGCAGCAAAGGAAGGAATTTAAACTCATAAACAACAACCAATTTTATCCTGGAAACCTCTAGAGGAGGAAAAACCAGTCGGGAAGGGCAATTGCTCTTTCTTCCCACTTTTATTGGCCAATTCAAAATAACAAGTACATAAGTTACAATAAGTATGAAAGAGAAGTAGATAATATCTCACACTTCCTCCTAAATACTTGTTTGCTCTGTCTCAACACTCCTTTCTTCTACAAAACACAATTCCAGACTACGAAATTCTTGCTCACTTACTTCCATGCTTCGATGATCCTATTCCCTTCTACAAACATGTATTTATAGCCTCTCCCATGTCCTCTTGTGTACTGGAGAATGGGAAAGGTCATGGAGGAGAAGAGATATGAACAACTGTCCAAATTCTGGGTTGTTCATTTCATATTTTTTGTTTTCTATTCGAAAGAGCTAGGACCACCACCCAATACAGATCGGTGGTCTGGGACCACCACCCCTGGTTGGGTGGTGGTTTTAATGCGCCACTTTGCATAGAGCGGCGATCCTGTTACTAAAAAGACAGAACCTTTGTGTTTCATTTTTCCTTCTTCGTGTTGATTGTTTTGATGAAGTAGATTCATTTTGGATCCCTATGGATCACACCTCCCTTGCTTAGGAGGATTTTGGTCCCAAAAAATCTTAGTGGGGGAGTAGATGAGGAAATAATTCCCTCACTTGCTCCTTTGAGTACCACCAGGCCTGCCTTGGTGTCTTTCCTTTCAGTCCAATCTACCAAGACTCTTGCGGACCTCTCCTTGTCTCTCTGACCTTCTGCTGCAACACTACATCCTCCTCCAATTTGCCTCATGAGTCCAAGATGTAATCCTCAATGGAAGGTAACAACTGTAGTCCTTCATCTTCATCTAGCATGGATGACTCATATAGGTGTAATTTCTCACATTTTACTATAGAGTACATCCTCATAAATCTTTGTGCAAGTCAAGCCGAAAAGCATTTTCTCCAACCTGCTCCAATATGGTGAAGGGCCCATATCGTAGTGGCTTGAGTTTCCATGCTTGACCTTGTAATCTCTCCTTGCTCAAGTAAATCCAAACTCTATCTCCAACATGTAGCTTATGTTCTCTCCTATGTTGATCGTGCCTAGCTTTGTACTTGGATTGAGATTTCTCTAGTTGTTCTTTGACTTTGAGATGGATTTTTAGATCCTCTCAATGAATTTGTTTTCTCTAGTCACCTCTATGTCTCGTGTCTCCTCCTCATCCTGCTACCCAACTACTATGTCCAGTGGATTTGTAGGTAGATATCCCAAGCATGCTTCAAACGGTGACTTCATAGTGGATGTGTGTACTACCCGGTTATAGGAATGTTGAATGTAGGCTAAGGACTCATCCCAAGTCCTTGGATATTTGTTGTTATACCCTCTGATTAACTATACCAAAGTCCTATTTACCACCTTTGTCTATCCATCTATCTCTGTGGATGGAAAGTTGTGCTCCTCTATAACCTGGTATCCATATTGTCCCACAAAGTAGTCCAAAACTTCCCTAAGAACCTGGAATCCCTATCAGAAACAATAGACTTTGGCAAACCAAAATTCACCCATACATTAACAAAGAAAAGATCTGCTGCCTCATGTGCTTTTATTGTCTTTTTTACATGCCATAAGAATACACATCTTACTGAATCTATCAACAACAACATATAGATAGTCATGACCATGTTTAGACATAGGTAATCCTCCTACAAAATCCATAGAAATGTCCTCCCATGGACAAGTAGGTATTGGAAAAGGCATATACAAACCCTCCTTCCTAGTCTTAGGCTTGCTAGTACAATAAATTTTACATCCCCGTATAAATTTTGATACTTCTTCTTGCATATTGGGCCAATACACGTACCTTTGCAAGTGGGCTAGGGTCTTACCAACACCAAAATGTCCCACTACTTTTGAGGTATGTGTTTCCCTCATCAATAGAATTCTTTCTTCTTTTGGCACACAAAGCTTCCCCATCGGTAGAGCAACCCGTCTTTGAGATAACAATCTTCAATCCTGTCGTCTTTCGGTTCCTTGGGACTCGCAATCGTTGAATGTCACCCCAAAGTCTTTGTCCTAGGCATATGCCTCTTCGTAAGCTTCCTTTGTGAAGGGCTCGATCTGAGAGATAGTGGCCAAACAGGAAAAACTCTCATGTGTGGGTGGCCTAGACAACATAATCGCCACCAAATTTGTACTACCCTTCTTGTATTTGATCACTAGATGGAACCTGTTGAAGGAACCCCATCCATTTGTAGTGCCTTTCTGTTGTAATTTAGATTATTCTTGCAAATCTGGAGAGGTTTGTGGTCGTGTGTGCACAATAGTTTCTTTACCCAAAAATAATGCTTCCATTTTTAATTGCTGAACTATTGCATACATTTCCTTATCATATACTGGATATCCTTTAACTGTTGAAGTGAAAGTTTCATAATGATAGCATACGGAGTTTACCTCCTTGAAGCAACATTGTGCCCATGGTGTAATCATTGCATCGTATGTACTTCAAAAGGCTGCTGCAAATTAGGAATAGCAAAATCTTGGAGCATGACTAATCTTGTATTTCAATAACTCAAAGGATTTTTCTTGTTCCTTACCCCAGTCAAAACCCTTACTCTTTGCGGCCATTGTGTGTAGAGGTGTTGCAATTGCAGAGAAACCTAGAATGAACTTCCGCATGTACTATTGCTCCCAAAAAATCCTAGTCTATGTGGCTCCTATTGGTGTTGGCCAGTTGGTGATGGCTTCCACCTTCTTTGGATCCACTCATAGCTCTCCTCCTCTAACCATGCCCAAGATAGACAAGTGATTATTTGGAAAACTCACATTTCTTCATATTAAAAAGTAGTTGTTTCTCCCTGAGAACTTGCAAGACTTGTTGTAAATGGGTTAGATGTTCTTCCCATGTGGCACTAAAAATCATAATATCGTCTAGATATATAATGACACATGAATCTATGAAATCCCGCAATACATCATTCATCAATCTCATAAATGTAGCGGGTGCATTGCATAACCCAAAAGGAAGTACTAACCATTCATACAAACCTTGTTTTGTTTTGAAGGCAATCTTCCATATATCCTCCTCCTTCATTCTAACTTGGTGATAACCGGACTTGAGATCCAACTTTGTAAAGAATTTGGCATGCTGAAGCTGGTCAAGAGATCATCTATGCGGGGAAGTGGATATCTATTCTTTATGGTGATCTTGTTCAAAGTGTGGTAGTCGATGCACATTCTCCAAGAACCATCCTTCTTTGGCACCATCACAATAGGCAAACCACATGGTGAGGTGCTCGGACATATCACCCCTTGGTCTAGTAGTTCCTGGAGTTATTTCTTTACTTCAAGTACTCTCAAGCAAGGATTCCTATACAACCCGATGTTCGGTAGAGGGGACTCTGGCAATAGCTGAATCTCATGCTCTACTTCCCGTTTTGGTGGTAACCCACTGGGAGCTTGAAAAATTCCTAAAAGGATTGAATAATACTATCCAAATCATGCTTTCCCTGGTTAGAAATATCTGAAACTTCTACCCCATCTTGTTTATCCTTTAACAAAAGTAAACAAAACTGATTATGATTTTCTTGAATAAGTCATTTTGCTTGGTTAACACTCACCATAGTAACCCATGTCTTATGTTGGTGTGCCCGGATGTTGTAGTTGATCCCATCCTTGACCCATCTGTACTGGTTTTCCCTTCTCATAAATATAGCATCCCTAATATACAAGTAAGGACTCCGAATACAACATCAAAAGCATCAAGTGGAATAACATCAACTTCTAAAACATCAATATACTAGGAATTTATCCCAAACTTGACCTTACATCTTCTTGTTACTGAATTTCAACACCCTTCTTCACCCAACCCAAAGGATAAGGGTGTGGATGCTCATAAGTCTCAAGACCAAGCTTCTTTACAACTGCTTTAGAAATCAAGTTAGACTAAGAACCGGTATCCACCAAAGCATTTACCTTAGTTCTCTTGATCTGGATTTTGATTTGGAATAGTGTACTCATCTCCTCTTCCTGGCTGTCCATGTTGGTGGTCGTGCATCCAAGCCTTTGTGTACATCGAGTCATCTTGATTTCCACCTCCCCTCATGTTCTTACAGTTGTCATGGACTTCTTTGAGTCCTTGGTTTTATTCTTTGGATGCAACTCCGGATGTAACTTCCAATATGTAGCATCAATATGACCATTAATATCACAGTTCTTGCAAAAATTCTTGGGATCTTTACAAGTATTTAAAGTAGTGGCAACTTGTTTACCTTTCCCTTTCCACTTACCCTTGTTACTTGTTTGCCCATACTCTTTCTTCTATTGATTTTTCAATTGTTTTTCCTTGGCTCTGCTTCCCCTTGCTTCTTTTCATCATCTATGTATTATGCTTACACACACACCTCGTTGAGATCTTGGGCTTGGTGGAGATGACTTTTCTTCGAAGGTGAGTGTGAAGTCCTCCCAAGTACTTAGTTAGAATATCCTCATCCTCCAAGTCCATGTTTAGCAACATGGCTTGCCTCCGAAACTCCGTAGTATAGTCCTACACACTTTGACCACTGCCTTGTCTAAAATAATGCCATTTAATCATTTGGTCAGTCTTGTGGCCAATAGGATAGAAGTTAGCTCTAAGTAATTCTTTAAATTCTTGCCAAGATTTCATAATAGGACACTTATTTTTTTCACAAGTGGTTAGATGGGTTTCCCACCAAACTAGAGTGTGTCCCTCCATTTTGAGACGTGCAAAGGTGATCCTTTGTGCCTTAGTGACATTATGGATGCTAAAGTAGACTTCTAATTGTTTTAACCATTTATCAAGCAACTCCGCATCTACTTGTCCTTCAAAGCTTTTAATATCAACTTTCATCTCAACTTTAAAAGGAGTATGATTGGATTTTACCTTTTCTCTTGTGTTTGAAGTCTCTTCTTCATGCTCTTCCCCATAACTTTCCTCATGGTGGCTCCTTCCTATGCCAAAATTTTCAGCTAAGCCCCAAACCACTGAGTCCATGGAGTCTTGTTTGACAGAAGTTGTCTTTTGTAAATCAGCAAGCTCTTCTTGCCTTCTAAACATCCTATCCATCATGGTCTCCAGCATCTCGATTCTACGGACCAAGTTCTCTTCCTCCATTTGTCCCCAAATTCTTTGTTTCCACTTCTTTGTAGAAATTTCTAGATCGCAAGGTAAAGCCTCTTCGCCTTTAGATCTCATCACTGTCATACAAATCCAAGAACGAATACCACAGTCCTAGATAATTGTTAGCTCTGATACCAAAATGATCTGTAAACTCTTCAACTTTGGAATTATCCACAGAAACACAAATAAACATTGTTGTTCTACTTTCTATTAGAAAATGACAGAGATAGCTAGTGAATGAATTATGCTTATGCTTAGAATCCACAATTGCAGGAAAGGAAGGAATTTAAGCTCATAAACAACAACCAATTTTATCCTGGAAACCTCCAGAGGAGGAAAAACCATTCAAGAAGGGAAATTGCTCTTTCTTCCCACTTTTATTGGCCAATTCAAAATAACAAGTACATAAATTACAATAAGTATGAAAGAGAAGTAGATAATATCTCACACTTCCTCCCAAATACTTGTTTGCTCTGTCTCAACACTCCTTTCTTCTACAAAACACAATTCCAGACTAAGAAATTCTTGCTCACTTGCTTTCATGCTTCGATGATCCTATTATCTTCTACAAACATGTATTTATAGCCTCTCCCATGTCCTCCCATGCACTAGAGAATGGGAAAGGTCATGGAGGAGAAGAGATACGAACAATTGTCCAAATTTTGGGTTGTTCGTTTCATATTTTCATTTTCTGTCCGAAAGAGCCAAGACTGTTGCCTGGTTTGGTGGCGGTTCTGTAACCACCGCTCTGCACAGAGCAGTGGTCCTGTTACTAAAAATACAGAACCTCCATGTTTCATTTTTCCTTCTTTATGTTGATTGTTTTGATGAAGTAGATTCATTTTGGATCCCTATGGATCACGTGAACTTGTAAGTCAAGGTGTAACTTTCAATAGGCAAGGAAACACATGTGGAATTATGGAAGCCCAAACACTTCCATGATGTTTCTTTCAACCTTCAACCTTTCGCTGACTTGTGTGTGTGTGTGCATGTGTGTGGCATATAAGACAATAGAGAAAAATAAGTCATACAACTCCTTGAGAGTATGACATGTATAAAACATACTAGTTAATAGAACTTCATGTTCCAGTTTTATTATTTTCTATATTTTTATTTGAATATTATTACTTTTGCATATACATATAAAAATCTAAATTCTCACTTGGAAATTTTATTTCCATGGAATTCGGGTGTCTAAATCATTAGTATTATAGATGTTCATCTGTGTCCCATCAAACAAGGTCAAATTATCTAAATCTTAGGATAAAACCAAAAGATCCCTTAGATTATCTATAATTTGGAAAGTTCAGAGTACGAGATATAATGAAGCATAAGGTGAAGTCCATCGATTACCAATAATGATATTATAAAGTATCTTCAAGGACAAAATAAATTTATGTTCTACTAGTACATTAAAGTCCCCAAATGGGTGGTTCCATGGTCTATCTCATCAAGTAAATATTTTGGTAGTCAAGTACCCATAAGTTTCAAGTAAATCCATGCATTTACGTGTTTTGAGGGATAAAAAATGCAAATGCAATAGACAACTAGTTAGATCCATAGATTCATATTTTCTAAATGACATTTTTAATGGAGAAAACATCAATATTGCACTTTTAAAAATAATCATCCCTCAAGAAGTACTAACAAGCTCATACTTTCTAGAAAAATACATGATAGAAGAAGACTTTGAGCTAATCTCGAAAAAAATCTTGAGGTCTTCAAGGGTGAATATTATCATGTAAATGTTTGTGATGATTATTATAATCGGGAGCAACAACTTGATAAAGACATTATGAATCGATCCAAGCCTACATTAATGTCTTTCATGGCTTATAGGAAAAACTAGACTCCTTCGAGTCAAAGTAAAGTAGAGTTCACAAGAACCATAGTGGGCCACATCCATTGATTTAACCCAAACTTAAAGTTATTTGAGTTTAAGATTATGGGAAAAGCTTACTTGTTTTGTAATGACAAAGGAGGAAGAGAGTAGAAGATGAAGGGAAAATGCATTCACAAATCATGCACTTTAGACATTATTTATCCCAGTCTCATACTACTATTTAGAAGGTTCTTGAGTGAAGAAAGTACTAATTAACCCTCGTCTTTTGGCCATCTTGTTTTATTTTATTTCATCATTACCAACCTCTTGTACCCATATGCCCAGCCATCTTCTTTCATCCCATGTTATTTTAGCCTTGACTGGGTGCTCATATTAATCTTTGTGGCGCTCGTGGGCACCCCGGTCCCTTTTGCACTTTCCCGCCACTTTTTGGGCTCTTTCTAGCCATTTTACATCTTTATCTTTCTTGTGGTTGGCCTTTTCGAGGGTTAATTATGAAATTAGATCAAGAGAACCCTATAAATATAAAGTTATGAGACCATAATGAGGGACCTAGCATCACTTACTACTATCCTCCATCTAGATTTGCATCCATCTATTGCATTAGAGATCACTTGCATCTACATAGCTCCATCATCAAGGCACAAGGCTAGGACATCTGCATCACACTTCATAGGGGGAGGGATTATATTCTATTCCATGCACACATTCTATTACATTTTCTACACATAGTTATTGCTCACTACTTCACAAAGTGCGACTAGAAAAAGAGCAACCTAAGGCATGTTCACACACACTTGCACATAGAACTACATCGGGTCTGAGATCTAGTGCAACGCTTAGTTAGTAAGTCCACCATTGTGGTAGTTGAGGTCAGTTTGACCCTTTCATATGCATTTTTTTTTTTAGGGTTTGATGCTTGTTTTGGGGTCTTACAAGTCTTTCTTCTATCTTGGATTATTGGTGACATTTGAAGGAGCACGACAAATCTAATACGACACACAACGAAGTTTCAAGATCATTTTTGGCCCTGCAAAGATCAATTTCAGAGCTTTTTCATAGACTAGGGCTCCCAGATTGTAGACCGAGCACCTACATGTGCCCCAATCCTCTTCCAGTGCCACAATCTAGAGGAATAGTCTAGATCCACTCTTTTCGAGGTTCCTACATAGTCATTCCTGCATCCCGATTTTCCGGTCACACACCGTGACACAATCCGTCACTTTATCGAATCAACTGAGTTCTTTCCTCTTGCTTCTTACACATTAGGGTTAGCATTTCACTTTGTACAGTTACTTAGATCATTTACATAACTCCTTTTTCTGCATTTATTTACCGTATTACAATTGTTCATAGCTTAGATTAACTATCCCCTCACTACATAGTTAGTCCATTTTTAGTTAATCATTTTGGTGAACCCGAATCGATCATTCACGCTTTTAGATTCTTCATCCATTGTTTGTCATCCTAGGGTTAAGTCATCATGAGTATCTCAATCAATGACTATTTTCTTGCAAATCCTGATTTATTACATAGAGTCCAACATTTTATTTCTACTACTTGTATTCATGCTGACATGCATCCAGACTCGGTTTATTAATCCTTTGCTGATGCATTTTCTCCACACTTAGTATTTAAGTCTAGCCTTCCCTCTGATGTTCACACTTTGATAATGATCCGCCTTTGCATATCATCTCTCGTATTTATAATGTCAATGTTAAGCGTACTTTGATTGATAATGGATATGAACTTAACTTGTGTCTATGTAATTCCTTTGAGACTTTAGGTCTTTCTACTCATGACATTAGTCCATCTTCTATATCACTATGTACTTACGATGATTTTGTCCATTCTTTCCTCGGTCACATTACATTACCTATTATTGTTGGTCTAAAGACTATCCACACTATCTTTTTCATTCTTGATTTCCCAGTCTCCTACAACTATCTTTTGGGAAGGCCATGGCTTCATGCCATGCAAGTTATCACCTCTATTGTACATAATTGTGTTAAATTCTTGCATGAGAGCATGGAGTATACCATTTTTCATGACCATGATTTGTTTCAACATTGTGATCGGACTCCCAATATTAATCTTCCTATCCCACGTATAGACATTACAAATGAGCCCCAACTTAGGGAATAGCCATCGTACTTACCACCCCTTAACGATACCATTTGTGTGATAGATGCAGTTTCTTTTATGTCACCTGCTTACTATTCTCATGCTATGATTCCTTATCATGGGCATGTATAGCCTATAAATGTCACTCTATCACTTACACACTCATGTGTATCACCTATAATAGTGTGCCCGCCATTCACTTATACACTCTTCATGAACAAATCATATTGGGAACACATTCCATTTGATCCTACTTCACCAAAACCATATGTACACATGCAGGATTAACTCGATTAGGATTTTCTATTGATGACATCCATCCTCCACCATATGACCCTCATTTATATCATGGGTTGGTTCATGTTATGGATTCCTATGGTCTTCGTGTATTTCACCTCGATGTCTTTCTTGCACACACTCCTACTACTTCTCCACTCACATTAGGACAATCATGGCTTGATTATATTGGGGCACTCTAGATCCTGATCACACAAATATATCTTTCCCCATGCCTTTTGGACGCATTTTCATCTGTAATAGTTCTTTCCTAGGTTATACACAAAATATTACTCATTGGTATGTGCATGGTTGTCCTCTTCCTCCATTTACTAATGAGGAATATGCCATGGGTATGTACAACTTGCGCCTCAATGGCTCATTGCGTGATCAACCAGACACTATTACTTATCAAGTTACTAATGTTTATCCATTTGATTATGACCCAGAGGATGAAGATATTCTTGATGAATTTACATGATCTTCTTACACACACTTAGGGGCATAACATCTAATTCCCCCTCTTTCTAGCATATTTACATAGTTCTACATCACATGCATACCTTATCTTACCCCCACATTGTCTTAGCACAGTCACACTCATCATACATTCTAGCGCCATTACCCGATGACGCACTCTTGTGCTACATTTCACACTTGACTGTTGAAGGATTACTACTACATTGAACCCCACACACTGCACTATAGGCATAATACATGGCGTATCATCACACGTCACATGTCATACACCATACATTCTAGAATTTACTCTACAACATTTTGACATTTATATACATCATACATCATACTAGTCACCATTATATCTACACCATTGTCTACGCGCCTTACATCCTACACTACTTATCTTACATACTACATTATTTGTTTATCTACATACCTTACATACCATTCATTTTACATCGCACACTTTCACATATTATACTAGTCTTCATCCTATATGAGTCTAGCATAGCATCATCTTACATACTACATTACTAGTCCATCTACATACATGCCATTTTACACATTCTACACCTCTGGCATTCACATTCTACATATCACATATTCACACGTTTAACTTTACATTTTACACACCTATTCCATTTGCATTCTACACATCACATATTTACATATTCTACTCATCACATGGTCATCTTTCATCCTTACATATACTACATTATCTTTTGTGTGCTACATTCACTACCTAATGACGTACTTTAGTTCCTCGGTCCATACTCATTGAGGGTTTACAAATCAAATGGACCATACACTCATCGCACATTCTCCATTCGACCTTTCATTATGTGGCAATCCTAGGCTAGTGGCATATGCTTTAGGCTAAATCATCACCTATTCTATCATTTTGTAGTGGTATCAACCTTCGGTTACATCACCACCCCCTCTTTTTATCTTGTAGTGATATACACTTAGGGCTAAATTATCACTCTTCCATTCATCTTATAGTAATATACGCTTAGGATAAAACATCACTTATACATTCATTCTGGTCATGATATACACTTCGACTATAGGGTTCATGCACACATCGTCACTAGGTCGCATCTCATCACTACACTTACACATTCACCATGCAATGCATTTGACACAAAACACTACTCGACTATTTCTCAATGATGCACTATTGTTTATGGTTCATTCTTGACTGTTGAGGGGGAAAACAAAATGAGCATCATTACATACATTTCCATTCACTCAGTGGGCACACAACTTCTATCATTCCATCTTGCATTCCATTCCATCCTTCCACAACATATTCCATAGTCTTGGTGGCATTTACTCTTGTTTACTAGTGTTTGCAGACACAAAATCATGCACTTTAGGCATTATTTAGCCCGGTCTTATACTACTATTTAGAGGGTTCTCAAGTGAAGAAAGTACTAATTAATCCCACCTTTTGGCCATCTTATTTTTATATTTTATTTTGTCATTCCTACATATTTTCCTACACATATCCACCTATTTCACAAATGTCCCATTATTTTAGCCTCCAGTGCACCTGTCTACTCAGATCCTCCAGATCTGGCCTTTTCAGGACTTCTAAGTGATCGTTCTTACACCGGAATTTACATTTAGACCTGCGATAGTCTTCTTTAATTAGTTAATCCATTATGCCTTACTTCTTTGCATATTTAGGGTTTTATTTCATTTAGTATAATTATTTACAAATATTCCATATTGTTTTAGTGCATTCATATAGTATTTTAGTCCTCCTATTTAGATTAACTAGTGGTTACACTTCCATAGTATTAGATCCCATTTTTAGTTAATCATTTTAGTGAACCCCATGTTTTAGCACCCCTTTTTTGCACCATGTCATATCCTTATCAAGTTATGGCCCAATCTTCTTATCCTACCTATACACCTACCAAGGTCACCAATATAGTTACTACCACCACTAATTTTATGCGTGTACGCACTCAACACCCTCCTCACTTTGTTACGCCTCAATCTAATCCATATATCAATGTAGTTACTACTCGTCGCACTCGCCTTAATCCACTAACCACTCCACCCATTTCTATTCCACCACCCATCACCCCCTGTCACTCTATTAGCTACTTCTAAAGGCTATGACATTATCAGTGACTCAAAAATACCCCAATTTAAGATCTCACTCTATGACTTACTGCAAAATGCACCAGTTTTGAACCACCCTCGAGGTTTGCCCTCCATGCTATTCATGTTGAATACAATCACTCCACCAAGGCTTTTGCATATCTCATTTAGTCTCTCTATAGTTTTCCCATTATATCTCTTTTACGGATGAGGATATATCCCCCTTTTCAAAAAAATAACCCATGTACCCTGTTGATGATTATAACCATTGTTTTTACTACTTGTATCAAGCATGTTCTCATTAATAATGGGTCTACAGTTAACCTTTTTGCCCACTCTCTCTTACGACAATTAGGTATAAATGACAATCTCATCTCTCTAGAACTCCACCCTCATTCGTGGTTATGACTCTTCCACTCACACATGCTTAAGAACTATTTCCCTAGATATTTGGGTTGGACCTAAAATTGTTCTCACTGAATTCTATATTCTCGATGCTTCTTTTCAATTGAATATCCTCTTAGCTAGGCCTTAGATTCACGTTGTAGTCTCTATTTACCTCTTTCTTCGCCAATCAACCCCAAGTGCACTGGCACATCATCGATTGGTTTAGAAGCTCACCCGAGGCGCGCATGTGCACCGATCACCTCCTTTATGTGAGCTTCGCGAGAATGTTCTTCCTTAATAAGGGGGTGTTGTATGAACAGAGAATGACATGCCCATTCTTGATAGCCATATTCAAGCACTAAATCCTAATCTAATGCACCAGAACATATGATAGCATGATCATGTTACAATGAAAGTATAACTAAATCACTATTATCATCAAGAAAACCAATAATACACCCATGAACATAAAAATGAAATGTACAGATCAAGATCCATCACATAAGTGCTTCAGTAATCACTTCATTATATTCATTAGCCAAAGTACAGTAGTAAAGATTACATCAAAAGAGTTTCATATATGAAGATATTTATAGTAGTAGAGCTTCAACACATTACTGAGCTCACCATCACTTATTACACATGTTTCTATCTTCCTCTCTTGCTCCCATACTTGCACACACACCTCTCTCGTAAAACCATACATATGAGGAACTCTCAAGGAATCTCCTCTTAACTGCTCATCATTACATGAGAAATCCTGAAGGAATCTTTCATGATTGCCCTACCACTACCCAAGAACATGCCAAATGTCATCATGCATTTTCCCTAATCAGTGTCCTTAGCATGCATGTGCCAGCTAATCCATAACAAACTCAACTCCTTATCCTTTCATGATAACTATATTGATGCCCTAAAATATCCTTTCCTTGAGCTACAAGTCTCCATAGCTTATCCATATCTGTATCTGGTCACTTTTTCATTCGTTCCCTAAACGCATCCTTTCCTATTGTCCAAAACTCACTAAGTCCTGAATCCATCTTTCCTGGGTGCGAGCCTTCATGTATCTCCAATAACTACTTTGTGTGTGCCTTCCCACCATACTTCCATGTGCCACCAAGTTTTGCGCCTTAGGTACTTAGTTAATTTAGGGGTCCAACATCACCCCACACTAATTTGCTGTCACCTCGGTAATCCTTCACGTTTCTCAAACAAAGTCTTGACAACAAAAATCTGATAAGGTAATAACATTGTTCCTTCAAAGAATAAAGAATAGCGGAATTGAAAGAATCTAAATAAAGAATTGAAGACTGGAAGAATATGTTATGCGACCAATTGGAGGAGTTTAGGGAACTCCGTGTCTATCTTGTCCTTCAATTTCTCCTGGCCTTCAATTATGATAAGGCCTTCCTTGGTGCTTCTCCCATGGCGTTGGGCACTTGGTCTGGGGTAATTTCCTCCACCTTCCCCTTTAGTGCATTTATAGCTACCACCAGTTCCATGCAAACACCTTCAAACTTGTCCATTCGCTCAGTGATGGAATCCGGAGTTCGTTAATCCTGAATTCTAACTTCTCACGCTTTGTTTTGATTTTATCCTTCTGATTTGTGGTGTTAACAACCAACTATGCGTGTTCGGCCTTGTTGGTGGGGATGGTCTCCTATAAATCCTTGAGGGAAGCCTCCTCTTCTACCACCTACGCACAATGATGGGCTCACATTTTCTATAGTTGTTGAAGCCCCTATCTACTGTATATTTTTTTCCTTGAGTTGGGTGAGAAAGTCCTCCAACTTAGTGATTTGGGCTTCAATGATGACTTTGTTTTCCTCTTTCTCCTTAGTGAGCTCTACAATTGTTGGCCCCACGCCTATCCTTGATGTTTCGAGCAATATCCCCACAAGGTCTTAAAGATATTTCATTTCTCACCAATATCAGACATTATCCCAAAATGCTCTTCACGAGGGCACCAATTCGGTTGTATGCTTCCTTATTTCACGCCTAATCGCCCCTTAATCCATAACGCAGTCTATATCCTTTTCCTTGATTTTCTTTTCCACGACCATGGTCCTAAAAGCGGTGGCTCCTACATCTAATTTGCATCAGATCACCTCCAAAGACATCTTTTAAAGTGTATTGCATGTTTTCTCATCACCACCCTATATGGTTAGGATCCACCACCCTATATGTTTATCCTCCTTTCTTCTTTAGATGGATGGTCTTGATCGCATGATCGTTGACCTCAAACTCAAGCTCTTCAACATGGAAATGCATGTTCCAGCTAAGCATCTTCCTAATTCTAGGCACAACCCCTTCTTGATCCATCAAATCCCATCCATGTAGATTTTCGGTGGGAGGGTGGCCTAGAACCTTACGCGCAATACCTTCGTGGGGTCATCCATGAAGTCCATATGTGGGGACACGGTTTCCACTTCTTCCTCATAGATTTGTGCTTCGTCCTCTACTTCTTTACTCCAGGGGTGAATCCTTTATCCTCCTTTATAGTAAAGGAGTCCCCCTTATCTCCCCTTGGGTTAGCGATATATGTCGGGAGGCCTCGCATGTTGGGCTCTTCTCAAGTCCTACAGAGTGCTCCTTTCCTTCCTCATGTACCTTGCCTACATCTATGGCTTTAGCCTCAACTTCCTTCTCTTCCAGCTTTGCTTCCAACTCTGCCTTGAAGGTGGTGGGGTCTTCTTCTTCACCTTCCTTCGAGCCTGTTGTGGGGCTCAATGCATCATGTGTCTTTTGCTTCTTTTCTTCAGGATCTTCCTCCTCTTCCTTCTCTTTCTCACACCTAGTAATGAGGCCTTGGTGCCACCTTGTAGTGAAGTGTTGATGCCCTTGCTACCATTGTGGCACATGTAGTACCTCCTCTTCAGGAAGTATCTAACTTCCCTTCACTTTGCTCTTCTTCCTCTTCTTGACCTGTACCATTTTCATGGGCATGATTGGCACCTCCCGTGGCTTTAGAAAGGGGGAGTCTGTAACCTCCACTTCAATCCCTCATTGTGTTTTGGGGCGCAGCTGCACAAACACCCAATGGACATACCCTTTGATGGTAACATTGACTTGAGGGTGCAAGTCCAGAAAATCTAGCTCCAAAACTTTGACATAAGCAGGTCAAGTACCATACTTGTATGTCACGTGTAATGTATGGACATCAAGCATCCACTTTATCTGGATCAAAGAAAAATTCTACTGTCTTTTATTCGAGTGTATGACACACTTCATGTACTTAGCAATAAATGTGAAGGGGATCTTGCACCATGGCCCCATCTCTCCCTTGGCCATCATAAACTTTTCTAGGCAAAAATGTTGAGTAATTGTGAGTTTTACCTAATCCCCAACAACTTGTGGCAATTCATGGGGGATGTGCCACTCGTTCTCAAATTCTTCACACAACTATTCAAACCACATGTTCATCCGAGCCTTGTAGGCGCTCGAGATGGTCCCATCACAAGTGAACTTCACAAATTGAACTACAAGGGACAAGTGTGTCAATGGGTGAACCCATATGTTCCCATCTGGCCCATCTAGGACACCAATCTCCTAGAATATGATCAATAGAAGTATGGAGCCCCATGTGATTTTTTTCTCTTGCCTCGTTCTGTACTCGTGCTTCTTCAACAATTTTGTTTGCGATAAACTCTGAAAAATTATAATGTCCCTTTTTGACACTCTATAGGCCACATACAAGAACCTCTTATTGATGTTTGTCCACCTCTCTGATGCACCCAATTTGTAACTAATGAGTGGAGGTAACTCTCAATGTTGGGTCTAGGAGATCCACAATCACATGTGCCCTTCCTCCCTTCTCGTAGCTCAATTTTTTTCACTAGCTCCTCAATATTTGCAGTGGCACATAAATCAAGGGTCATGTCTCGCCAGTGTTCCACACACTGTAATTGTCCTAATCAAGTGGCATGTAATCCTCATCCTTCTTCCCATGAATTAAAAGAAGTCCTCATGCACCCACGACATTAACCATCTAAACAACGAGGCAGGTTTTGCAAAGAAAGGCATCTCCCACAGCTACAAAACTCAATCTTTTATAGTTCTTGTTGCACCAAGTCGTCAACCTTAGGGTTTCGAGCTCATCCACTGTTGGAGTGTTTAAAACTAAGTCCATCCGCATCAGCTTTTCATTGTCACTTGTCATGTGGTTGTATTCGTTAATCTTGCACTTGTATAACTTTGAACTCCACTTTTCTACCTTGATAACCCCTAGGTAATACTGCATTTTTGAGTAAATCTCCACGGGATCCTCCTTCTCCACCACTGGTCTCTTTGTTTGAGATTTCTTAGGTGTCATCTTCTTTCTTCTCGTGCCTCTCTCCTTTGCCTTCTCAGAATCAGTGACTTCTCCACTTCTCTTTCACGCAACCCCTTTCCTACTCTGTTGTCTTCCTTCCTCCTTGCAATGTCCCAAGACTACACTACACTTGCACAATTCCTCTAGTTCATGACAAGTACCTCACTTTGCTCTTCTTCGCAAAACCCTCGTCACACTTCGAGCTTAAGAGCACAAAAGAAATTTTCTAAGGAAAAGTAGTCGAAATGACTACTCTTACCTCCTATTTATACTTTTTCAATGCCTTAGAGTTCCTCTGACCACGTGTCTTAACGTCACTTTTTAATAGAGCACTTTATTTCACTTAAATCAACTTCTCGTGACTTCCCCTCATGCGTCGCAAGCTATAACCTTCTGGCACTCCAACACTACTTCACTATCATGGACCTCCTTCACGTGCATCACCGTGTTGAAGTACATAACCTCCGTGTTGTCCACTAAGTAGTTCCCCATGGTGTACTACATGATATTTCCCTTCTTCATGGTCTTTAAACTTTTCTCAACACACCTTCATAACCACATGAATTCAAACACCTTAACCATCATTCCACTCATTCTTCTACCTTTGCGCTAATTGTTCCCATCAATCCATTTTCGAAAGAATTTGTCAAACATATTCGACATATATGCTACTTCACTCCACACAAAAATGTATGCGCATAGTCCTCTATGCATAGAATCTCTTACAATGTAATTAGCTACTAGCGCACCAACGCGCAATGCAAAACCCAAAAAATGATGACAAAGGAAACAACCAAAAGGGAAAAGCATTAAAGGAAACCTAATCTAATTGGCAATATTGCCTTATTTATAGACACATAGAAGCCTTATTTATAGTAGGGCTTTAGCCTACTCCCATTGAAATATCCTGAAACCTTGTCCCATCAATGCTTGCAACTGAAACACTCTGAATCAAGGATGTAAGATATAATATACGACCCTAACCAATGGAATTTGAGTTTCCCAAGATGATGCGAGAAATTTAGAGTCATAAAGTAAAACCATCTGCCTAACCTCAAATTGTTTATTTTTAATGTGACGATTGTGTCATGCTTTTTGTCTCACCTTCTTAGTCTTCTGACTCCATCTAACAAGTGATCATATTTTTCCAATTACATTAACTTATTTATGCACTCTTGTAATTCTTTCTCATTAGCCAATCCTCCTACGTGCACATTATGTAGAGAGGGCAACATAAACTCTATAGGTAAAACAACTTTTGTGCCAAACACCAATTGAAATGGTGTGGCCTTGTTCAATCTCTTATAGGTTGTCCTATACGCCCATAGATACGAATGAGACTTTTTCATCCCAATATTATCTCCCAACATCACAAATCTTGGTCAACATGTGACTTAGTATCTTGTTAAATGCCTCAGTGGTTCCATTAGCCTGAGGGTGATAAGGGGTAGTCTTGTGATGAGCCACCATGAACTCTACCAACAAAATCCTAACTGTCTCATTCAAAAATGTGTACCCCATCACTAGTCAAGCTCAATAGACACCCATACCTGCTGATTATATTTTCCCACATAATTTTTTTGTTGTGGTTACTGTATAATCCTTCATAGGCACTGCCTTTGCCCACCGTGTTAAGTAATCAATACAAGTAATGATATAGCGTGAACTAGTCCTTCACGCAACAAGTGAAATAGGTCCTACAAAATTATTCGCCCACTTCTCAAATGGTTCAATGCTAGCTATCGGCCTCAATGGCATTTCATCTCTTCTTTTAGATTGCTAAGGTGCTGAAAATGACCACGAGGCCTTCCAAAACTTGATACAATCCTAGTAAATGATTTCCTACAAGAGAGACTGCAAGTAAAATCTTTCACGTGGTGGCATTTCCTACATAGTGTCCTCCTACAATTCCACCATGTACTTCCTCCATGATTACAGTGCGCTCATGCTCTAACACACACTAGTGTAAGATCTCATCATGACCTAACTTGTATAAGTCTCCACCAATTAACATGTAGGGTAATGACGCATATATAGCTAATTGTTTTCTCTCTAAAGTCTTCATTCCTTCCGATACCATACCTGTTTTGAGAAACACAACAATATCCTCTAATTCAAAGGGCGCATACCACAATATAAACAATTGTGCATCTGGAATTGTATCCTCAATGCTCTGTGCATCCTCCCCTAAGTTGATCCTTGATAAATGGTCAAGTCCCAAGTTACTTTTACTCAGTTTTACAACAACCGTAAACTCAAAATCTTGAAATAATATGACCAACCTGCATATGTGCCCTTGTAAAATGGGCTCGTTTACCAAGTACTTTAATGTTATGTGGTTCGTGTAGAATATAAATGGTGTTGCCAACATATACTGCCTGAATATGTGTAGCGCATAGATCATCAAAAATGCCTCGCACTCGGTAGTAGTATAGTTCTTTCTCTGTTGGTGTGAACTTCCTTCTTGCAAAACAAAGAGGGTGATCAACAATCCCCTCACCAAGGTTGTGCCAACACTGCTCCAATTGCCATCCTTGAGGCATCAACATGTACATGGAATGGCTTATCCTAGGAAGGAAAGCATAATATGGGCATAGTGATAAGCCTATTCTTCAATGTATCAAACATCATTTGTTGTGCTTCTCCCCAATGAAATGTACTTTTGTGCTTCAACAATCCCTCCAATGGCGTGATGATCTTGGCATATCCCTTAATAAATTTTCGTAGTACCCCAGTATGCCTAAGGAATCCATGCCTTTGCACTTTGGCTGGTAGGTTCCCCCAATCCCACAATAATGACAACTTTGGCATGATCCACCAACAAGCCTTCCTTACATATGATATGCCCCAACAGGGTTCCAAAAGGAGTAGTGAAAACACATTTCTTAATGTTGAGAGATATACTCAACTGTCGGCATCTCTCAAACATCAACCGCAGATTATCGCAATGGTCTTTTACTAGTCCATAAACTATCCAATCATCAAGGTAGACTTGAAGAAACTTATGGATGAAGTCTTGAAACGCCTGAACCACAATGCGCGAAAAACATAGTAGGTGCGTTCTTCATCCAAAAGGCATGACCGTATAGGCGAACTTCCCCATTAAGTGGCGAAAGTTGTCTTTTCTTGGTCCTCCTTTGCAATTATAACTTGATGATATCCTAAGAATCCATCTGTGAAAGAATAGATCTCACGCCCGATTACTCCTTCCAGGATCTCCTCGGTGAAGGGGGTTGGAAAAGGGTCAATGACACACACCACATTCAAATCCATGTAATTAACACAAATCCTTATTCATGAAACCATTGATATTCCTCCTGGGTCCAAACATGAGGTCAATAGTACCAACTTTTCCTTGATGCATATGTTGATAGCCATTCATACAACTCTATTGGGAAACAACAGAAGAATGTCGCATAGAGTTTGTGATACATGTTTTCCTCCACCCATTTTCGTGCATCAAACTCAGATCCAATACTAAACCTCTGAGAAAACTTATCCTCCATAATTTTAAGCCACATCTTGGCGTTGTCCAAGGTCAGCCACTCCATCATCACACATCATTCTAACAACAACTTCTAAAGAGGTCCCGACAACGGAACCAAAATGTAGTCTCTATTTACCTCTTGCTTTTCCAATCAACCCCAAATGCATCGGCACATCATCCAGATTGGTCTAGAAGCTCACCCGAGGTGCGTGGAGGCACTAAGCGAGAATGTTCTTGCTTAATAAGGGGGTGTTAGGTGAACAGAGAATGACACACCCATTCTTGACAACTAGATGTAAGCACTAACTCCTAATCTAATGCACTAGAACATAGGATAACATGATCATATTACAATGGAAGTAGAACTAAATCATGATTATCATCAAGAAAACTAGTAATACACCCATGAACATAAAAAGGAAATGTACATATCAAGATCCATCACATAAGTGCTTCAGAATCACTTCATTATATTCATTAGCCAAAGTACAATAGCCAAGATTACATCAAAAGAGTTCCATGTATGAAGATATTTATAGTAGCAGAGCTTCGACACATTACAAAGCTCGCCATCACACATTACACATTTTTACTAACTATCTTCCTCTCTTGCTCCCATACTCACACACACACCTCTCTCATAAAACCATACATATGAGGAACTCTCAAGGAATCTCCTCTTAACCGCTCATCATTACATGAGAAAGCATGAAGGAATCTTTCATGATTTCCCTACCACTACCTAAGAACATGCCAAATGTCATCATGCGTTTCCCCTAATCGAGTGTCCTTAGCATGCATGTGTCAGCTAATCCATAACAAAATTGGCTCCTTATCCTTTCATGATAACCGTATTGATTCCTGGAATATCCTTTCCTTGAGTGCAAGTCTCCATAGCTTATCCATATCTATATTTGGTCACTTTTTCATTTGTTCCCTAAACGCGTCCTTTCCTACTGTCCAAAACTCACTAAGTCTTGAATCCATCCTACTTGGGCACGAGACTTTACGCATCTCCAAGAACTACTTTCATGCGTGCCTTCGCACCATGCTTCCATGCACCACAAAGTTTCGTGCCTTAGGTACTTAGTTAATTTAGGGGTCCAGCACACGCCACACAAGTCGTGCCATCCACTATACATCAATGTGTCAAATTCCTCCATGAAGGCTATGAACACACTATCACTGTTGATCCAAAACCATTCAAATATTTTCATGTTGATCCTATCACCTCTATGCTTGTTCCACCTCCACAACATATTCTGTACGCTAGTCTTGATAAATATGATGTTGGTCAATCTAGTGCATCCTCCTCCACTACTCCTACTATTACTTCTCCTATTATATCTACTCACACTTCGGCTATCATTTCACCCATAATATTTGTCCCTACTAGTACTCCACCTCCATCATCCTCTACCTATGTTACCCCTCCCACTTTCGCATCACCTACTAATGTCCTAGATAATGCTACCCAAACCGATGCTACACACACTTATACTTCCACTGAGTTTGATGATGAGGTTGATATCATAAAACTCACAGATGAGTCATTATGACAACTTGATTTTACTCCTCTCAGCATAGATAATTCTTATTTTGAAGAAACCTTTGTAGTTGATGGCCCGGTGAATACCGGTTCAAAACCCTCCATCCACTAATGTTATGGTCTTATATAAGGGATTTGTTAACAGTGTTGACGTAATTTCATCTTCCTCTCCATTAGAGGTTTCTCCAAACTCCCTTTACATACACATTATATGTGAATCGATCATTTTGGGAACACATTCTTATCGATCTCACTAGTTTAGATACTATATGTACATGTGATTGTTTTCCTAGGTTTGGTATGACACTCAATGACATCCTACCACCCCTTCATTCACCTCATCTTTATCACAATTACTTCCACATCACAACGGCTTATGGCTTGCGGGTTTTTCATTTGACAATCTTTGTTGCATGCACCCATCGTGATTCTCCATTTACACTAAGACAATCTTGGCTCAATTATATCGGTGGTATAATCGACCCTATTCATTCTTCACTCTCATTCCCCATGCCCTTTAACATTGTCTCCATTGCTAATGATTCTTCCCCACCTATGTTCCTAACATTTCACGTTGGCATGCTCATGGTTGTCCACCAATCACTTTTATGGATGAAGAATATGTGATGAATTCCTATACACTCTATCGAATGGGTCCCTATACGATCCTCCCCATTCTATAGCTTACCAAGTTTCTGATGTGGCTCCAGCTAGTTTTGATCATGACAACGATGATCTTCTTGATGGCATCTCCTAGTTACCTGTATCACACTATCACCGGGGGAGACATATCACGTTGCACACTCACCCCTCCCCCTCCACCTAGTTTCCTAGTCTCACCTTTAATAATTCTTCTTCACTATCCTATCCACATAGTATATCATCATGCAACATAATACCCACGTTACCCGATGACACACTCTTGTGCTTCGGTTTACACTTGACTGTTGAGAGATTACCACTACACTGAACCCCACACACCACACTTAGGCATTACACTTTGCATTTCATCATACATTACGCATCATTCCCCATCCATTCTACATTTATTGTACATTATACTAGTTCTCCACCGTACATTTCATTCATTCAAGTATCCACACACTTAACATATCATACATGTTCTACATACTACACTAGTCATCATTTCCTATGAGTCTAGTTTTGCATTCCATCCCTACATTCTACATTTACGCTAGGTTACATTATATATGGGTCTAGCTTTACATTTTATCACTACATATTCTATATCCTATCTACACCTATCACCACATCTTACATATTACATATCTACTACACCCTACACACCCTACATTGCATTGTCCACATGGCGCATTTATACATCATACATATTCTACATACTACACTAGATTGTATTACATATGGGTCTAGTTCTACCTATCATCATTACATGTTCCATTTTGATATACACCTATTATTACATTTCACATATTACACATCATTTCCCACACCGCACATTTACATACCATATTCATCACTTGGTCATTTATACTATGTTGTCTTCTACGCATTGTCATCACCACCCTATGACACACTTTAGTTCCTCGGTCCATACTCGACTACTAAGGGTTTACCAATCAAATGGACCTTACATTCACCATGTGACATTTCAACATTAGTGACATACACCTTAGGTTAAATCATCACCTATTCTATCATTTTGTAGTGGTATACACCTTAGGTTACATCACCACTCCCTCCTTTCATCTTGTAGTGACATACGCTTTAGGCTAAATCATCACCCATCTCCATCCTTTCATCATATAGTGATATATGCTTAGGGATAAATCATCACTCATCTATTCAACAAGTTGTGATATACGATTTAGATATAGGGTTCATGCATCTCTCCACATGTCACATTTCATCACCATTACATATACACACTCACCACAACACGCTAGAAACAACCAACACTACTCGACCATTTCTCGATGACATACTCTCGTTTACGGTTCATTCTTGACTGTTGAGAGGGGAAAAAAATGAACCTCATTGCATACACTTCCATCCACTCAGGGGGAATGTTTCTCATATCATTCCATCTTGCATTCCATTCCATCCATCCACAACATATTGCATTATCTTGGGGGCATTTACTCTTGCTTACTAGTGTTTTGCATGATCACTTTACTACACATGTTAGACTACTTTCTTATATGTCATTATCATACACACGTGCATTCACACCTTTGTTTAGTGTGATCACTAGATACAAGAATCTACACGCGGCATGGATGCTCGCCTTCTACCCTTCCTATATTGGTTGTTGGGGGCATCCACATTCATCTTATCCAGGTGTTATTGTTTCATTTTGTACTTAGCATCTTATACTACTTGCTCATACACACTTTGACATATTGGTTATTGCCCTAACATGATAACAAGTGTTCGATGTGCAAGACTTGTTTTGTAGGATTACATGTTTCCATGACTACTTATTTGTTCCTTTCTATACTTGTCTTCCATTGTTTTCCATTGTATGCGGGCTTTCCTCTTTACTTATGTGCACACTTGTCTGCATTGTTTGCGATCGTGATGGCCTTGCGTGTCGATTGATGTACCATGTTTCCAACCCGCTTTGTGTTTTCTACTTGCTTTCTTGTGTGTCTACACTACTTTGTTTGGTAGTTACTACATTATGCCTATTTAATATTTGTCTTATTACATGCATGATTTTTGGACTAACACTTGTTTTTGCTTGTCATCCCTTTTATGTGCACCTTGGTATCTACCAAGTGCTTTCCCTTCCGTACAGGGCATAGTTCTACAGGTCAGAGTGTGGTGGGTCCTCTTTTGGGGCCACATTCTCCTTTCAGTGATGTCGAATGCACCCCCAAAGAGGGGGGCATCATTGATGGTTTACATACTAACACATCGTATTTACACCGGTTTAGTATAGTGCACTTTCTGCCCTTGGCATTGTGGGTTTACATACAACGAGTGAGTTTAGACCAGTCTGTGAACTCCATACATAGCAGCCTTTATAGGACATGGTGTCCTTCGACATTTCTATGAAGCAATTATCAGGCTTAGAGGTTATAGTGGGTGTGCCTCTCTACACTACTTCGTCCAGTGGTATCGGATCACCCAAAAAACCAGGACAATATAGAGATCTCTTCACACATTTCAATGAAGTGGTTAAATCTTGGAGGACACAGATCATTTCCTCCCTATACTTCTTCAACCATGGTGGCATGAGATCACCCAAAAAACTCGTGATAGTACAAGATATCCTTCTACACCTTTTTTCTCGACATGGATCAGGTGCACATGTTCCATTTACACTTTCCTTTTCATGTATTTTACATCTACGTACTTTATACATTTCTATACACATGTATTTTACACAACATTTTTACATACATAAATATTTGAATACTTGAGCATTTTCTCCTTGCAGGTCTGATCGTATGAGAAACAAGTAGTCAAATTGGGGGCAACAATGACAACGACAACACACACTGCGATGACGATAGTTGCCTTTACTAAACATGCAAGTACACTACACACCACAACAACTACACACACATTCCACCCTAGGTTAACTCTCATCACTTTTTATGCACATTTTTCATCTTTAGAATCCACGCTCCTCCACATTTTCTTTTTGTCATTCCATGCTTGAGTCTAGTCCATCGAACGTCTTCTTCTACACTCTACATGGATATCAAGTATGCATCTCTATCTACTTTATGTTATCGAGCATTCCACTCACCAACATAAAGTGGGGAAATGTAGACACAAAATCATGCACTTTAGGCATTATTTATCCCATCTTATACTACTATTTAGAGGGTTCTCAAGTGAAGAAAGTACTAATTAATCCCACCTTTTGGCCATCTTATTTTTATATTTTATTTCATTATTCTCACATATTTCCTACACATATCCACCTATTTCACAATTTTCCTATCATTTTATCCTAAACTAGGGCAATTTTGGGCTTGTATTGGGGTTCCCTGGTCCCACCTGGGGTGCCCCGATCCATGTTCCACTTTCTTGCTTCTTTTTGGGGTCTTTCTAGTTATTTTTCATCCTTATCTTTTTCCTAGTCGGCCATGTTGGGGTTAATTACGAAATTAGAGAAAGAGAACTCTATAAATACAAAGTTATAAGACCATAATGAGGGTCCTAGCATCACATACTACTATCACTCCATCTAGAGTTACATCCATTGCATCACTTGCATCCACATAATGTCATGCATCAAGGCTAGGAGATCTACATCGACACACACACAACATAGGGGGATTCTATTATATTCCATGCACACATGCTATTACATTTTCTATAGTTATTATTTTTAGATACTTTGAACAAAGTGTGGTGACACAAGAGTAGCTAGGGCACAACATGTACACACACACACCAAACTACATTCGAGTCTTAAATGTAGTGCAACGCTCGATTGATAAGACCAGTAGTTTGGTGGCTAAGGTCAGATCCAAACCCATTCATTTTGCATATTTATTTTTAGGGTTTTGATACTTCCTTCTTTCTTATAGGTCGTCACTCCATTATTCAACACATTCGGTGTAGCTCGATAGATCTAATGCGACAGACAAAGAACACTTCAGGATACCTTGTGACCCTATAAAAATTAGATTAGGGGCTTTTACAAAACCAGGGCACTTAATTTGTAGACTAGGGCGCCTCAAGGTGCCCCAATACATTCCCAAGCACCTCGGTCTCGATCTGCTTAGATCCTCCAGATCCAGCCTTTTCAAGACTTTTGAGTGATCATTCTTGCACCTAGAATTTATAGTCATACCTGCGATAACTTGCGATAGTCTTCTTTAATCAACTAAGCCATTCTTCCTTACTTCCTTGCATATTTAGGGTTTTATTTCATTTAGTATAATTATTTAAAACTATTCCATATTGTTTTAGTGCATTCATACAACATTTTAGTCCTCCTATTTAGATTAACTAGTGGTTATACTTCCATAGTATTAGATCCCATTTTTAGTTAATCATTTTTTACATGATCACTTTACTACACATGTTAGATTGATTTCTTATATGTCATTGTCTATATCATCCACACATGCGTGTTCATGTCTTTGTCTAGTTTCGATTGCATATATAGATTCTTCACACACAGCATGGATGCTCGCCTTCTACCCTTCCTACACTGGTCGTTGGGGGCATCCACATTCATCTCTTCTAGGTGCTATTGTTTCATTTTGTACTTCACACATTACATTACTTGGTTATTCACGCTTTGACATATTGGTTATTTCACTAACATGTTAATGGGTGTTCTATGTGCTTGAGCACTTTATTTACAGGATTACATGTTTCCATGACTACTTATTTTGCTTGTTTGTACTTGTCTGTCATTGTTTATTTCTTGTATTTGGGCCTTGCCCTATGTTTGGTGTGTACACTTATTTGTTATTTGCATCCATGATGGCCTTACGTGTCTTGTGACATTGTGAGTGATGTTCCATGTTTATGACCCACTTTGTGCGGCTTCCTTGTCTTCTTGCATGTTTACACTACTTTGTTTGGTAGCTTATACACTATTTATTTAGCTTATACATTGTTTCCTACATGCATGCTTACTCGTACTAACACTTGTCTTTGGCTAGCCATCCTTGTTTGGGCATGCCTTGGTTTGTACCAAGTGCATTCCCTTCCCTTTTACTGCAAGGCAGAGTTTCAAAGTTCATGTGGTTGGTCTCTTTTAGGGCCACATTCTCCAATCAGCTATGTCGCATGCACCCCCTAAGAGGGGGAGTAGCATTGGGGTCTTTCTTTTATCTTAAATTATTAGTGACATTTGAAGGAGCATGAAAAATCTAATATAACACACAATGAAGTTTCGAGATCATCTTAGAACCTTTAGAGATCAACTTCAAAGCTTCATCACTGAGACAGGGCACCCAGATTGTAGACTAAAGCACTCGTAAGTGCCCTGGTCCTCTTTGAGGCACCCAGTCTAGATCCACTCTTTTCAGGGTTCCTGCACAGTCATTCCTACTTCCTGATTTTCTAGTCATACCTGCGACACAGTCCCATCACTTCGTCGAATCAACTGATTTTTTTCTTCTTCTTTCTTACACATTAGGGTTAGCATTTCCTTTTGTATAGTTACTTAGATAATTTACATAATTCATTTTATTGCATTTCGTTACTGAATTACAAATGTTCATAGTTTAGATTAATTATCCCCTCACTACATAGTTATTCCATTTTTAGTTAATCAAAAACCTGATTATGCTCAAATGTAAATACACAAGCCTAATATGATGTTATAGTGGCAATAAATGAATGAAATAATGAAATACATAAATATACCAAAGAAAACTAAGCAATAAATAATGAAACCCTAATGTGTAATGAAGGGTAAGTGCCTTAGCTAATTATGGAAAGTGCACAGAGCTGGAAGACAAAGAAATGCAAAGCACTAACCGTCGCACTAGAGCTCAAAAAATGGTAAAATTGGAGGAGATGATGGAGAGGGGCACGGAGAGGGACAAGGGTGCCCGTGGGCGCCTGCAGTGCTGATTGCAGGTGCACGGGTCTGCAAGAATGCTTAGAAATCCAAATTCTTAGGGTCACAAGATGTTTGTTGACATTCAACTTTTGTCACTATGGATTCGCATAGTGATTGATGGAGTCTTGAAACTTGTAACTAAGAATAGACATCAAATCCCAAAAAAGAAAGATGTAGAATGAGGGATTGGAGTGTCCTTATCCACCACAATGGTGGACTTACAACTAAGCATTGCACTACATCTCATAACCAATGTAGTTTTGTGTGTGTATGCGGAATTGTGTCCTAGGTTGCTCTTGTGTCAGTTGCACTTGGATAGCGAGCAAGTAGCTAGATGTAGAATGTAATAAATGTGTGCATGGAATAGAATGAACTTCCCTCCTATGAAGTGTGATGTAGAAAACTAGCCCTTGTGTCCCTTGTGATGGAGATAGATGGATGCTAATGGATCTCTTAGATGCCTTTGATGGATGTAACCTTAGGTGGTGATAGCTAATGCTTAGTGCTTAGTCCCTTATTATGATCACATAACTTTATATTTATATGATTCCTTCACTTGAACTTTGTAATGAACCTAAAAAGTCTAACTACCAAAAAGATAAGATGCTCAAATGGATAGAAAGGACCCAAAAAGTGTGAGTAAAGTACAAAGGGGACAGGGGTGCCCAGATTAGATGAGGGTGCTGGTGTTGGCGTCTTGGTTTGGGCACTAGTGTCTAGGATGACAAATGCTAAAGATTGAAAAGGTAGACTGAGCAAGTAAGGGTGTAAGACTAAAAGTAGCAACATAAAGCAAAAAAAAGGTGGCCAAAGACATGGGTTAATTAGTACCATTCTTACTTAGGAATCATATGAATAGTAGTATGTAATCAGGACTAGATAATTACCCAAAGTGTGTGATTTTGTGTCTACAAAACCGATACATAAATTTTGTGCTAAAGATGATGCATTATTTAGATAAGTACAAACTATCTAATACATGTAAATTTCACGATAAACAAAAAACCAATATCCACTCAAATTCGGACTATTATGCACATAAAATATTACTTGTATGTGTAGGAGAAGATAATCCACACATCCAACAATTTCTGTAAGTGGAGTACACTAACCTATAATTTTAATGTTTAGTCATTACAACCATGCCAATAGTGCAAGACACTAAAGTATATTGCTTATTCTATCACATATGTGGTAAAAGGAAACTATTGTATTTTCTTATTGATGGTAGTAACATGAAGAATCTAATCTATAAAAAAATCATCACACAAATGAACTTACGAACCATGCCTCATATGCGTCCTTATATTTTGGGATGTATTAATTCCTACAACACCAAAGACATTATTTTAACCAACAACGTCGTTTCTCATATCGTTATCCATTTATTCATATAATATAATTTTTTTGATGTGGCACTAATTTATGCTTCTAATATAATCTTTGGGTATGTATACACACATCGCCATCAAGGTGTGTACATAACCAATACTTAGAGTATCACCATATTAGTGTGTAATAAGATATATTAAGTTCTGAAGTTATTATACGCTCTAACCATGTGATGTGAACTCTTAAGAATATTATGTTACACTTACCATCTATAATGCACAATCTCAATCAAAATAAAAATATCAAATTATAGTAATCATTTACCCATAAAAAAATATGTGCTCATATACGAGTTGTAAAGGTGGGCCAAAATGATCAGCAATACAAATGGTTCTCCAAGACATGATGAAAAAATGATTTGTGGTGTAGGATCATCCAGTTAACAAGAAATCTTACATCACCCAAAAAATATTTAGAGCATTAATAAAGTAGTTTTGTAAAACCATTAAGGGGCACACAATCCATGATAGTTGAATAATAATGACCTTGCCTCAAGCAAAATTATTGACTTGTGTGAAAGTAAGAGGATTTTTGAGCTTTATGGAGAAGGTTAAAATCTCACGTGTGTCGACTAATAACTTTGTGATATCTACGCATCCCATGCATAACAGTTTGACTCGTGCATACGAAAACATATAACACAACTAAAATTGTATTACACACTCATATATAAGGGTTTGGAATTATACACTAAGATAAATTCTTACACCAAGGTTTGGTCTATGTAGCTTTGCGTAAAGGGAGGTGATATTTATTGATAACATAATCACTTACAGAGGTTTATTAGGTGCAATATTAGGTGTTTTTGCACTCCTCGAAAGTAAAAAAATGTATAACATGTGGCATGATGGATTAATATTTTGGGGTATTAATTACAAGTTTCACACATGCATGAGGAGCTTTTGGTGTTTGAAATAATTTGTGTTTTGAGATAAGCTCACTTTCAAAACAATATGGGAATTCTTCATAAATATGTAACTTGCACAATCTGAAGCAAACCTCCTAGGAGAGTTGGTTATCATCCATCTCTACTCCTAACATTGTCACTAATCTACATATGCTAACACTTTGGAGGAAAAAAGGAAAAGGAAACAAGAGAAATGGGAAAGGTGATGCACCAAGAGAGAAACATGGATCTTCTTCCACTATGTGTTGAGAATAAAATAGTAAACTAAAAAAATGTAGGTATAATCTACACACACATTTATCACAGTTAAATAAAATGTAAGACACTAACGTAGACAACGAGGGAAGATATAAGTCATAACAACTTAAATAATTTATAAGACATGTATAACTATAGTAATTTGTATGTGAGGCTCTATATGCATTACAATTATTAGAATAGAGACTAAGATAAAGAAGGAAGAAGAATGACTAGAAACCACAAGAGAAAAATCCTAAAAGCGACAAGGAATTCCCAAAAATTTAAGATTTTGGTTAATATAACATACTTTGTTATTAATAGAATGAAATGAAGAAAGGAGATGAAGAAGAAAGTGAAAAGGAGAGTTGCGCAACAAGTCAAGATCTGGAAAAAGAGGGTAGTGGTGTAGACACAAAATCACGCACTTGGGTACATTTCTAGGTCCTAAAAGCATGCTAGCATTTACATGGTTCCTAAGTAAGAAAACTAGTAATTGACAACTTCCCTTAGCCTATTTCTTTATCATTTACACTTTTATTGGAATCATACATATGTTACTCTTTTCGACACTTGTTTGTTTTATCTTTTTATTGCTTTGGACACTAATGCCCAATTCAAACGGTGGCGATAGATGCTCCTATCCTCCTAGGTGCTCTTGTCCCTCTTTATCTTTTTCCTACCCCTTTTGGACCCCTTTTGGACCCCTTTTGCTTTTTAATTGCATTTTATTACCTTGGTTTGACCTCTTAGTTTTCAATTATGAAATTCAAACAAGGGTATCGTATAAATACATAGTTATGTTTTCAAAATAAGGGACCAAAAATGAGCATTACTATTACCACCTAAGATTGCATTCAAAAGGAACCAAAACATTCATCTAGAATCCATTCAAGGGACAAGGGCTACATACTCTACATACACAACATAGGAGGGGGAGTTCATTCTATTCCATCCACACATTTGCATCATTGAGTAAGTCTAGCCTGCTATCTAGTGAATCTTGCACAAGGGCATCTTAAGGAACATTTTCTACACACACTCACAAAACCTACATGGAATCGAGATGTAGTGCGGTGTTTGGTTGTAAGTTCACTCTTCGGGTGGTATTTGTCGGGAGTCGTCGACTCCACATTACGTATTTTCTTTTCGGTTTGATGTGGTTTGAAGGCTTGTGTAGGTGAACTTCTCTTTTTGCGGAGTTACAGGTATCATTGGAAATCATAGTGTGAATGTCAAGTGATCAATAGTGAACAACTGCAGAACCCCAATGACACAAAATAAGTCAGATTCTAAGCTCCTGCATAGTCACGTGCACCTAGTTTGAGTTTCTATCACCCATCTGCCCTTATCCTCCTGTGGGCACCCATATGTGACATTGTTCATAAATTCCAGACTTTATAGTGAACTAGTGATGACCCTATTCGTAGTATGTTCAGCTATCGCACCTACCCAGATCACTTCTATTCATTTGGAAATTAGCTAAGTCTTCTTATCTCTTCATCTTGCTCAAGGTTTCATATTTTACATGTGTTCTTGCTCGTGTCTTTTTGTATCTTAGCACTTGATTATCATACATTACAATAGTTACTCTGTAGTAGGTTTTAATCTAATTTTTATTAAATCATTTGGTGAACCCCACTTGCAATCATGTACTTGGGTCCTCATTTTTCCTATTCTATCCAATCTTCTTTCATGGCTCCTGAAATTCCTCAAATATCTTTGCATGACTTACTTCAAATGCATCCACATTGTAAAGTTGTTCTCCAAAAATCCCTAAAAACTATATATCTCCCTCTTAATATGTCACCCACTCAAGTAAGTTTCATTTTTAATTGTCTATCTAATGACTCTATCGGTCCTAATCCTCCATCCAATCAACCTATCTTAGAGTAAATTTAAGCTTTACATTTTTTATTTCAAGACAAAATTAAAGCTATAGAAATAATGATTACATCTCTTAAAGCTGAAATCCAACATCTCAAGGATGTTTCTCAAGCTCATGCTAGTTCTTCTTCTACACCTCATCCCACTCATATGTCTTCTATATGAGCTCATATAAGTGAACCCTAAGACTTATCACTACTAGCACCTCTTGAGTTTAATTCAAATGTTAAGAAACATGATATTCTTCATGAGCTCCTCAATCACCAATTGATCAACTTACCAACTACCCATTGTTACCCTTTTTATCACTTGACAAATACCAAGGTCTCCCATTTTACAATTATCATAGAATTAATAGACATAATGACAATGATTGTTATGTTTAAAAACAAAGAATTGGCCACCTTAAACATCATGGTTTCATTTCATTTTCTACACAAAATTCTAGTATGCTCATCTCCAATTGCTAAAACCCATTGGGCTCCCAAATCTAATCCATCTATGTCTAATGAGCATCATTCTGTCATTTCTAATGTTCCTCTTCCGGTAAGTCAAACGTCACCTATCCAACCCAGTGTCAGACCATATTCAAAACTATCTACCCCATTACCTCCTCCTCTCAAGTATTCCATGGCGTTATCAATCCCAAATAAGCTACCACCATTCAAGATCCCTCTCTACCCTACTCCACTTCTAGTGTCCAATTCTCTTTTTCAAACAAGATAATCCTTACATTAATGATTGAGACACATTTCAAAATCCACCACCATGGCATGGTCCTTCTCACATCACCGCATAAAACTCCATCACTCACATACTTGGGGGCATCATAGATTCTTCCCCCCTTCATTACTCTCAGAGTATCTACTTCTATATTTCATGCTTTGTGCTTCATCTCTAATATTTCTAAGCACTCATATACACTTTTATACATACCTTGTATCATCATTACCCTATCGGGCACTCTAGTTCCACAATTCATACTCAACTACTAAGGGTCTAATTCTGAAATAAACCTCGCATCGCCTCCATTCTTCATGCTCTATGCCTCGTGATACATCTTTATAGCATTTACACTCTCATACCATTTCCCGATGACACACTCTTGTTTTATGGTTCATTCTTCATTGTTGAGGATCTTTTATAAATGAACCTCATCTCATGCATACCATTTCATCCCGCTTAATACATTGCATTTCATATATTGGTTGCATATACTTTTGCTAGCTTATTCTACTTACATGTTACACTTTGTTGTCCATGCTAGATAGATTCTTAGTATGTAATTATATTTCTATATATACACATGCACATTCACTTGGCCTTTAGAGGTGAATGCAGATCCCTTACAAGTTATTACGCGATATAATGATGCAAAACACTGTACCTTCTACCAATCCCATTGAGGCTCCTAGGGGCATCTATTTTTCTATCATACACTACATAGGTTCTATTACTACATTTACCCTACTTTTCACCGATTTATATACCCTCGTGATATACTACGTATCTTTCTAATATGCTAATAAGTGCTTCATGTGTAGCATTTTCTTTGCAAGACTATATGCCACCATGGTTGTCTGATACACTTTGCTTACTATTGTTTGACATTGTATGCTATTGTTTGTGGGATATTCCCTATGTCTTGTGTGATCATTGTGTGTTTTTGGACGCTTCAACCATGATTGTCTTATGACATTGTGAGCGATGTCCCATGTATGAAACCCACTTTTCATGGTCTATCTTGTATGCACACTTGTTTATTACATTATTTTCTACTATATGATTTGTTTCCACTAGCACATAGTTCTAGTCTCCTTTGTTTGCATGAGCGTTGGTTTCTACCATGCACATCCCCTCCCCTATAGAGATACACTTCATATCAACATCAATCCTCTCCTTTGGGCCACATCCACCTACCATCGTCGCATACACCCCAAATGAGGGGGCATACATTGGGTGAATAAATCACCCCTACAACAATACAAAACTAGCTCACAATAAGATTTGGATCATAATCACAAAGCAGACGCTAGCACCCAGAATCAGACAGGAATGCCTAGGTTCTTATGTCCTCCCTAGGCGCTAATGTCCTAGGGGAAAATTGATGTAGGAGCATCACTCCATGTATATGAATAAGTCATGAAGACATCAAATTTTGGCTTGGGAGATCTTTAGGAGTCTAAATATTTTACTTGTTTTGGTTTAGGCCTTTAAAAATTCAAATGAAGTACTTTCCCTCCATTTTGCAATATTTGAATATTAGGCCATTTTTGGCTTGTTGTAATGTTTCAAAACATTCTTGGAGCTTGTAAATTTTAAGAAAAAGGATGAAATGAGGTACTGATTGTGTGTCTTAGGTCCTCTTTAGGTTCTAGAATTCATAATATGAATCAAAAATCATGGACTTGAGTCCTTAACCCAATAAACATTGTGTTAAGACCAAAATCACTCAAGTGAACAAGTGGTATAGATGTCTTATTCAGCTATCTCTTGATAGAAAGAACTATAAATTGTAAATGTAACTGAATTACCTCATTCCATTCAAATGAGAATCAAATAGAAGAAGATCCAAGAAGAGTATTGGGAATAAAACTGGTTTTTGTAGCAATTTATGCATGTTTCTTGAATTTGTGCATGTTCATTCAATAGTATTTAATCTCATAAGTTGTAATGGAATATTTTCTCATGTTTGAACAAGGATATTTGGGTTTAATGTGTTGATTTTGGGAGAATACATTGGTTTTGTGTGCTTACTGGGGTTGCTTAGTCAACAATCAAGATGAGTGAATATGCATGATCCAAGCTTGAAGCTTGTTTTTAAAAGGGTTTCAATATGAGTAATATTATTAGATGCCTAGAAAGTTGGGTTTAAAGTCCCTTTTAGATGTTGTATTGAGCCTTAGTGCTTTGGTGCTCTTTTCAAGAGACTGTAATGCAGTGTGTTTGTTAGTATACAATCAGGACTTGTCAAATGCTTAGAGCTAGTTTAGAAGGAATGACATGAGTGAATGATTGGAAATTTTTTGGAGGAGTGCCTAGATCATTTTAAGTCTTTGAATACTTCACGATCTAATAAAGGGTAATAATTAGTTAATATTCCTTAAGAAGGCCTAAGAATCACCCTGCTCTAAGACATAGTGGTAAGAGTTGGATTGATTTTTCTTCAAGTTTAGAGTCACCTATACCTCGTTGATATTATATCCATGAGGTAGGAGGTTATTCAAACTTATAACATTATAGTTTGAGGATACATCATCATTTTAGAGATATAACTTGACAAATACTTCCTTCATTGTCTTGTAGCATACTATTCAAGTAAGAAATGCAAGTTAGTGTTGATTTTGGGGAAAGATGAGAATATGAAGATGTTTCATGTGACGATGGAGGATGTAATAGATAAGTAACATTTTTAAACCTTGGGAGACTATGAAAAATATTTTTAAATATAACCTAACACTTAGAAAGGAAGATATGCAATGTTTCCTCAAAATTGTACAATGCACTTTCTTATATCTCTTGTAGCTAGATGATTCTCGGAAGGTTACTGATAATATATTTGTGTGAAGAATGTTAAGATATAGGTCAGGTATAAATTTCACACCCTTAAAATAATTTGTGTATTTTATTCTCCTTTTTTCCTACCGGAGTTCTAGAAATTTTCACTAAGGGCTTAGCGAGGGTTTGGATTTTGAGGGCATAAACCAAGGCAAGTATAACCTAAAAATTGGGAAAAATAGTGTTGGATAGGTACTTTATAGGATAAAGAGGATACTTGAAGTTCCATCAATGGAAAAGCAAGAAATCCTTATCAGTCCTCTCTAGGAACATTCATATACATTATAGACCTATTTGGGGTGAGTCACTTTACAAAGCAAGTGCCCTTTAGACTTGGATATGGATGATGAAACTTTGTGTAAAGGAGTAAGACCTTAATGGGTGCCCAAAAACCTATGCATTGCACCTTGATTCCTCTAACAAAGGAAATTAGGCATGACAATCCCTATTGGTAGACCTAGTTAAGGGTTTGAGAGTCAAAACAAAAAGGGAAGTATAGGGAGTTGTACAAGGAATTGGATCTCCAAATTTTGGGCACACATATAATGTGACAAGAGGATGATAATGGATCTTACGAGGTCTTAGAGATACATCTAGAATTCTATACCCATATGTGAACCAAACATGTTTGCATCAAGAGAAAGGAGGACAATTTAAGGGTTATGTTGATTTACTAAGGTAAGTTGGGTGAAATGAAGCTTCTTGAATCCATATTTTGGTTAACTTAATAATGCTTGAAGTGTTTGATAGGGTTATACCTTTAGTGAAGTCAAATAATTCCAAAAAAGACAAGAACTTGGTGTTGTATGTACTTGGAACTAGTAGGCAAACAAGAAGGGTAATTTACAAAGGTGAGTTCTAAATGATTTTACATGAAACTAAAAAAGTAGAAGGATTTAATCAGAGGCAACTGAAGGTTTAAACAAGGTGTAATGGTGATAATCCCCTTCCTAAGTGAATATTGTCAATCCAAACAAGTTTTGAACATTTTAGACTAGAGTATGATCTTCAAAATGCAGAGCTAAGTAAAAGTGAATTGTTGTCATCTTCTAATTAGTTATGTACTTATATGGATGATATCATTTACTTTGCATCACATATACAATCGATGTATCAACAAAACACAATTTACAACAGGTAACAAAGAATTTATACAATTACAGTACTGAGACCTTGATTCTACATAATGCATTCTATCTCCTCCAATCAATTTGCAATCAATACAATCTGATCGAACAATTAAAAACTCATCGGGAAAAAAGGAAAAAATCAGGTGTGTACCATCTACAATGGTGCTTATTGGGCAGATTCATGGAAGGAGAGTAAAACTAGACCTCTCTCCCCAACACTTGCTCTTTGGTGTGAGATCACCCAAAACTCGTACTTGGCGTGAGATCACCCAAAACTCACTCTTGGCGTGAGATATCCCAAAAACTCACTCTCCATAGCATTTGAGGACATCTTTCAATCCTTTACACTCTTATACATTAGGTGTGCTCTTTCTTTTATCAATATCTTCACATATCTTTACATACTTATACATGTTTTACTCAGATTTTTCATATACATGACTTTGACTACTCTTTCGCTCTTCTTTTGTAAGTTTTCCTTAATACGCAACAATGAGTAACTTACTTCAACAAATACATGTTATAACAACACATATTTACACATACACTTCACCCTAGGTCACACTTCCCTTCTCCTAGTCTCCACACTTCATTTTACAATCACTCCACGCTTCACTTGTCCACTCGACATGTTATTTTTTGCAGACTCTATCTACTTTATGTTATCGAGTATTCACTCAATAACATAAAGCGGGGGAAAATATAGACACAAAATCATGCACTTGGGCACATTTATAGGTCCTAAAAGTATGCTAGCATTTACATGGTTCCTAAGCAGGAAAATAATAATTGATAACTCCCCTTATCATGTTTCTTTGTCATTTACACTTTTATTGGCTTCATACATATGTTACTCTTGCTTGACACTTATCCTGTTTTATCTTTTATGCCTTGAGACACTAGCATCCAGTTCAAACAATAGAGCCAAGTGCCCTCATCCCTATTTATCTCTTTCCTACCCCTTTTGGACTCCTTTTGCTTCTTAATTACACTTTATTACCTTGGCTCAACCTTTTAGTTACCAATTATGAAATTCAAACAAGGGAATCATATTAATACGTAGTTATGTTTTCAAAATGAGGGAACAAGCACTAAACATTACTATTATCACTTAAGTTTGTATTCAAAAGGCACCAAAAACACTTTAAAGCATCCATTCAAGGGACAAGGGTTGCATACTCTACATACACAACATAAGAGGGGAAGTTCATTCTATTCCATCCACACATTTGCATCATTGAGTAAGTCTAGCTTGTTATCTAGTACATCTTGCACAAGGGCATCCTAGGGCACAATTTCTACACACACTCACAAGAACTACATGGAGTCTGAGATGTAGTACCATTGCTTGGTTGTAAGTTCACTCTTCGGGTGACTATCGAGGTCATTCAATTCCCCATTCTACATTTTCCCTCTTAGGTTTGATGTGGTTTGTGTGCTTATGCAAGTGAAATTCTCTTTTGCAAGTTACAAGTATCATTGGCGATCATAGTGTGAATATTAGGTGATCAATAGAGAAAAATTGCAGAACCCCAACAACATATCTCACATGATTATGCCCTTCCTTCATCCCTCCTTCCATCACTTATTTCCTTTCAACCTTCACCTTATTCATTACACACCTTGCCTTTAACCCCACAATGCGCTAACAATGTCACAAATGCTTGTAAAAAAATGTGGAGTATTGTTGCAAGCTACTGATATATTGCATTTATCGTGGAGGTTTTTCATAGCTACACATGAAATTTCAAAACCATAAATCATTTGCAAGAAGCTGTTATTGACATACCATAATTATTTATCCACGTGTGAATTTTATCTTCTCCTTAAAGTGTTTACCACAAACCACACTACTTTTGATAGTACCTACCTTATTATTCTCAAGTTGTGGTACATTATTTTCTTCCAAAGTCATGTGATACTACAACTTACAATGACCCTCTTACTTTTGTATCCACAAACATTTGGTGAGTTGTGTTTAATTGTTCCAATCGTAAAATCATGAAATATTTCCCTTATCCATTCTTTTACTAGTTCGAGAACTTGTGGGGATTTCTCTTCAATCCATGCAACATCCTCCATGTCACCATGTACTAGAAATAGTATTGTCATTTATTTGCAATCCATATAAGGTTTCTATTGGTAGTTGTAAATCAATTAGTTCCTTGAGTCGCTCTTATGACACACAAACATATCAATAGCCTTGGAACTTGTTTTCGTAGCTCGTGTGGTTGCAAAAGTTAATGTTTTATGACATATGATAGATAAGTGGAAAGAAAGTAACAGGAGTTCTCGCCATCGGAGGATCCAATTACAAACTATTTTTTTGAATTGAATACCTAATCTAATATCCTAAATTGTTAGTGATCAAGAACAATCCACTTGAATTAATAAAATTCGAATCAAATCCTATCGAAGAGTAACTCTTGTGATGTATGATATTCAAGTGTTAAGATACAATAAAGACACAAGCAATAATTCATGTAAGTTATGAAACCCTAAGAAAACGAAGAGATAAGAGGACTTAGTTAATTTTTGAATGGACATGAAGTGATTTGGGCAAGTGTAATAGCTAAGCAGATTTCGCAAATAGGATCGTCACTAGTCACTATAAAGTCTGGAATTTATGAACAATGTCGAGACATAAGCACCTATAGGAGGATAGGGCTGCTCGGGCATTGGAGACTAGAATTGAGTGCTGTGACTACATAGGAGATGAGAATATGACTTAGCATAAATGGGGCAAGACAAAGGTTTGTGAGCATACACAACTTAGGATTTGGCCTTAAAGGTGTGGATGGGATTTTCTCGTGTTATGTGGCACAGTGTAGTATATTATGGGGTGTGGTATGAAGGAGATTTATGAAACATAAAGTTTAGATAAATGCTTTAGAGGCACACAAAGTGAAGGCATAAGGTTGATCAAAATAGGCAAGGGGATCATTTTGGTTAACATTTCTTTGAAATCGTGAGGAGACTTGTCTTCCATATGAAGAGAACTAGTAACTTTGTAGATCCATTGGGCATGGAGTCTTAGGGATAAGCTCGGTAACTCAAAACTCCTCAAAATTTTGAAATGGGTGAGCAAGAAAAAAATCATGAAGGCTCACAAAATAATAATAATAAGGAAAACAATGAAAAAACAAAGTAGGAAAGGAAAGGGAAACACATATGTACATAGTGTGAAAAAAACACTCATAGGTATTGTTTGAGGAACATCTAATTAACTAGGATCTACATATGTTTTCCATCGATTTTGGAGAGATCAAAGGCCCTCTTTTCCTTACATGAGTTAATTTGATAGGGTCCACTCTAAATGGTTTCAATCTTGGAATGCATTCCAAGCTTAGTGTGGTAAAAATACCACTTAATACTAGGTCACCAATTTTAAATCGTTGGTTGGAAGCATGCTTGTTAAATAATCTCTTAATTTCCTATTGGAGTTCCTTGTGTCCGTCTCTAGACTTATCTCTAACTTTTGTAAGGTGCAATAGTTCAACGGTCTTGATCATCCTAACACTTTGTGACACTTAAATTCTAGTTGATTAATTACTTCTAAAGTGAGAAACTTTAATGAGAGTGGAATCCTAGATTTAGTTTCGTATACCAACATGAAAGGAAATTTCCAATTCATCACTTTGGAGTAATCCTATCGGTCCATAAGGCTAATTTCACCTTCACATGCCACGTTTTTTGTGTAGACATGTAAAATTTAGACATACTCAATTAATAAATAAAACACTTATTATACATTATTAATCCACCCCATCCATGACCATATAATAATTAATCATGAGATTAATTATTATTAATCCTTATTATCATATATATCCTTATCTCAATTATTCTCATTACTCACCCAATAATCCTATCCCATCCTTGATCCTTTAAATCATTATTAATATCTTATTATTAATTTCAAAGAATTAAAAATTCCTACCCACCTACTCTACACCTACCCTACACCTAGCCTCTCCATGTAATCTCTCCCTAATCACAATTAATCCTAAGCTAACCAAATCCTCCAAATCTAGAGGCTTCTATTTCTATAAGCCTCTCTAAATTTCTCTCCTTCGTATTTAAAAATTCAAATATATTTCCCTCCCTCCATTGAATTTTTAATTCAATGGAGGTTTCTTCTAAATTCTATAATTCTCCAATTCTAGATCCTTCTACCCTCTCATGTAACAACAACCATTGATCTTCCATCTACATGGCAAGATCTTAACCCTCCATTTCTCCTCCTGACAACCTATAAATTTGGCTCACCACCCTTGTAGAAACTAACTTAGAGAATTGCAACTACATGCTGCCCAAATCTCTCTAGAAATCCTTCATATCCATCAAACTATCAAAAAAAATCATCAAGCAACAAGGGGAGGTGTTGTCCAAATCACCCCACAAATTTGAAGCAACAACTATCTTGAGCACATCCAAAGCAACAAGGGAAGAACATTGGAGCTTGTAGGTAAGTGCAAGTATAACACTCTTTCTTCCTTTTTATCTTGCTCAATCTGAGGTAGATAATAGGTGTGTTAGATTAGGAACTAGTTTGGTTTAGTTCTTAGTTTGCATTTATAACTAACACCACCTTTTGTCTACATTTTGATTTTACTCAATTGTTTATCTAATGATCCTAGTTAGGTTCTTATTCGTGGAATTTGCAAGTCCATTTCCCTATATATAGTATTTATAATAATTATTAAGGTATATATCATACCATAGATAAAATTATATGATCTTGGCTCCTAAGAAAACCTTGGCATTATCTAAAAGCATTTGTGTGAGGATTTTAAACCTTATGATGATGGATTTAAGGAACTCCATGATGACATCTTTAGTTAACTCCTCGAGTAGGATTACCTTTGTCCACCTAGTGAAGTAGTTAATGGTGGTGAGGATCCACTTGTTTTAATCCTTTGGATGGTGGATTGATCATGCCAATGAAATCTAGTCCCCATGGTGAAAAAGGTTGATCCATTAAAATAGGATGCAAAGGAACCACGATTTTTTGTTTTTTACCTATAAAACATAAGCATTTATGACATTTCCTTACACATTTAATGGAATATGAGAACAAGGTGGGTCAATAGTAGCTAAACCACATGATCTTTATGGATGTGGTATCCAAATCAAAGTGACCACCAAAGAATCCTTGATTGAACTCTTTGAGTACCCTTTCCACATCATTGGGATTAATGTGTCTTATCAAGATGTCATCCAAGTTTCTTCTAATTTTTTCATATGGGACTAATTTGATTTTGAAATATCTTCTCTTACTTCTATCCAAGCCCAAGGGATATTCTCCGGTGGAGAGGTATCTCACCATATTTTGAGTTTGTTTGGGATAATTTTCTTTGTTTAGTGGTTGGTCATCACGAGCACAGACAATTTAAAGTGAGCTCCCAAATTTTTAAGGAAGGTGTTAGTAAAGTTCTTTGCCTTATACAAACATGGTTTCTCTAATATCAATGTCAAATTCCATTATCTTTGTGATCCATTAGCCTCTTTGTCACTATTCTCTCATCCCGTTATGTAAAATTTTATTGCTCAAATGAACAACGAAGACTATGATTTTATCATTAGAGAGGAGATGTTGGAAGATCTTCATATCCTTGAGGACCACAAAGGTCTATCTATTGATGAAGTTGTATTAGGTTTCAAAATAATTAAGTGTTTTTTTACAAAAGTGATTAGTTGCTTAAGTTCTTGTTGTTTTTGTTGAGTGAGAATTGTGACTATACTACGTGGTCCCCTAAAGATGTAGATGTTTAAGTACTTCTCAAATGTTGGGTTGGTTAATACCATAGTTCAATACATGGCTTACACAATAATCTCGAATCTCGCATCTCCTTTTAGCACCCATTTAATGGTCACATCCTTCATCAAAAAATTGATCTTTCTTAAGAAATATTGCAGTGCTTTCGTATGAGGTGGAAATGTGAAGGAAAGAATAAAAAATGCCCTATATGTATCAATGACCAAACCAGTCTATGACACAACACGAACCAAAATTTTTCCTTTGGGGATTGTAAAGATGCACTTTTTAGGATTGAGATAAATCTTAAATTCTCGAAACATTGGAAGATTTGTTCTAAAAGACCCTTTGCTCCTTTGAAAACATATTTATAACATATAAGTAAAATAGAACTATATCATTGGTCAGAATTTTGAAGGCCATGTCTATTGCCCTCTAAAATGTTGCTCCATTATTGGATAAACTAAAGGGAAATATCTTTTAGGTATGTGTCCCCTACTTGATGGTGAAATTGATATTAACTTGATCTCCTTCCTTGTCCATTACTTGGTTGAAACTAGAGAAACAATCAAAGAGAAAACATCTCATCTCCTGTCATTGTCTACAAAATTTTTTCCATGGAAGGCAAAGGATAGTGGTCTTTGAGGAAGCCTTGTTTAAATCCCCAAATCCAACACAAAGTCAACACATAGTTATATCTCTCCATTTTTATAATTGGAAACAAGTTGGAAACCCAATTTGAATGCTTGATGAGATAAATGATGTTGGCCTTGATCAAATTTGTGAAATCTTTCCTTATTAGTGGTGAATTTTCGGATTAATAGGCCACTATTATTTCTACCTAACTAGTCTAGCATCAGTTGTGATCTTGATGGTATTTGGATGACCTCTAAATCATGATCTTGAATGTTTTCCCCCTAATGAGGTCAAATAATACATACATATATGATTCCTTTGCTTAAGTTTCACCATTAACAAGTGAAAGGATGACCAAGGGTGATAAAAAAAGGCAAGAAAGAAGTAACATTTGTAATATCGGAGAAAAAGATGAGGACAAAGGCACCCAAAGGGGACAATAACACGTGGTCGCTCATTTCCCCTAATAGGTGGTCTTGTATAGGGTGCTCAAAAGGTCAAACAATGAAATCAGAGTTGAGTAGGATGTTGGATAGTATGCAAAACTATAAATTGTCAATTAGAAACAACAAGCAATAAAGATGAAAAGGACAAAAACAATGTCAAAGCAAAGTAAAGGGTTATTAATGAGTAATTCTCTTGTGTAGGAATCATGCATACAAATGAAGTATGTAGACACCTAAATTTTGATTTTACAATCTTATTGCCAAAATGCACACAAATCACTCTTATTCTTTTCAATTCTCGTTATAATTAATTATTTTTGCTAATTTATTAATGTTTCTTACCACTTTAACCAATTAAAAATGCTTTATTGATTGTGTAGCCCCTTTCACATTCAGGATGCCACTTTACAACGAATCGTAAGTCAAAATCCTCTTGAAAACAAGAAATTAGTGATTATAAGCTAATTAAGCCTATTTTGCCCTTGATTTGGTCGATATGCCCTAATATTGGCTTAAATCCCTCTTCCAACCACTCAAAATCACCCTATTCACCTCCTGATGTCTCGTAAAGCTTTAAAAGCTTATCCTAGCTCCTAGTTGACCCTAAGCGGTTGATTAAGGCTTATCACATCTTAACCACTTGATAATTCACTAAATGTGATTAGCAAGGCCTAATCATGATTAGCAATTCTAATCTAATTTTGGGATTTTAGTCCCACATGCACCAAAATACAAGTTTCTCCCAAAAGCAAAATTATAAAAAGAGTGCACCTCTTACCTTAATACTTTACACTATGCTTTGATTTGCATCTCATATAATACATATGATTCATAGCCAAGTTCAATCCTTGCTTAAAGCCTTCAACAAGGTTAGTAGATGAATATCTAAAGTGACTTAATAAGCCATTTAGAGAGGTCATTTCACCATTGTTTGGAGTAGCAACCATAACCATTTGATTGCCCTCTTAGGTCTATTTAGGCCCATGTTAGATAATTAAAGCATATCAATCGGCATGTTTAGTTAAATTTTGCATTGTTTTCATACTAGTTAAACATTTCTTTTAGCTTTTATCTTAATGTTACATTCCTAGACATAGAATCCTTAGTTATTAGGTAGCAATGGTGTTAGCCTTACTTGATTAGCTTTGTTATTTGCTTTGTAAAAGTTTAGGGTGCTTTCATTTGGCACGCTTGGTGGGACTATACCCCATTGCATTTAATTTTTAAGCTTTCTAACTTAGTTTTAAAGTTTTACATTTCAAGTTTCCTATATTAAATTCAAGTTTCTTATTTTAAGTTTTTTGTTTAAAGCTTTCTATAATACTTTCAAGATTTTTAGATTAGTTTTTCAAGCTTTGTAGATTAATTTCAAAGTTTTAGAGTAATTTTCAAAGTTTTAAATCAATTTATTTCAAAGTTAGGTAGTTGTTTCAACTAGATTAGTGGTAAGAAGTTATGTTTTCATGTTCGTTGTAGGATATAGGAGGTGAAACCCTATCAAAATTGACCCAAAATCCCAAATATTGGACCTTTTTTCAAGAAATTTTCTCAAAAACCCATATTTTTGACCACCTATAGGAAAAAGGTGTTTATGCATGTTGTGAGCACCCTTCGCAACACCTTGGTTTTTTGGTCCCTGAGTGAAAAATGTGTTTGTGCATGTAGACAAGCACCTATGCCTCACTGGAAGAGCCCATGTATTACTGACTATGCAAAAGTGATAGAAGAGTGCATGTGCATCCAGAGGGGCACCCATGCATCAAGGTAAAATTTTCTCAAACTTTAAAATTTCAAATTCGGTGTTTTTAGGATTGTGGTCATTTCTTAAGGGTTTTTAGTTGTTTTGTCAATTTATTGATTTTAGAGCAATATTCCTAACAAAAACTTGGCTTAGGGTTTGATAGATGATATGTTTTCATACTTTGTTTTGAGTTTGGAATAGGGTTGTGTATGCTCTTCTCTTACACCTAGTGTGATCTTGAGAACCAAAAACACCCCTAAACCACTTTTTTTGCTTCTTGGGAGTAAGTAGGAACAATCATCATTCATTTTGTGCTTAAGAGAATAAACCTTCATTTTTGGCATGTGCTTGATCTTTTAGTTTAAGAGCTTTTTCACTTGATAAATAATCAAGGCTAAAATTTGTGTATGCTCTTCCCTTGCACCTAGTGTGATCTTGGGAATCAAAAGTAATTTTAGTCTTTCATTAAGAAACACTTGGATTAATTGGGAATAAACCTTACTTTGCAATTTTTATGGTAGTTAGTTGATTTACAAGATTTGCATTTCTATTTAGTTGGATTATTTGTTGTGTATGCTCTTCTCTTACACCTAGTGTGATCTTGAGAAACAAAAACAACACTTAATCCTCTTTCTATGATATTGTGAACCTTTTTGAACTACTAATCATTTTTTTGAAGGACCTAATGCTAGTCAAAGAAAGGAGAACCTAAAAAAATTCTAACTACACATGTGATTGTAGGTTTCCAAAAGGAGTACGACAAAAACCACATTAAGTCTAAAAGATAAAAAAATACACCACAATCATCACATTGTATTTACAGGTTTTTCACTAAGAGCTACGGCTCATCTGCTTAACTAGGACATAACCCCTTTGGCATAAGCCTTAAGCTACAACAATGGGGTGGTCCTAGGAACCCTAAAGTAGTTCATGCAAGAGGGAACCTTGTGAACAAAACAGGAAAGTGCTCCACACTACCGACTTGATTAGTACGCCTTGGTGAGATTAGAGTCAAAGTTACTTCCATTGCAACCCCAGTGATAATACAATTGAACACACTAAAGCTGAGATACTCCTTGGGAAACCAAGGTAAATTGAGCTCGCATAAGTAAACTTATGACACATAGAGAGAGAACCACCTAGGAAGTTTGTCGGCTTAGAGCCATTGTTTTTGTCTTAGTTGTTATACTTGAGAGCTCTCACAAAGTGAAAACTTTATTAGATTCAAAATCTTGTTTTTGAACAAGGGAAAGAATCTCTTAAATTTGAAATCGCGTGATATTTCATCACAAAATCTACTTAGTGTCATTTTGTCCTAGTTTTTCACTTGTCTTAAGACAAGGCAAAGCTATGCCAAAATAACACCAATTTTATTTCCACACCACTTGGTCTACACCCTTGTTTTCTTGTTGCCCATTTTTGGAAAAAAAGAAACAACCTATACCGGATCTCGTTATATATCATTTGTCCACCACTTTTGTATTATACTTTGCATGACTAGGTTGCAATCGGAGCGCAAGTGTTGAAAGTGGGCATGGTACGTACTTACGATCTAAGTAGGCCCCCTTGTCTCAAAGACCCATATTTGAGACTTATTATCATCATAGTTAGATTATTTCATCCTTGTCTTCTTTTGAGTTGTTATGCTGCCCGCATTATAGCCATACAATTGAGATATTTACGTCTTGTTTCCATTATGAAATTAGACCTAAATCTCTATATTGTAGAGTTATGCTACTCGCACGCATAACAATTTCTTGATATACTTAGACGTAGTTTTTACACCCTAGCTTTGTCTTGAGTTTTATGAGTGTCGAGGTTGCTTTTTTAGCATCTCTATAATTCCATTTGATACTAAAATCTTCTTTTCTCACAAAGTTTGATTACGTGTCCAAATAACATTGTTACGTTGCTCACACTTGTATCGTCCATTTTACAAAGCTTAGACTTTGTTAGTGTTTAGAAATTGGCTTTTAGTATATCTTGTTAGAAGATCATGTCAACATTTTCTTATCATTTAGGCCTTGTTTGTTGCAAAATTGACCTAACTGGTGATATTGTGTTGTCACTATTTGGTTGCAAACCTATCTAGACAAATCTTAGGGAGTAAACTATTTGGTGTGACTAAATTTTGAGTGTTGTACATCATTGTATTATTCTAAGGAAAAATTGTGTCATACATTACCTCACTAGGGTAGCTTGTTTTTATTATTTAGTTCGCACGTTCGCTTTGACCTATAAATTTTGGGGCTATTCTATAGTCACCTTGTTTTGACAATTTAACATCATTACACTGTAAAAAATTGACTATAGTAAACCTTAGTGGAATTTTTTCGTGTTGTATCTCCTATCTCGGGTATGCCTACTATGAAGATGGGATCTCGAAGATTAGGAACCAATATATTTAGAGGTGACAACCCTCTTTTAGAGGATAATCTTGTGGTTGACCATAGTGGTGAAGAGGAAGATTCTCCTCGTATGAATATAGAGCATCCTCCCACCAATTTTGACGATTACATTTTTCAAAACAAACATGAGGTTCTTATGCGTGTTATGGAACTAAGGGCTAAGTTTCCTCCCATAGCGGACCCTTCTCTCATTTCCACAATGGTTTGAGGAGAAGAAAAAGTGGAACATCCTCATCGCCATATAGATGACATATTAAACCCAGGTCATGCCTCTACATATGTGCGAAAAAATAATGAGGAAATACCTTTCAAAAACGACAGAGACTATCATTTACCTCCTCTTAGAATTCATTACGAAGACCATGAAGCACATGCTCACCATGAGAAACCTCCTCATGATGAAAATTGTAAATAAATACCAACCCAAGAGGTAACCTTAGAGGAACAAGTTCAAGCTCTCACTTGCCAATTGGCAAGTTTAGCTTCACATATCAATAAAGAGCCACCAAAACCTATAAAACAAGCTAAGCCAAAAGCTTCGTGTCATGACTATCAACATACTCCTAAGGCAAATAATCCTCATCGAGAGGCACACAAAGACCCTTATGAGGACTTTTTCGCTGAGAATAGGGGTGGGCATACACCTAGGCTTAACCCTTTGTATAGACCTACGCCACCACCCATGCAAGACTAGATCTTCCACCAAGAATGGTCTACTATGAAGAACACCCTTCAAGCATTACAAGAGGGCCAAACTAGTAATAATAACAAGAAATACTCGGTTCGATGAGTTATGTCCCTACCCATTTGACAAAGCCATCTTCTACGGTACCTTTCCCAAGATACTTTGATTTTCCAAAATTTGAAAAGTATAAGGGAAAAGGTGACCACAGTGACCATATTAAATATTTTTATATGTCATGCCAAGAGGTTGCATTCAAAGTGATAATTACCTTATGTGCCTCTTTCCATGAATTTTAGGAGCAACGACGCTAGAATGGTTTATACACATCCGTAAGGGATCCATATTAACATGGCCAAAACTAGCAAAAAGTTTCATATGACACTTCTCTTTTAACATGGAGAACAATGTCACCATGTTGGATCTCTGCAATGCAAAACAACGAAATAACAAAAACTTCGATATCGTTTTAATAACAATGGAGAGGATTAGCTAGCCAATTTCCTTGCTCCATACCTGAAAAATAGTTGATAGGCATATTTTTCCCAACCTCCATCAAACATTACGTTCTACTTACAAATGCATTGTGGCAACACATTTTTTAGCTAGGGGGACTCTAAAACCTTTCTCCTGCGATCATAACAATTCCAAATCTAACGACAAACCAAAGTTTGTTCATAATAAGAACAAAAATGTCATTAGTGATGGGATAGTAGACTCTAAGCGAGTACAAATCATTCAGAACCACACACCCTTGAAACTTGCAAAGGGTAATCCACCTATTAAGTATAAACGGCGTATTTTTACCTCTCTATCTAAATCCATATCGTCCATACTAAAGTAGTTAGAGGCCGTAAACATGGTAAAGTACCTGAAACACAACCCTATGGGGACGACACACCTAAACCATCATGGTTTAGGGAGAATGAATTCCACGGGTTTCACTACGTAAAGGGTCATAAAACCGACAAGTGTTTAAGATTAAAACACTATATTCAAGACCTAGTCGACAATGGTGATATTGAAGTAGACTCGCTACCACTGCAAAATATCCAAATGCAAACTTAGGGATCTTCAAAGATCCTTTTCCCAATCACGAAGAAAAGAAAAATCCAGATTAGGGACAATCATCTTAGAATAAGAATGCTAACTATGTGTCAAACAAAGACCATTTTGATGCCTTGATAGGTTGTGTTGACCCACTCATTGAGAAAATCAATATAATTAGAATTAAAATAAGAGAATGCATTGTGGCAACATGGCGAGCTTGTTTTGTTATAATTTTGAACCTACTCCCCCTCCTCCTTAAGAGATTCATTATGATGTGTTAGTGTTGATTAGATTTTCCCACTTCTGTCTAAATTAGTGTACGAGAAATCAATAAACACAAATCAACGTCAAATATGTAAGGGCTTAGTACCTTAGAGATGGTGAAGACCGATACATGTGCAAAGTAAATGATGCACTCCTCACTGCGATCTTAGCAAACCTATAACTCAAAGACACTAAGAAAAACTTGCTTAGATATTTTAGGTGGGGGTTTCTTGACAAAGTAGACCCAAGAAGCGTTCACTTCCCGATGGATGTCAACCCTCATGTGATAAAGAATAATGATAAAATGCAAGATAAATAGATAAAATGCAATCTGATGAACAAAGAAACCTAAAGATGTTGGTATGTAGACAAAGCTCGATCGATCTAAACACAATATGTAACATGAACCATGCTAAGTGAACCACCAAATCATGAGCGAGTATTGTGGGGATTCCAATGTCATTCAATGACATTATGAGGATCTTATGATAAATAAGAAGCTAAAAATTCAAAACAACATCTTCCCAAAATTTTCAAAATTTTTGGACAAGGGGAAGGCCCATATTTGTAACCTAGAGGTGAGGTTAGGCTGTGGGTTATTAGGTAATATGGGTTGGGTAAAGTAACCACTGGTTAAGAGACATGATGTGATAAAGCAAGGCTCACAATTTGAATTATGAGGTAGATAAGGATGGAGTGGGGAGCATGATTGACATGGTTAGGTGTAATAATGCATCTCATTTTTGAATTTACTGAGTGGGATGTCGGATGTCTATATTATTTCCCATGAATTGAATATGTTGGTGCCCATTTTGATCCTCTGTTATTTTCCCATCTTTCCCCTTTGTTCTACGTGCTCTAAAAATGTTTTTCTTTGAATTTGGTGGTCTATAAACTTTGTTCTCAGTTGGATGCTTTGAAAAGCTCACAAACTTATTATTTTTCCCCAATGTGAAAGAAAAAATACATGTTTGCCCTGTTTTGTGCCATAAATTTCCAAATCCATGGGCCGTTGTTTTTTCCACTTTTCTCGGCCTTTAGAGTTCATGGTTGTTCGTTCGTGTATTTTTCCCTAATAAATCCTTTGCCATGGTGGAAAATTGCTTTAAAACACTTTCCCTTTGTTTTTTGACCAAAAAATCCTTCACCCATGAAGAAAAAATCAAATTCGGGCATCTTTGGTAAATTCTATGTTTTTGACGGTCATACGGGTGTCCTTTGCCCATCAAATTTAAGCTCAAGCCTCCCCTCATACATGGCCGCTTTTGGTTGGAAAAGGATTGACAGGTTTCTTTGAAAACTTAACGTTTTTGGTGTTTTGGCAAAAATTCAAAATTGCCCCCCTGACTCCGTAGGAGGACACGTGTCACTTTCTCATGCAAAGGTGGAATGAGAGGCTGGCGGAGGACTTAGGCAAGTTTTTCCTTTTTGGTGAAAGGGAAAAAGGGTGAGGAAAGGGGTGGAGTGTGTAATGGAGCGAGGGTGAACACATTGCGAGGCACGAGAGGAGAGTATGGGCTAAGCGGGGTAAAAGTGAAATTGTTCCCTCTTTGCAAAAGGAGTTAAAATGGAAGTTTGAAGTGCGGGTCTGCCAAACAAACCATAAGGAGACACGTGGCGGAGTGCGAGAGGAGAGTGCGGCGGGGGGGCGAAGTAAATTTTTCCCTTTTTGTAAAAATGAGTTAAAGTAAAAATTTGAGGCGTGGCTCGACAAATCAAAAGGAGACATGTGGCAAGGAAGAAATCGGAGGTGTAGGCGAGCGCAGAGAAAGAAGTGAAAAAAATTCCAAAAAGCGGAAATGTGCATAATTGAGTAGTGACTTCAATGGGACCCACCATATGCCATGTGTCAACACCAAATTTCAAGGCGGAGGCGGAGAAAAATTCAATTTTCCATTTTTCCAAAAACGTTAAAAGGTCAAAAGTGATCCCAAATTCATTCCCAATCATATTGTGACACGTGGAGGGCCCAGATTGAAGGGATAAAGGAAAATCAATGATAACTATACATTCTTCAATGTGGCGCCATTTTGCTCAGGAAGCTTGGAGATGCGAATTTTACATCAATTTTGATCGAATTTTTGGCAAATTTGTGTCGTTTGTGCTGCAAGGACCAATGCAAGTGGTTTTGGGGATCAATTTGCAGATTTGAGGTGTTTTTGAAATAATTTTTCCCGCCCATGTAAAATGTGAAATATCAAATCAAGAAGTTGTAGAATCAAATTTTGAAATGATAAGGATGAAATAATGAAATGAAAGGGATCTGCATGCTTGGAGAATGAAAAACGTGCCTCCACAATGGATAATGATGAAGGATTTGTAATGATTTTCCTTTTTTAAAACACCTGGCAACTTTTGTTGCAAATATGTTAAACGTCCTTATCTGCGAATCATGTTGGAATTTTGTAACAAACTTGATGCTGGGCATATTCTTTTCTTGGGAAAGAAGGATCAAATGTAATTGAAAGTTATATAATGCATGTTTTGAGACATGCAAAAGGTCAGAGAAACTTATAATTTCACGGGAAAATCTGGGAAGAAGCTCATTCTCGAGAAACCACCTGAGAACCATTTTTAATTCCTTTTGCATCAAATTTGTATCATGTTGAGTTGGTTTCAATTGTAAAGCCATCAACAAGCTCTGAGATTGTTCTTATAACATTCCCTTGTTGATAAATTTGGTCATTTTAGGTTATTTTGTGTTGTCTCTTGGAAAAATTTGCATGCACTTATGTTTCAGAATGTTTTCAATTTGTGTTTCTTGCTCCTGTTGCAATCTTGTGTTTAAAATCTCTCTTGATCATACATGGTCTCATTTCTTGTTGATAGTTTAGTGGCATTTGCAATCTCACACTCAGAAGAGCTTTCATCTGATAAAGAGATAAACAAATTTAAAATCACTTTACCTTCCTTGAATTTAGAGATTGTTTGTAAACCTTTGGGTGCACCTTGGGTCATGATAAAATAGAGGTTTCTGGATGCTTTGTTTGTTCATATGCTTGAAGCTTTTACGCGAGGTTGTCAAATATTGTGTGGAAGAGTGCAGATCACGGGCCTCCATTTGTTGCACATATCCTAGTTGAAGGAGTACCTTAACCCCTTTGAAGCATTATGTTGTTTAGGTCTTACAAATTTCTTGTAAAGGTCCTAAAAAATTTTGGAAAATTCAGTCAATCTTGTGTAAAAATCTCCCACCAAAATTCATTCAAAATAACTAATCCTACCCCATACTACCCTTGCATTGCATTGTGTGTCAACAAGAAAATATAATCCATCTACAAAAATGCACAAAGTAAATCAAGATCATGCTGATGTCTTGATAACCCTTGCGCCCATTAATTAATTAAAATTTGGGTGAGTAAATGGATGGAATTTATTAAAATTTAGGAAAAAGAAAAGTGAGAGGGAAATTTTCATGAAGGATAATAAATGTTGGATGAAGGAGAGGAGTTACACCAAAAATTGGTGTCTACATTTGCCCCTTTTGTGGAGTGGTTTGTGATAACAAGCCACGAGACAAAAACAAAAAGGATTGGATGAAGTTATGTGTCTGAGGATGGATAAAGACATGACCAAAGGCAAAAAGATTCCCCAGGTGAAAAAGGATCGCAATAACAATGAAAATATGGTGGTGACTCCAATATCACATCGGTAGAGGAAAATTACGGTCTCAACGGAGATGGCGACAATGTTCTATAGACAGTGAGTGGGGGAAGACCACTGCAGTATGGATGTAAACCGCGATGACCAATGGGTCATAGGAAAACATCAAAATATGTGTAACTGAATGTGAAGAGTATGTGAAATCCTTGTCTATGAGGAATCAAGTGAAAAATCATGCATCCGCAAAAGGGATGAGGATGAAAATAATGATGCCCAACAGACACGAGGCATGATATAAAACAAAAGGTGAATATGTAGTGAGTAAAAATGAAAAGGTGCCCCAACATAGGGGGAATAATGACATAAAATGATGTTGAAATGATGAGAAGATAGGATAGAATGTGGTGAGATAGATAAAATGCCCTAAAAGGGTGATAAATATGATGGTAATCATGTTTCATAGGAAAGATTCATAAGTGATGAAAAATTAGGGGTGAAAAAAGAAAAATTATCCCCACTTCTTTGGTAAGTAGGATAAGAAGTCAAGATACTTTTGCAAAAAAAAGTAGAAAACATTCATGGAAGAGAACAAGATCAGATAGGTGGTGGTCGTTATGGTATCCTCCAAGACAAAAATTCCATAGGAAGATGTGATGAGGGATATATATGATGATGTCTCCTTGAGAGGGTTGACAAGAATGGAAGATACACCGCTCCCGAAAGGAGAAGAGATAAATATAGAGAAGAGGAAGAGGACATTGAATGGAGTAGAGTGGACGTGGTGGAGGAGGGAAAAAAATGAAAGAGGATAAAGGGGATGAGGTGTAATAGGATGGAGAAACCATCGTCCATGGATAATGAGGAGTGTGAATTGTGCTTGATTGTGATGGAAAGAAGAGGAAGAGAATAATAGAGAAGGATGATAAGAGAGGAGAGAAGATAGATGAAAGCACAAAAAGAGAGAGAAAGATAGTTAATATGAAGGTAGTGGGAAAAGATAAGGGAAATAAATAGAGAAGGCGTGATGGACCTAGAGAAAAATAAAATAGAGAAAGAGAATAGGAGAAGAAGGGAAGGAGGAAGAACAAACAAGAAGAAGATGAGATGAGAAGAGAGAAGAGATTAGAGGAGAGATAGTAGAAGACAAAGATGTGCCATAGTAAAGAAGCAACAAATATAATAAAGAGGGAGATGGTGGGAGAAAGAAATGATGAAGGAAAAAGAAGAAGAAGACAAGAAAATGACAGAAGAGAGGGTGAAAGGGAGATGGAGATCAAAAATAAAGGGAGAGAAAGAATGGATCATGAAAGAGATGACAAAGCTGAGAAAAAGAAGAGGTGAAGAATATTAGAGAAGGATGATAGGAGAGATGAATAATAAGACATGATGAGGGTAGGGGATAACATCAAGGAAAAGGAAGAGAAGGATGGAAAGATGAAGGGGATGAAGAAGATGAAGAAGTTAAAGAAGATGAAAGAGGAGGTAGAATAGAGAAGAGAAAGAAAGGAACAATGAGGAGCCAGGAGGCTGTAGAGGAGATGAGAGAATGGAAAAGAAACTAATGTATAAGATGGAATAAGGTAGGGGTGGTAGAGAAAGAGGTTTGGTAATGGGAAGGTGGAAATAAGAGGGAAAGAAGAGATGATAGAGCAGAAATGGGAAGGGAATTGAACCAAGGTGTTAGGAGTAAGACCCAGGTAAAGAATATGAAACAAACCGCATGGAAATGCATGTGGAGAATGGGATGATAAAAAATATGGGACAATGTTGGTGAGCCAGGTTATCAATGGAGAAGTAAGATGAAAGTGTGAGGAGAAGAGGGGATGAAGATGATACAGAGGAAGTGAAAGAAAACTAGGAGTAGAAAGGAGGAGAGGACAATAGAGAAAATGATGCAAAAGGGAGGAAACCAAAATGGGAGATAAGAAGTGAAGAGTGAGCATTATAAGGCATGTAAAGAGAAGCTGGAGGGGAGGAATGACACAGATTGGAAAAGATGTGGAATTGATGATGAGAAAATAGGGAGAGGGTGTATGATGAAGACAATAGAGATATTGAAGAAGGTGAAGGGAAGATGGAAAGGCAATGCTAGCGAATGGATGTTAGGAGAAATCCTTCGATAATGATCAGAGGGCAAAAAAAAAAAAAAAGGAAGAGAAAATGGAGGAGGTAAAAAGGAGTGAACAGGGACATGTAGAATGGGGATAAATGAATTTTAGGAGAAGTCCACCGATAATTATTAGCGTGAAAATGGAAGATGATGATGAAAGAATGTAAGAGAAAATGACAATAATGTGTAAATGGGTGTAGATATGTGGGAGAACTCGAGAAGGTGGAGTGGAAAGAGTAAATAAAGGAGGGATAATGATTTGTGTGGAGATGATGATGAGGAGAGGATGTAATGGATGAGGATGTGGATGAAGATGAAGGAAGTAAAGATGAAGGAATGAGACATAGTAAGAAATGGTATGAAGTGGTTAAGTTAGATTTCCAAATGAGGGATGATGGGGATGATATTTGGGAAAGTCGAGATATTTTGTGTGAGGAAGAAAGAGGAGGGAAGAGGATGTGTTTATGGGGAATGAAGAGAAAATGTGGATGGTGGGAATGTGGAGTGAAGGGGAAAGGCAAGGAGATAGATCATCCCTAAGAGAGACTCTTAAGTAAGATCGCCATGCCGTAGGAATGGTTAAGTAGGATCCAAAGATGAAGAAGAAGAAGAATGATGAAAAGAAGTGGATGGTTGGAAAGATTGATGGTAAGAGTGTATGAAAAAATGGAGTGAAGGGGAACCCTCAAGTATATTTTCCATACTGTGAAAGTGTGTAAGTAAAGTGATCGAGGAGAAAATGGATATTAAGATGATAATAAGGAAAGAAGGAAACAAAGGAGTGTAACATAAATGGATGGAGGAATGTATGTGGTGTAGGATGGAGAGTGTGAGGGGAATCCTTAATTAGGATGCCCATGTTGTGTGAGTGATGATGCCAAAGTGTTAAGCAGAAGTTATGGAGCGGGAAGACATTTCTAGTGATGATTTTTCATTAATGGAATAGAAAATGGTGGAGGATTTTCTACAGTGAAGGATCTTAGGAAAGAGATATATTTCAATTAAGAAGCCTGCATGAAATGGGTGGTTAAGTAAGATCATCAAGTTGAAAGAAGAATGAAAGGGAAACAAATGATAAAATAGATGCTAGTAAAAGGATATTAGGGGAAAAACACAAAAATAATTATCTAGGTGGAGGATGGGTGAAGGATCGAAGAAACAATGAGAGAAGGATGAAGTGGGTGAGAAGAGCAGTGGAGAATGAGATGGGGTGAATTTTAGGAGAAAATTGGGTTGACAAAGGAGACTAGGAGGAAGGAATGGTCAATCAGACGTGATTATGAATGAGACCTTGTCCAGAATGATAGGTCTACTTTGAGTAGGATTTTTGTTGTTACATGGGTAGTTACGTAGACATGTGCCAAGATGGGGATGAAAATCCTGGAATGGTGAAGAAGATGATGTCTGTGCTAAGTGATAGACAATGAATAAGAGCGATGAGAAGGGTAATGGGTGGATAATTGGTGAGAAGAGAAGGATGATGTGAGAGGATGGATGGAGAAAGGTCACATTAGTCATGGTGGGGGATGAGGAGTTGTTGGATAATGAATGCTACTTGAGAGATATTCTCAAGTAGAATTCACAAACTACAATGGAGATCAAGTAGAATTCCCAAACCAAATAGTGCATTAAAGAGAGTGTGTAAAAATAGTAACTGATTTCATGATTTTATGGATGACGCTAATAGGGGACATCCTTAGGAGTAAATATATGGATGTAGATTTATGATTTGAAATTTGATTTTGAAGAATGTGATTATGATAAAAGATGACTTTGATGAGATGAGTGTCACATGACCATAATAAGGGGCATGCAAGAAAACCATGCTTCGAACTAGATAGGAGGTAAAAAAAATAAGGTACCACTCAAGGCATTGCACTTGCAGCCAATAACAATAGCAGTGTTAACACATAACCAATGATATTTAGTTATACCAAAAGACCATGAAGGAAATATAAATGAAATATTCTCATAAACCTAATGTTGACATGACAAGGGATTTGAGATGTATCTTGTATGTGGGAAGAAGGTTCTCCAAAGGTGGTGTTCCTTAAGTCTATGCCCCAGACTCTAGGAAAGGGAAAGAATAATAATAGAAGAAAGTTGATCAATGGGAAGCTTTCTGGGAATGTTGATAAAAAGAAGGTTGATCAAAGTGGGAAGTCTTCCGAATGCCATAACAAAAGAGTAGCCATCCTTCGAGGGTATGGTCTACTATATACATAATATGGATGGAGCAAGAATAATATATATGATAGCCATCCTTTGAGGGATCGGTCTATTTCTTATGATTTTTCTTTTGACTTTGATTTGCATGCTTTTCTTTTTATTTTTTTTTTTTTTTTTTTTACATGAACAATTGTCCTTCGAGGGATCAATCTATTTTTAATAACTTTGATTTTTCTTTTTGCATGCATGAATTTTAGCTTTACATGGGGGAGAGTTGGAATAGCTAAGTAGACCACTTAGGAGGGGATGATGACTGTACAAGAGACACCCCTGGACCCTTTGCATGACTATAATAGGAGAATGAGAGGGTGATGGATGTAATGATTATGGGGTTCTCACCAAATGGGAGAACTTATCCATAATGAATATGTTATGAGTAGAGTGTGGTACTCATATTCAAGGTCATATCAAAGCAAGTGATGGTAGACCACATAATTCATATCATTACCATGATAGACGGAAGGGGCTAATGGTGGAGAAATGGTCTAAAGATATGACTATGCTCATAGGTGCATGTACTAACAATAGAATGGTCGTAAGTGCAATGCATTAAGGGGTTGATCTATGGTTTACCATCAAGGAAGCCAAGTGATAAGTGATAATATAGTTGTTGGGAGAAAAATTTTCCTGTTGACTCCTTGATACATTGCATTTGAAGATAAGATGATAACTTATAGGATGGATGAATGAGATAGATGAGTGAAGGTAAAAATTATGCACTACCCTTTTAGAAGACTCCCTTGATTAATAGCATCAAAGGAGGGGAAAGATAAGATAAGATTTTAGATGGGAGGATGAGTAAAGGTGAGAAAAAATGGAATATGTGTTACCCTTAAAAGTGAAGTGAAAATATGTGTCCCTAAGAGACAAAAGATGGTCATAAGGGTGGGCTTAAGAGGCACACAATCATGGCCACAAAGGTGGACTTTGGTGAAAAATATGGTCCTCAATGGAAGGACAAATATGGCCTCAAAAGAGGACTTTGATGAACATAAATGGTCCCTTATTGGAAGGACAAACATGGCCTCAAAGGAGGACTTTGATGACACAATCATGGCCACAAAGGTGGAATTTAATGAAAAAGATAGAAATATGGTCCCTTAATGGAAGGAAAAACATGGCCACCACAAGTGGGATTAAGATGAAAATAAATGGTCCCCTAAGGGATAGACACATATGGCCACAAAAGTGGGCTTAAAATGAGATGAATATTTGGATGGGGTTAGTTTAGATTGGATGGATTTGGATGAGGTAAATAAAACAATGTCAAGGATTAAAGCCCCTAGCGTGAAAGGAGAGTTGTTTTTAGATATGAAATGAGTTAATACAGATGATATGCTCAAGGACGAGGGGAGGCTACTCCCCCAGTGAAAGAGATTATATCACTGTAGGAAAATTAGATGTGGATAGGTGAAAGAGATTGGATGATGATAACCTTAGATTTGGATTAGGTAGATGAGTTGGGGATCATAGGAAAATAATGTTGATGAATAAGGGAGGACCTTCTGTATGAGGAATAACATGTGAAGGAGAGATGTTAATGGAGGATGGAGGAGAAGACTTAGAGACTTGATAGATGTGGAATTAGTTATGTGGATAAAATGGTAGGGAAATCCTCAAAAAGGTCATCTCTTTCAATGAGATCATGGATGACAGTCTGAAGGGCCTTACAACACTCAGTGCCATGACCGGGGTATGATGGTAGGAACAAATGAGGTGGGGATCAAACCATGATGACTTCTTACTATTTGGGTTAAATGCCTTGATAGGTGGGAGCATGATGGCAGAAATTTGTAATAAGTGTTGAAGGGATTCCACATAAGATTCAATTGATATGTTAGTATATGTATTTTCTTTGGAATCTTTAGACTTGGATTTGGATGAAACTTCTTGGGATGTGGTTGTATGAGCTGTCTTGGAGGATTGTGTCATGTCGTTCCACAGTTTTGATTCTTACTTTAGTGACACTTGAAGATTTAGAGGAAGATTCGAATCTCGAAGGAATGTTGGATGTTTTTGATTTTGGTTGGTGGAGTGATTGTGATGCCTTAGATGGAGATTGATGTTGCCCCAAAACAGATGATGCATATTTGGTTTTTTGGAAAATGTCTATCTTCTTTTGGGGACACACAAGAGATCATTGTGGAAGTGTACCAAGGATCTTGGATTTGGATGGTGAAGGAGCATTCTTGGAAGGGATGATATTGATTTTAGTCAGAGGGTCTAAAGGTTGTGTTGTAGTTGATATGGGTGGAAAGATTAGTGTTTTCATGGTGATGTCGATAAAGGTTGGTTTGTTGTGGAAGCATCTGTAGATGAGATGAGAGGGTTATTTGAAGTTGTTAAGTTGAAGTGCTTTTCAATATTCTTCAAATGATGTGGAAGAAGAGGATGATGTGGTAACAATCACACTAGTTGATGTGGTTGGCATGAGTAGAAGTGTGGAAAGAGGAACTGAGATAGAATCAATAGATGGTATGATAGGTAAAGGTGGAATAGATGTGGATGGGGGAGTGTTAGGAAACCTGATGGATGAGGATGTAGAAAGATGAGTTGTATTCGTTGTGGATGGGGAAGATGTTTCCCCTGAATGAGGAAATCATCTTCCTTAATGAGGTCATGGATGATGGTCTGAAAGGCCCTACATTGCTCAATGTCATGGCCCGGAACATGATGATAGGCACAAATGCAATTGGGATTGAACCATGGAGGTTTCCTACTATAAGGATCCCAATGTCTAATGGGAGGAAGCATGATCGTAGAAGTTTGAATTAGATGTTGAAGGATATCTGCGTAGGACCCAATTGAAGTGTCAAAAAGAAGATAACTCTTATGGGTTTTAAGATGATGTTTTGGCTTGGATTTAGATGTGGAAGTTTGGGATGTTGATGTATGAACTGGTATAGATGTTGAGGATGGGGATGGATTGTGTTGTGGTTTTGGTGTTTTGGTTTCAGTTTTAATGTTAGTTGATGATTCAGGGTCACGTGGACGGATTGAGGAGTTACTTGAATAAACTTTGATGGAAAATGAAGGATCCTCTTTAAAATATTCTTCATTTGGAGGTGACATGGTTGTGGAAGTTTGTGAAGAATGAGGGGACATTTGCATTTGGATAGATGAGGTCAAAGGTGCGAGATGTTGAAGTGGAAGGAAGAGATTGGTTTGGTTTAGGAAGGATGTATCCTTCCTTAATGAAGTCATGAACAATGGCTTGAAATGCTCTCTGAATGTCCAATATCATGTCCAGGGGTATGATGATATGTGTAAACAAGGTTGGAATTAAACCATGATGGCTTCTTGCTACTAGGGTCAAAGGCCCTAATAGGTGGAAGTGTGATTGCAGAAATTTGTAACAAGTGTCGGAAGACCTCCGTACATGATTCAACCAAAGCGTTAGGAGGTGATTTTTCTATGCAGAATCTCTTGGTCTTTGGAGAAGAAGTGGATGTTTGAGATAATTCAGATGTTGAGGACAAATTTTGAGCATGTTTATGTCTTGATGGTGGAAGTTCCAGTTGTGATTTTCATAGTGTTGGATGATTTGGTTTTAGTTGAAGGGGTGTGGGGTTGGATTGTTTAGAAGAAGGAATATTAATTTCTTGTATAAGGGAATTTTGAGGAAATATTTGAGAGGTTGTGTCCTTGGGAGGAATGACAATAATTTCTATTGGAGGATCCAGAGGTGGTATTGATAGAGGCGTAGGAAGGAATATTTGTTCGTTGGAATCTAAGGAAGGTGGAAATTGATTTGGTTTGCATTGATGAGGTAGAAGGATTATTTGAAGTTGAAGTAATTTGAAGTTCTTTCAAAGGTTCTTCAAATGATGTAGGAGGGGAGGATGATGTGGATGTGGTCTCAATGATTGATGTGGTAGGTGTAGGAACTGGGATTGGATCTATGGTTGGTATTATGGGTAAAGATGGAATAGATGTGGATGATGGAGTGGATGAGGTATATTCAGGTGTGGAATCAATGGTGGATGTGGGTATGGGTATTGAAAGAGGTGCTAGATGTACAATATTAATTGAATAAGAATCAAAATTGTGTGGTGTGGAAGGTAGAAATGGATTTTCCGATGGTGGATTTGGGTAGGTTTGTTGGAAGATATCCAGGAGTTGAGATCGAATTGGTTGGGAGGTTGTGTAATGTTGGGAAGTAGGGACATAGTGGGATGGATGAGATTGTTGAGGTACATGAAGTGTGGTAAATGATGTAGAGGGGAAGATGATGTGGATGTGGTCTCTTGATGATGATGTGGTAGAGTGAGGCTGGGATTGGATCTATGGTTGGCATTATGGGTAAAGATGGAATAGATGTGGATGATGGAGTGTATGAGGTATATTCAGATGTGGAATCAATGGTGGATATGGGTATGGGTATTGAAAGAGGTGCTAGATGTATAATATTAATTGAATAAGAATCAAAATTGTGTGGTGTGGAAGGTAGAAATGGATTTGACGATGGTGGATTTGGGTAGGTTTGTTGGAAGATATCTAGGAGTTGAGATTGAATTGGTTGGGAGGTTGTGTAATGTTGGGAAGTAGGGACATAGTGGGATGGATGAGATTGTTGAGGTACATGAAGTGTGGTAAATGATGTAGGAGGGGAAGGTAGCATTGGCATAAGGTGATGGGGATAAAGTAAAACTCTGTGGTTGAGAACTAGAGTTATGGTGAAAGTATTTGTAAAGGGGGGATAGACAAAGAGACAAACATGAGGTATTGATCATGCTAGTTGTCTGAGGAGTAGTAATAATTGATGTGATAGGCATGAAGGTTGTAGTTATGGTTGGTGTGTGTGTAGGATAGGTATAAGATGGTCTTGGTTGTACAACACAAGGAGTGGATAGATAAGGATATGAGGAAGCTTGGTATGTTAAAGTTGGAGGAGATGTTTGATAGGATTCTTGAGGTTGGATTAACATATTTGATTGTTGGTACATACAAGAAGTGTGAATGTTGGTAAATTGTGGTGATTGGTACATACAAGAACTATTTAGGGTGAAGTTTTGTGCCATTTGAAACAAGACAAGTTAAGAAAACAATTATTTTTATGTGTTTGTTTTTGTTTTGATGAAGAACACATGTGAGAAGAAAAAGAAAATGGTTGTAAGAGGACCTAGAAGAAGGTAAACTATGTTTGGTTTCGGTAAGTTGTGGCTAGGAAATGTCTAAAATGGTTTCCTGTTGGGTGATCAAATCCCAATCAGTGAACCAGGTGAAAGGAATGTTTCGGTGTGTTGATTAATTTGTGAGGTTTTAGGAAGTGTGTGGTAAAATGTGTGATGTAGAGAGTTAAACCCCTATTTAAGCTATGTGAGCAGGTAGGATGCATGAGGTTCATTTTAGACCAAATTTGAAATATGAAGTTTGATGTAGACAATCACCAGGAAAGGGAAATTACAATGCAAAAAGGAGAAAATAAGGAAAAAATGAGGAATACCTGGAGAATGCTTTCCCCATTATTTGATTGTACTTGATAAACGTCATATTTGAAAAGTGATGAATCAATCGGTGGCTTTGGAATTTGGGTACTTTAAAAGTGCACCATTCATAATTGCGAAGAGAGTCAGTGAAAGGATTTGGCATGTTTTTTTGTTTTATGTTTAATAATTGGATTTGAAAAACGTAATGTTGTGGTCACAACATTGTGGAATTCACCTGCAAAATAAAATAAGACAATTAGTGGACGTGGTTGAAAAAAATAAAAAAACAATTTTGAAGTCCTAATGTTGTTATGTGTTAAAAACAAAGCTTAATTATAGAAATAATAATAAAAATAATTATTCTAATTAACTAAAAAAAAATTATGTTTGAAAAATGCCTAAATGTGTATTTGGGATGAATCACATAAGGGAAAATAGAGGGATCTAAGCAAGTTGAAATGACCAAATTTAATTAATGTCACAATGGCATTAACAAATTGTGTCTAACTAAATATATGAACATTAATATTCACAAATCAATTCACAAGGTGATGAACTAAATAAAAATCAAAATTAATTGATGACTAAATAAAAATTAAATAAGGCATTAATTAATTTAGATTTACTAACCAAGGTTAGCTAAATGAAAATTAACTAAAGAAATAATACCATAGTCTAAATAAAAGGTTCATATGACTCATGGGTCGATGTGTATCAAAGTGGAACTTAAAATGAAACAAATTATATTATCCTAATATGATTCGTGGATGTGATGTGTTGAAAATGTGGTGTTTTGATATAAGATGTTTTGTGCGAAAGTCAACTTGTGTGTGGTTGAGCTATGTGGAGCTCACATGGGTGATGCGTGTGAAAAGTGGAGATTGAAAGGAAACGTACTGTGGGATGAAGCGAATGATAGGCTAGGGGATAATCGGTGAGGGAGGTGGCTGGGAGATACCATTTGGAGTTTTACTGGTGGTGGGAGGTCATGGAGGTGGGGATGAGGATGAGCGTGCGATGGTGTAGACTAAAGAAAGAAGAGGTGAGGTGTGATCATTGTGGAGGAAATAGGCAAGGAAGGCTAAAGTGTTGGGAGGTCAATGAGAAACTCGGAGTGAAGTCGAGCGGTGAGGCCGAAGAGAGTTGTGTAAAGGTGAGATGAGTGATGGGGGAAATGGTGACAAAGTGAAAGTAGGATGGATGCTAAGGAGGGGAGTTGGTATCTTGTGGGGGTGAAGAGTGAGTGAGTGGGATTAGTGATGAGGGAAGAGGGGTGTAAGGAATTGGGGATGGGGTGGTGAGTTGAGAAAAGACGTGGAAGTTGGGATTCCATGGGGAAGAGGCAGATAGGAGCTTGGGAATGTGAGGTATAGCTTGGTGGGCATGTGAAAAGCTCGTGGGTGCTAAAGTGGCAAGAGGAGGGAAGATAGGATAGAGTTGACTTAGAAGATAGGAACATTTTGGTTGGGAGATGTGTGAGTGGGAGAGAGTTGAATGGGGAAGGAAAAGGACAATGGTGAGAATGGGATCGAGTAGTGGGAAAATATAGTGAAAGGTGTAGTAGGAGAATTTCTTAACTAATAGAATTCTTTGAGATGGTTGGACTTGAAATGACTATGGTGCTATGTGGAGGTGGATAAATGTGGTGAAAAGGATTGATAATTGTTAAAAAAAATGACTTGATGATGTAGGAGGGTCAAAAATATTTTGCGAGAGGATTTTGAAGCATTTTTGAACAGGATGGAAATAGTGGAAGTAAGAATTGGAATCTTGTGAGTCTACATGGATATTCACTTTCTCCGCTTTAGTTGGACTATTTTGGAGGTCATGGGGCTGGGGTGGATAAGAGGATTAGTGGAAAGGAGAGGCTGAGAGTGGGGTAGTGGAGAGTGAGAAAGGAGAGATGGCTTAGATTGAGTAGTGTGGGGAACAAAGGATGATGGAGGGAGGAAGAGTCGGAGAGAGAGGGAGTTGGATGTGGCTGGGTGTGATGAGGATTGGCCTGGTGAGAGCTAAGAAATGAAAATGGTGTAGATTATGTTGAGGAGAGGAGAGGAGTGAGTGAGAGTGAGTGTGGGGAGGATTTTGATGGATGAGTGTGAGGTTGGGTGACTCTGGGATGGGGAGATGGGAATGTGAAGGGTAGAGTGGGAGTGTGTCGAGTGGTTGGGAATGGAGGAGTGAGGTGGATGAGGGGAGCTGGAAAATGGATATGGTAGCTCGGTGGTGAGGGAAGAGAGAAGGGAGATGGTGGAGGAGTGGAGTGAGGGAGTTATGTGGTAGAGGAGGGAGTGATGAGTGTGGTTGGGGTGTGGGAAGTAGCTCAGAGAGTGGATGCAGATGGGGTGGAGGAAGTTGAATAATGGGATGGGTGGGTAAAGAGTAGGGAAGGTGGGTGAAGGAAGCTCGGTGGGGAGAGGAGAGTGGAAATGGATGTGTAGTGAGAGTGTGGAGAGATGGGTGTGGGTGAAGTGGAGAGTTTAATGGGGTAGATAGGTGGGATGAGGGATGGTGAGCTCGAATGGAGTGGAAAGGAGATGGGATATTTGAGGACAATAATAATAATTGTTTTTTTTTTACTTATTTATTATTATTTTTTATTTAATTATTTTATTTTTTAATAATATAAAATAAAATTTTACACCTATTATAAACAAATCAATAACACACCCTTTCAAATGAAAAATCCACTTACCCCAATGATGACATAAATGACTAAATGTACGAACCACAACACATGGATAGAGACAATACTAAATATCCTGCAAGTGAGTGAGTCTACAAATGAAATATTCGTAACATATATCTAGATTGATCAAGAACTATGAAACACAATAACTGTTATACTTATACGACACCTATACAAGGTGAGAAAAAGAAAAGTGACAGAACTTGGGTTTGGTCCCACCAAGCATGCCAAATGTTGATCGGAGTTTCTTGCTTTTCTATCTAGATTAGTGTACAAGAAATCAATAAACACAAAACAACATCGAATATGCAAGGGCTTAGTACCTTGGAGATGGTGATGATTGATACAGTGCAAAGTAGATGATGAGCTCCTCACTATGATCTCAAAAAACCTACAACTCAAAGACACTAGAGAAAAATTGCTTAGATATTTTATGCGGGGGCTTTACTCGACAAAAAACGGACCCAAGAAGCATTCACTTCCTCGGTGGCTATCAACCCCGTGTGATAAAGAATAATGATAAAATGCAAGATAAATAGATAAAATGCAAGATAAACAGATAAAATGCAAGTTGATGAACAAAGAAACCTGAAGATGTTGGTATGTAGATGGAGCTACGATCTGATCCAAACACAACATGCAACATGAACCATGCTAAGTGAACCACCAAATCATGAGCAAGAGTATTGTGGGGATTCTAGTGTCATTACAAGGACATTATGAGGATACTATGATAAACAAGAGGCTAAAAATTCAAAACAACATTTTCCCAAATTTTCAACTTGTTTGGATGAGGGGGGAAGGCCCATATTTATAGCCTAGGGGTGAGGTTAGATTGTGGGTTATTAGGTAATCCAGGTTGGGTAAAGTAACCCTGGTTAAGAGACATGATGTGATCAAGTGGGGCTCACGATTTGAATTATGAGAAGTAGATAAGGATGTGATATGGAGTGGGGAGCATGATTGACATGGTTAGGTGTAATAATGCATCCCATTTTTTAATTTAGGAGTGGGATGTCGGATGTGTGTATTATTGCCCATGAATTGAATAAATTTGGGATATGTGAGATAATGCCAAATTTTAATTATTAAATGGGTTTACATGGAGCCCATTAATTAATTAAAATTTGGGTGAGTAAATGGATGGAATTTATTCAAATGGTAGCACAAATCACTAGACACAGACAATAGTGCGTCACATCGGAATCTCCTTTTGCTACATCAAGAGATGAAGGTCATAAACAATGGTTGTGGAGAGTATAATCTTCTTGAAGCTCTTATGATTCAAAACATTCTCGCTATCATCCCAAGCACGTGGTAGACCATGCTACAAATTCCAAAGATCAAGGGAGAATTGCCCTTTCAACAATTTCACTTCAAGTGGCTTGCTAGAAGATGAAATAATCCTCAACGATATTATATTTCATCCTCAAGATGATGAAATGGATTTGTGTTACAAGTCATATAGGTATGTTATTCCTAACGAATCATGTTTCTTTATGAGATATCAAGGATGTGGTTATGGCCACTATGAACAAGGGTCGTTAGAAGCCCTTTTGATACCTCATCACATACTAGGTAAATCAGGTATCAACGTCCATTTATATGAGTCTCACCCTTCAAATAACGAGTATGCTTCTTTAGAGTGAGGAAAGTTTGTCGAAAATGAAAGCGAAATAGATTCCTGTGTAGTCTTTACGAAGACCTCGCCTCTACAAACCTATTCTCTAACATGGCTATCCTTACCATAACCCCTGTTACACCCACCATAACCCCTATAACTCAAAAAATTAACTCTCATCCACCCATAACTTGTGAATTGGGATCAACAATAACACGTGCCTATTGACGTGTTTCAGAATAATAAGGCTATTGGCAAGTTCCTGGGCATCAGAGATAACATTCTAAGAAATGATCACAAGAAAGGCTTCTCCATTCAGCTCAACGCATGTGCATACTTTAGAGAGGAGGTAGAATTATGTGGACACTTAAGTAAAAAAGTGAGAAAGGGCAAGAGTCATACAGAAAATCCTTGCAGAAAAAAAGGGAAGTCCTATAGTGAAAACCTCTTTGAGGCACTTATGGACAAATAAATAGAACAACCTATGGAAAAGAAAGTGTACCCATATAAATATGAGGAGATCCCTGAGCCACCTTTGATAGAAGAGGATCTCAATCTTCCACCCGATCCTACTTGCATGGGGGATGAGTCAAAGATACTAGTGGAAGATATAATAGATGTTAACATCAACACGAAGGAGCTGTCGATGATAGTTAAGTCGGGAGATTCACTCTCAACCAAAGCAAAAACATTTAAAAGAATCTTGAGAGAGTATGCAGACATCTTCACTTGGTCTTATGCCGACATGTCTAGGACTTGATCCTACATTAGTGGTACACAACCTAGTTGTGCATCCAGACGCCAAGCCCATCAAACAAAAGCTTTGGAAGATGCATCCTTGTGTTGCCTTGTTGGTAAAGGTAGAGCTTGAAAGGTTATTAAAAGTAGGCTTCATCAAGCCTATCGACTACTCAGAGTGGATTTCTAATGTGGTACCGGCCGAAAAAAGTCAGTCGGTATCGACGTAGTGTGTTGATTTTAGAGATATTAACAAAGTTTTCCCAAGGATGAATTTCCTCTCCCTAACATCGACATGATCATTGATTCTACTACTAGTTATGAGATGTTATCACTCATGGATGGCTTCTTAGGTTATAATCAGATAGAGATTGCGGAAGAAAATCAAAATAAGACAACTTTCACAACCCCATGGGGAACGTTCTGCTACCAAGTTATGCCCTTCAACCTTAAGAATGCAAAGTGCTACATATTAGAGGGCAATGACTGTAATATTTCATGACATGATAAGTGACATCATGGAAGATTACGTAGATGATATACTAGCTAAATCTAGAACTCAAGAGGAGCACCTGATATTTTGTGGCATATCTTTCAGTGCCTAAGAGACTACAAAGTCTGCCTTAACCCAAAGAAGTGTGTCTTCGGTGTGTTATCTGGGAAATTACTAGGATTCATTGTGTCAAGGAGAGGAATAGAGGTGGACCCCACAAAGGTCACAACCATCACAAAGATGCCTCCTCCTAAGAATATTAGACAATTGCGTAGCTTACAAGGGAAAATTCAAGCCATAGAAGGTTTATTTCGCAAGCTAGTAGACAAGTGTCATACGTTCACACATCTTCTTAAGAAGGATGTTAATTTCACCCAAGGTCCAGAACAACCGTAAGTGTTTGCTTTACTAAAAGAATACTTGGTTAAACCCCCCTTGCTCATGCCGCCCATGACAGAGAACCCTTGTTGCTTTACATCTCTGCTACACATTTTGTGATTGGGGCATTGTTGGCCCAGTATGATCAAGAGCAGAGAGAAAAATATGTATACTATTTGAGTAGGACATTGATAGCATATGAGCTCAATTACCCACAAATTGAGAAAGCTTGTATAGCTGTGGTTTTTGATTTCCAGAAGCTACATCACTATATGCTTAATAACAAAATCAAGCTTATTTCAAAGGTCAACCCTCTAAAGTACTTATTGTCTAAACCAACACTGATGAGAAAGATGGCCAACTGGATCATCTTATTAAGTGAGTTTGACATTGAGTACGTTCATTAAAAATCATTAAAGGGACAAGTGTTAGTAGATCATCTAGCAGAAGCTCCACTACCAGGTACTAAACCCTTGCATCTAGAACTACTAGATGCATCCATCATTTACCTTGAAGAATCAGTAGTTTAGGCAATTATACTTTGATGGCTACTTTACCTTTTATGGTTTAGGTGTCAAAGTTGTGCTAATTACTCCTATGAGAGACTTGATCCCCAGCATTTTTGACTCAGTTCCCCCTGCACAAATAATATAACGGAGTATGAAGTTCTCATTGTAAGGATGAAGCTAGCCATCAAGTGGTATATCGATAATTTAATTACATTGGTGATTCAATGCTTATTATCAAACATGTCACAGATGAATATAAGGTCAAGGATGAAAAGTTGCTTCCATATAAAAGAATGGTCGATTCCTTGAAATAATTCTTTGAGCAGATAACATTTGAGCAAATACCAAGAGCTTAGAACAAAGCAGCAGATGTCATGGCTATGGTAGGATCTATGTTAAGCATTTTGTCGAGGGAACAATGATATGCCATTATTTGTTGAAAATCTAAGAACAACAACATGTGACATATCAGACTCTTGTTTAGTGTGTGAAGTTTTGGTCCCTTTTCATAGTGGTACACTAAATTTTTAACTATCTCCACGATGGAACCTTTCCCATTAACATTTCTTGTCTTTGAAAAACAAACCTTTATCCAACAGTATAGCCCGCTATACCCTACTTGGGGTCATCCTCTTCCGCTGAGGCTATGACGGGAATTTGTTGCAATGTTTAAGTTTAGACGAATCTATCTAAACAATCAAAGAGGTGCATGAAGGAATCTGTGGGGCTCACACTAATGGGATCGTCATTGCAAAGACAATTCTTAGAGTAAGCTATTCTTGGCCTACCATGGAGCATGATTGTTGTAACCATGTGAAGAAATGCGCAGATTTTCAAAAGTATGACAACTTGATACATGCGTCGATGTAATCCTTGTAGTTTGTCACAACCCCTTAGCCATTCTCAAAGCGGGGTCTTGATCTAATAGGTAAACTTAACCCTGTCTCTTCAGACAGTCATAAATTCATCATTACCACAACCGACATACCTTAATGGGGATATTGGTCACTCAAAATATCATAGTTGTATAACACTTAACCCAGGCTGAGCGACCATCATAGGTAACCAAACAACTCTAAATCGAAACTCGCAGGATCCACCAAACATCATCCGATGTAACACTCTTCTCACTTTGGTAGGGAGTCGGAAAGTCGACTCTTGCTCGCCATCTCTTAGCTAAGGCTATGAGAAGACTGTGATCAAAAGTAATATGTGGCATATGAGCTATATATGATAAACTTGTCACCTCCAGGGTGATCTCTAAGAAAATCCGGTCTCGGCGTCCGAAGGTCGCCTCGTAGGTCTAAAGTCGTGTGCGCGCTCCCATGTCCCCTAGCGTGCCCAAATTTATCTGTGGAGCCAATCAAGTCAATTATTATAATCTTTGTCTTCTATTCTACCATGTAATTTCTTCTAAAAAGTCTAGTTTATCACATTATTCTTCTATTCCATCATTAAATTTCTCTATAATTCACCTATTTCTTCTACCTAGGGTTTTCTAAAACCTAAGTTTTTACCTAAAAACAATTTTAAATTGTCTTTTATGCATGGGCGCCCCGCGTCCACCAACGCCTTTTTCTCAACATAGGTGCCTAAGCACTCACGTCTTGGGGAAAAATAAAAATAAATAAATAAAATCTAAAACCGCACAAATGCATACGCACCCAGGATCCCTTGCAGCTAGAATGAGCTCTCTTCTTCAAGCATAGGCACCCATGCATCATTGCATGGCATTTAAAATGCACAAAATCAATTTTTTCGGCATGCATAGATGCACAGGAGCCCTTGTAATTGACATGAGCTCTCTTCTCTAGGTGTAGGCGCCCACGCGCCCTTGTATTGCCTTTCAAATGCACAAAACAAAACACATTTTAACCCAACATAAGTGCCCTGCCACCCTGCGCAGTTGATTTTTTTTTTAAAGAAAAAAACAAACAAAAAAATGCATGCATAAGCGCCAGCGCCCCCTGCAAACAAATTAAAAAAGCAAAAATGCTAACATACATATGCGCCCAAATGCCCACGCAACATGCATAGCCCCCCCAGTTTGCCCTAATTTAGCCTAAAAACATGTATTTTAGCTAAAAATTCAATAATTTGAATTACTAGGGTAAAAAGAATAGTTGTGTGTACCTGTGGTCCATCCACGGAAGCCTCAGGTAGTCCCTCACATGGTCTCGCATAGTGCCTCCGATTCACTATCCTTGTCATTTCTTCCGTAGGTCAAAGCTCAAATCAATAGTCAAATGGTAAGCAAATGTGGTAAATAACTTGCCGCGATGGCTTATATACTCATTTTTACCTTCCACGATGCGTTTCTCACTCCCAAAATGCCTCGAGACCGCCGTATTTCTTCTAAAATTCCTCTAACACTTGCCACGATGATTATTTTTAATAAATAGTTATTTTCAGACGTTTTCACTACGCTAGAGCATATTTTTGCTTCCCAACGAACTTTTCTACTACCCGGGGCATTTTTTGCCTTACGGTTGCTTTTAACGTTGTCTCCTAACTTCGTTATTTCCTCTATAATATTTTCTTCTGTAAAAATTTTTTAAAAAAAAATCTATTTTTTTTTTTTTAAAATCATTAAGAAAAACCAAAAAATTGTAAAAATTATTTTTTTACAAAAATAATGGTAAATGACATGTACGTAGCTCAATCTTGTGTCAATGCATTACTCTTGAACATTGAAATATGTCTTACAAAGCATCTTTCTACGGTTCTTGTTTGTTCTGGTCTCAAACGACTTGTGGATCATCATGATCTACCTCCATTAACAAAAGTTAGGTTGCATGCTAAGTCGGTCCTCCCATGCAATAGTGAGTTATCAGGGACTATGTGCATGAAAGCTTTTCAATGGGACTACTTATGTCCTTCGTTATTCCCCTCGCATGTATCCTTGCTTGGGGCACTGGTTTTAACCCTTGTTGTTACAACACGAACATTTGGGAATTACATCTTAATAACAAAAACATTGGTGTAACTGTCTTAAACATTGTTTGTTTGAGTGCATGTGATTATACTGGTTTCTCTGTTAGGTCAATTGGTTTACTTTCTCGTATTGCATTACAGTTTGTATGTTACATGGAGCTAAATATCATTTTACTTTCTTGTATTAAATTGCATAATGTATGTTGCATGGAGTTACATATTTTTAGCACTAAATAATTGTTAGTAATTTAGCTTTTTATGTTATCTTACACTTTTGTTTTTTAAATAAAGGTCGATGATGTAGACCTATGGGCAAAATGATATAAACAGGTTGTTTATTGAAAGGTTTGAATCAAAGATTGGGCTTGTCTTATATTCTCCATTAATCATTTCTTCTCCATTATCATCACTATTTTTTCTTCCAAATCACCCAAGGAAATAAACAACCGGGTTTATCCCTATCCTTGTTCCTTCTCAATACCTAAGGGTTTCACACACTGTTCTAACCTATTTTCTTCTATCCGTTTCAATCATATTTTCAATCGTCAATTGACTTCTTCTATCACCCCATCGACACTCGAGGGGGCATCCTTCATTCCACTATTTTTCTTCAAAAATTTACTTGCTTATGTTTGTCTACTATATTTGAAGTGAAGTCACTTACTTCACCTCAAACAGGGGCAAATGTAGACACCTAAATTCCGCTTTTGCAATATTATTACCAAAATGCACACAAATCACTCTCATTCTTACCAATTCTGTTATAATTAGTGATTTTGCTAATTTATTAACGTTTCTTACCCCTTCAACCAATTAATTAAAGTGCTTTGTTGATTGCGTAGTCCCTTTCACATTCGTGGATGGCACTTTATGGTGAATCGTAAGTCAAAATCATCTTCAAAACAAACAATTAGCAATTATAAGCTAATTAATCCTATTTTGCCCTTGATTTGGTCAATATGCCCTAATATTGGCTTAAACCCCTCTTCCAACCACTCAAAATCACCCTATTCACCTCCAAAACATCTCAAAGCAAGCTTCAAAAGCTTATCCTAGCCTCCTAGTTGACCCTAAGCGGTTGATTAAGGCTCCTCACATCTTAATCACTTGATAATTCACTAATTGTGATTAGCAAGGCCTAATCATGATTAGCAATTCTAATCTAATTTGGGGCTTTTAGTCCCACATGCACCAAAATACAAGTTTCTCCCAAAAGGAAAACTATAAAAAGAGTGCACCTCTTACCTTAATACTTTACACCATGCTTTGATTTGCATCTCATATAATACATATGATTCATAGCCAAGTTCAATCCTTGCCTAAAGCCTTCAACAAGGTTAGTAGATGAATATCTAAAGTGACTTAACAAGTCATTTGGAGAGGTCATTTCACCATTGTTTGGAGTAGCAACCATAACCATTTGATTGCCCTCTTAGGTCTATTTAGGCCCATGTTAGGTAATTAAAGCATATTAGTAGGCATGTTTAGTTAGATTTTGCATTGTTTTCATACTAGTTAAACATTCCTTTTAGCTTCTATCTTAATGTTACATTCCTAGACTTAAAATCCTTAGCTATTAGGTGGAAATGGTGTTAGCCTTCCTTGATTAGCTTTGTTATTTGCTTTGTAAAAGTTTAGGGTGATTTTAAAGTATTTAGAGGCTATATGTACATAGTAAGTGTGTGATTTAGTGACTACATTTGCCCCCACTTTATGCAGGTGAATTTAGTAACATACAATAGAAAAGAAAAATGTACCTTGGAGAGTCGGATGAAGATTGTACCTAATAGCATGTCAAATGAGTGTTGTAGTGTGTTGAATGGAATAGTGCAAAATGTGTACCATGAAATTATAAGGAGAGGGAAGGATAAGGATCCTAGGGGTGACCTTTACATGTGTGGAGTGATAATGATGTGTGCGTGTAGTTCCTTAGAATTTCACCTTTTCCGAGCATGCTTGAGATTTACTTCATGGTTGTTTGTGTGCTTTGCCTTTATTGGGATAGGATAGGACCTGTAAAGAAAATAAGTGTAGTCAATGCTCTAGGTAAATGTAATTGAACTTTAACTTAGAAAATATGTAAAAATTGAAATGCGTATTGGAAAAGCTAAACCAAAGGGTTAGAGTACACCTGAAGTGTTTGAAATAGAAAGAGATAGAAATTTATTCCTACTTGTAGACTCGATGCTTAGGAGTTGGTTGGAATAACATGAAGGATTTGGGTGTCTTGTCACTAAACTAGGGATTTGAGCATCCCAATGCTAAACTTTGGATTTAGACATCGTGTCACTACTAAAGGAAAGTGTATTGGGAGAGTAGTTTGTTTTTCCTCAAACTGTTAATGTTTCCTTATAGATAAGTGACACTGTATATGATCACAAACCTAATTTGTAACTTACCTTGGGTGACACATTTTTCAAGGTATATCAATTTCCGCCTATGTCCTAGGTGTCATTCCCTTATTTATTTCATGTTTTGGTTCCTAAGTAAATGATTAGTTCATGTTAGTAATTGATTGAAATATAAAATTGACTATGTAATAAATTAAAACTGGATAAAAATGTGACAACACAATCTGCTGAAACCGCTCTTGTAACTATTTTTTCCCCTAAGACAAGAGTGCCTAAGTTGGACACTAGTGTCGAGGCATTCTTTTCTATTCTAGGTGCTTTTGTCTAGGTTGTGAATTTTGGCCAAGTCTATTTTGGTCCTATTACTCAGTAACTTGTTTCGTTCATCTCATGTTGTTTGTGTTTTTTAACTGCTTTCTATAATTGTTGGGAGGGTGAAAAGGTTCACACGATGTTTACACCCATTTGTTTGGGATACATCAAATGGAGAAATGCGACCAAAGCCCAACCGAGGAAGGCTAAAACAGATGTGCACATCTGATATAGGAATTCTATGGGGGGAATAGGGATTATGCATGATAGGTACCATGACACAAACAAAACAAGGGAAAATGCTAGCATACAAGTGTTAGTGACAAACAAACAATGCACACTGAAATAACAACTAGTAAAGGCATATAGGAAAACAAAAAGCTCGGACTAAATGAGTAACTGGTTGCATACATAGGACACCACACAAGATGTTAAAAGACAATAAGAGTCGTCAAGGATTGTGTAAGCAAGATAATAAGAAAACATAGGGCATAACCCGTAAACAATAACAAACAAGATACAAACAAATTAGACAACCATGATTAAAATTAGTCTTGGAAGGTAATGCTACACATGAAGCACCCATTAACATGTTAGGAAAGATACATAATATGTGACATTGTAATATTTGAATAGAGGAATGAAAATATGAAATATTGTAATGACAACACTCGGCAGTAAGTGAGAAGATGTAGATTCCCCAAGGATCCTCAGCGGGACTGGTAATGGATAGGACCAAACATCATACATCATGTAACAACATGTAAGTAACTTGGATTTACCTCAATATACCATGTGAATGCGCACGTGCAAATGAAAATGATAAAGCGTACTAGGAACCATAGTAACATGATAAGAAAAGGTGCAACATAAAGTAGTATGAACAAGGAAAAATGTATCCAATCAAGATATAAGTTAATGTTTTTAGACTCTTAAATGCATATATGAGAAATAAAACAACTAAAAGGGAGGAAAAAGGATGACCCTTGGTGTGTGTGTGTGTACAAAGTGAGGTTCATATAGGAATACCCTCAACATTCAAGTATGAACCAAGAATAAGAGTGCATCGTCAAGTGGTGCAGGAGAATTAAGATGCCCCCAAGTTTGAATGCCAAAATAATCTATGTAACGAGAGTATTAGGCAAGGGCCCATGATTAGTTGATGTAAAAGAACTATGCATGTGAACATGATCTAGGATCCGATGGTCACGAGAGAGTGCATGAGGCCAAGTATATGAGATAGGTATAGATCAAGCATTTAGAGAAATAGAGTGCGAAATATGTCTAGATGGAGCATGTGAAGCATATGAGATACTCCTATGAGGTGGACTATGGGATCTATAAATGTGAGGAGTCCTATGAGTAATATTTATATGTGAGGTAAATTTAGATGGATGTGCAAAAGGTGTCACAAGATGAACAAGGGCTTCGAATACCATAGGAGGTTTCAAGGCTAAGAGTCATCATGAATAGAGAAGTTGCATTAGGAGTAGGAACAACTGAATATGGGACGACAGGAGGAGCCGAGGACAAAGGTGTATGTGGTGGAATGCCTCAAGAGTGATAAGGTGTCACTGTGGATAAACTCAAGGCATAAGGGAACAATAAAAGACACGAATTTGACATACCAAAGCTAAAGAAGTCCTAAGAGCATGTCAAAATGCGTAATAATAGATCTAACAATAAATGGCATATAGATAGTAAGAGGTCTAACAATAACAGGTATAATAACATAGCCATGAGAAGTGAGATATTTACATGTCATGTAAGATAGGGAAACAAATTGATTGCAAGAAAGATACCAAACATGCATTGTGTGTGAATGTAGGAAGGTGGTAGGAAGTACCGTAACATTGTTGATTTGACATGGGGCCCAAAAGAAGCATTTATACATAATCTATGGGAGGAAAATGAGGCATCAAATTCAACATTCGTGAAAGTGATAGCAGGTGATGGGAGATTAGTAGCACCAACAAGGAATCCAAGGGGATGATCCGAAGAATCGGGATGAGGTACCATGTGGTAGGTATGATTAGAAGATGGCTCAGGGGATGACTTATCATGCTTAAGTAATGGGTCATTGATTTTTTTTAACTTGGCCTTTTCATTAGTAGATTTGGAAGTGGAAGCAGTGGATTTAGGCAACTAAATATCATTATTGTCAATGAGATCTTGAATCAAATGGCGAAGCTTGAAACACTTTTTGGTAGAATGGCCATTACATCTATGGTAATCACAATGTGCATTCTCATCAAACTTCTGTCATGGGGCCTATTAGGATCATACTCGAGAGGAGGTGGAAGAGAAATCAGATTGCTTTCAATGAGTTGGGGCAACAACATATGTGGAGGATAAGGCAATCGAGTAAATATACGCCGAGGGGCTTAGAGTTGAAGCTTAGGAGGTTGAGAAACAACATTGACAATAGGATTAACATCATTAGACTTGGGTCTAAAGGGAACCTTGCTTGGAAATTTAGAAGAGGAATGATTAGAAGTATTAGAACCATATTTGAGTTTACCCAAAGAAAGTAACTTAGTCTCACAAGTCTTTAAGGTATGACATAGATGGTCAAAAGAATGATAAGAATAAAAAACACACATTCTTGCAAAGGAGGTAAAAGAATTTAAATAAATAAATTTTACAATTCATATTCAACACTGCATTGTTCAATTTAAAGAAAAAATGTTGTTAGAATGCAATACATAATCATTAAGATGTTTATTAGATCCTTGTTTAATTTAAGCCATTTGTGCATAAGATATTTTTGTTCCAATATTCATAGAAAAATGAGCTAAAAACAAATAAAAAGAGTAGTAAATGATTTAACAAAATGCAAGGGAAAGTCATAGAACCATCATAAAGCATAATCTTGTAAGCTCCTAAGAAATAACTTAGTCAAGAGGGTGTCATCACACACATAGTTTAGGAAAACAACGTGAAAGGATCTAAGGTGCTCTTGAGGATCTCCATGACCATGAATAGAGGAAAATTTGGTGAAACAAAATTGCAGGGAGTGAATAAGAAGACACTTCGTGTGCAAGATGATTGTGAAGAAGAAGGAGGAATCAAGGGATGGAGAGGAAGAAGAAGTAACTTGTTATTGCAACTAATAGGTTTGTGTTTGTGAATCATGATAAACAGACTCTAAAGAATGGGTGTTAGAAGAAGAACTTAGCTAAATGTGGAGATAAGAGGAGAATAATAATGAGTAGAAGGGGTAGTAATAGTCATGTGAACAATGGAGACTCCAATATTAGAAGGAGAGGAAGAAAATGTGATAAAAGTAGTAGTAATAGTAGAGAGTGCCAAGGTATAATACTAGTATGGGAAGCATTATCGCGGGCACACCTTGGGTAACCAATAGATCATCGAGGATATGTGAAACATGGGTTGGATTAACACGCATTGCAAAGCGGAAATTGGTAAGGGCATCCAATTGGGCTTGATCAACATTAGTATCTTCATCATAGGAATGTTAACTATCAGATGCTTCTATGTCCTCGAGAGAGATTTGCTTGGAATTGCTAAGAATGTTGTCATTGATGGGGTTAGCCACAAGAGAAGGTCAATGCCGAGTGGACGGGGCAAGCTCTATATAGGTTGGGGATCCAAAGCGGCCATTATGGGTAATGGGCATGAAATGAGAGATCCATAATGGACACGTAAGAGATCGGTCTCACAAAATGATTTAATAAAATTAAATATGATGTAAGGGCATTGTTGATCGATAAAATAACAAGAATATACAAGATATAGCTAAAGAAGTACAAACAAGTGTGATATATAGGGTTAGATAATGACTCAACTTGTAAATGTAGGTCCGAATTGATTCTAGAATGGAGATTGATCGGAAGGGCATATTCTAGGTGTTGTGTATCGAAACTAGACTATAGCAATCTCGGGGACAAGAGCACTTAGGACCTGGGACCTGGGTCGCCTAGGTGTTAGTGTCGATATGGGCATTGGTGTTTGTGGAAATACTCAGGATCTAATTCTTTTTGTTTCACTTTGTGTCAGTCCTTTTTGTTATAGGTCGCATCAGATTTGTTGTGTTACACATGTACCTGCAAAATAAACACTAGCTACCTGCACAACACTCAAGTGCACATTAGATGAATAAAAATACGCATATGCTTGAGTCATGACTGACCTTGGACATCACCCCAATGTGATTGTCATCGAGTGTTGCACTACATTTTAGACTCAATGTAGTTCTACTGTGTGTGTGTGATTGAAATAATGTCCCTTGAGCTAGAATGCCCTAGTTCTAGTCGCACAAAGAGATAATTAGCTACAACTACTTTGTCCCAAATGCAAATGTGTGGTATAGAATTCATAATAAACCCTCCCATGTAATGCCAAAATGTAGGCCCTGGTGTAGTAGATAAAAAATATTAGCTCCTTGTAATAATATGTGCCTCTTGAATTTTTCCCCAATAATGAGGTTAAATAAGATGTATATATGTAATTCCTTTGCTTAAGTTTTGTCATTAACAAGAAAAAGGCCGACCAAGGGTGATAAAAGAAGACAAGAAAGAAGTAACATTCAAAAGATAAAAAAAAAAAAAGAGATAAGCAAGACAAAGGTGCCCAAAGGGGACAATAGCGCCTGGCCACTCCTGTCCCCTAATGGGTGGTCCTGTATAGGGTGCTCAAAAGGTCAAATAGTGAAATCAAAGTGAGTAGGATGTCGGTTGATACGTAAAACTATAAGTTGTCAATCAGAACAACAAACAATAAAGATGAAAAGGATAAAAGCAACGTCAAAACAAATACAAAATGTATTAATGAGTAATTCTCTTGCTTAGGAATCATGCACATAAATGAAGTATTTAGAAGTTAGATGCACACAATAAGTGTGCAATGATTTAGTGATTACACTTGTTTTCTTATTCCTAAGCTCTAGAAAAATCGTTCATTTTTCCAAATTATGTGTGAATCTCCACAGAATTGATACCCTTCTTTGGAAACCTAATATTGTGGCAACACTTAAAATAATAAGAAATAAGGTATACTTTGAGGGTTTTGTGTTATTTTCCCATTATTGTCGGTTTCCTTACAAGGAAACAATTCTTTGAAATATAAGAAACTAAGTATAATGCGATCTGAAAGCGATTCAAAGTGTAATGTAAGTACCCAACCCTTGCACTTCCAATGCTACAATCAATATAACAAGTAAAGGATGGATGCTTTTCTTTAAATGTTTGTAATTGCTTTTAGCATGGGGATGCTTCTTTATCATTCAAATCAACAAGTCATTTCTTGATTGGTTTCTTGAATACATTAATACACTTATATATCTCTAGATTTAAATAATTAAAACTAGGAACATGTTAGCTTAGTATCTTTAAGATATAATGAATGCAAAATTTTGAGAAAAAAGGGCCAAGAACCTCAAAGAACCTAAAATAAGGGTCAAATGGTTCACACTAAAAAAGATACGAGAACAATAGTATGATTCTTGCAATAACCCCAAAAAAAGGAAATATAGTGGAGAGAGGAAAACAAAAACACAAAGAGATATAAGAAAAAGTATATGAATAAACGATTGGAAACACAAAACACACACTAATAAGACATAATAATCAATAAACACATAAATAAAACAATAAAAAATTATATTAAATCAACAATCTCGTACTAGAACTAGTGTCTCGCACCTACTAAGATGGTATAATTTTTCCCATAATGCTTATGTTTTGGTCATTCAACTAATTGTGCCCCCTCGCCCGATCCCTTCGAAGTCCATTTTAGGATCACCTCCGATCCTAAATCCTTATGGAAAGATTAACACTGACCGCAGACAAGTTGGTTATAACTTTTTCCACACTAAGAAATTTGTATCGGTGCATATAACCTCTCATTTCATTGCAAAATTCTCTTAATGTCAAATGGTCAATGTCATTCTCGGACTCTCATTAACAACAAATGACTTGTAATATCGAGATAGTCCCTTGTTAAAGCCAAATGTCAATTATTGCGCTGACACATTCTCCATTGTTTCTTGGTCACAAATTATCCAAACTTGGCTTTTCTACAAACATGTGCCCTTTCTACCCCACTCTTGAAATTGTTCATCACATATTCTAAGACTGCCCTTCTTCCTCTCAATCACGGCCCACTCTTATCTCCTCACTTCCTAATCTATTTTCCATTGATTTCAATAAAAAACAACCCTCATTGGTTTTCTCTCTCCCTCACCTCTTTCAATAATTTGGAATATTAATCGGTTGGTCATACTCTTCCAAATTTAGAAAAATAGATGCAAACCACTTTTTGCGAAATGATTCTTCTTTAGTTATCCATCAAACTCATATCCACTTTTTTTTATAGGTGATAGAGATTAACACACAAATCCATGACACAATTGTGGTTATTGATAAAATCAAAGACTGTCTCATACAACTGACGCAATATAAGTAGGGTACATGAACCGTCACTCACTAATTTTGTGCTTTTCTTTTGTTCCAACCTCTTTCTATCTAAACTATAATTCGTTGGTGGTGTTCTCCTTTGAAGAAGCTCCTCCTGGAAAGTGTCAAATTCCAGCGGATTCAATGTTTGATTTGCGAATTTTAGATATTTGTTGTTTACCGGATTTTGGATATTTATAATTGTAACAATATTCTGAAAGCTCTGAAACAGATTTACACAATAATCTTCTTCACACAAATATGTTCGATATATTATTTTGTATCAATTACAATGTATGGAGTGCTATTAAATAGCCATCCAAATAGGAAAACCAACTTCCTATAAAGTAGGAAGTATAAACAATATACAACCCGTATTAATATATTGTTATACATTTGTTATAACAATATAAACATACTAACAAATTATAATAAACCATGTGAATACTAATTCCTAACATATTCACAATTAATATGTTTGGTGAAATAATGTGAGTTGTTTTTCATATCTATTTGCTAAAGCAATGTTTTTTGCTGAACATTGTTTGGAATTAATTAATTTGGTGAAACAACATAAATACAACACTAAATATCAAATACATTGTCACACTCACTTCCCTCCATAATAAATTTACAATCTAACCTCACAGGTATTCATTGCAAGTGCACTTGCTACTTGTTGATGAATAGTTATCCCTATGACTTCCATACTCTTTTGACTCTTATACTTTAATTTATTTAACTGTTGTAATTAATGTTCAATTTAAACTTTAATTTCTTAATTGTTTTAATAAATGCAAGAATGTTCACTTTAAGAAGAAACTCTAACCCATGTGGCAAATGTTGCGGACCAAGGCCGCCACGAAAAGGTTCGAAGTTATTCAGAACAATAGTTTATCATGTTACCCGCCGAGCGCAAAAGATAAAGCATGGAGGGAAAAAGACAGGCAAATCTTCCTCTGCAAAAATATCTAAATATTTCAGCAACGAATCGTATAGTTTGTTATTTTTTTAACTCAAATTTTGTATTAATGGTTTAAATTAGACTCCGCGATTTTGTCCAAACCTAACGGCAAAAAAACCAATCTTCACCTGCAAATCCATAATTAGTGGCAGTATTCCGAGCGATAACCTCGCTTTTGCTTTTTACAGATGCCTTGCGCAGCACAGTCAGAGCTAGAGCTAAGGCCCAAGGCACTGTATAATTCAAAAGCAAAACCGGGGAAAAAATAATTCAAAAGCGAAAACGGAACAAAATTATTCCTCCATCTTCATCTCTCTCTGATACTATCTCGTTGATGTTCAGCGCGTACATATTTCTTTTAGCCGCAAAAATCAGAAGTCCACTGTCAAATTATCTCAGAAGGGACAAAATTTCGAAAGGAGGACTGAGGAGCCGCCAGGGATTTGGTTCAGAGAATAATAACATAATTCCGTACAGGAAAAACCCTACTTCCGGAGCGTTGAGGGAAAGATTTTAGAAGTTCGTCATCTCCAATATTCGAGAAGTTTGGAGAAAGACAGGAAGGATTTGCAGGGCTCTGTTGTGAAATAAAGAAAAATCCAGAAGGTTCGAGAAGCAGAACATCATGTCAACATCTACGCTGCGGCAAAGTGCACGGAGGCGGCCCACGCGCACCGCCGGCGAAAAATCCGACGAAGCGCGGGTCTCAAACGAGAAAAGTATTCTCAAAGATGCTGGAAATATGGCCGCGGAAGCCGACGGGAATTTATCACAAGGTAAGGATTCTAGTGAGGCTAAAAAATTCGTTCAAGAAAGGGATGTTGTACGAGTAACTGCGTTGGAATTTCAGCAGGCAAATGGTAGATTAGTGAATAGGATAAATAATGATAACCAGGCGGTGAAAAAGGGGTTTAGGGGTTCGAATAGGGCTAAAAGCCCTGTCCGGGTTGTAAAACCTACGAAAATCTCGAGGATTTGTAAGGCGACCAGGATCTTGTTCAAGTGGCTTATTCTTTTAGCTGCTTTGGGCGCAATTGGACGGGGTTTATGGTATTGGACTGCGAATCGCTCTCCTAAATATGTTGCAAACCCTAATGACGTGGCAGCTGAAGGTAGGGTTGCAGAACTGGAGGGGATTTTAAAGAGAACCACAAAAATGTTGCAGGTCCAGCTGGAATTGGTGGATATTAAGTATGGGAAAGAAGTGGAGGGGCTGAAGAAGGATTTGGAGGAGAGTATCGAGGAGCAGGCTGCTGTGTTTTATAGGGAGCTGCAAAATTTGAAGGTGAAGACCAGCGATACTGAGGAGTTGCTGCTGAAATTGAAGAATTCAGGGTTTTGACAAAGCAGGAAGTGCTGGAGCTTGTGAATTTTGTGGTGGAAAATCGGGCAGACGAAGGGGATAGGCAAGCTTTGAGTTTGGATGATGTGAGGGCTGTTGCAGAAGCGATTGGTGGAGGCAGAGATTGAGAGACATGCTGCTGATGGATTGGGGAGGGTGGATTATGCGCTTGGGGCTGGTGGTGGCAGGGTGGTGCAGCACTCTGAGAGTTATTTTCCTGGGAATGAAAGGAAATGGGGGTTTTCATCATTAGAATTTTTTCGTAAAAGTGTGGGTGGGGGATGCATCCTTATGCAGCGAAGGTTTTGGAGCCAAGCTTTGGTGAGCCTGGTCAATGTTTGCCTCTGAAGGGGAGCAGGGTGTTTGTAGTGATTGCACTGAGGACTTCAATTTTTGCTGAGGCTGTTACACTCGAGCATGTGGCAAAGGTACACAGTCACAATTTTTAGTTTGTTCATTTTTTTGAGTCTGTGATTGTGGGTGTTTCTGCACATAGGCTGTAGTGAAAAGTACAAAATGATTTTGATGAATCACTTTTGAGTTGCCTGCTTACTGTTTTTCCTTTGTATTGTGTTTGAGAAGTTTTGTTGTTCACTAAATAATCAGTCATCTGTAAGTAATTTGTTTACTGAATTTTTGGTAGAATCCAATCTCTTAAAATGTACTGTCGTAAATTCTAGCAAATAATGGCATTTGGTCAGATACAGGCGGAAGGGTCTTTAGTTAAACTAGAACTCACATGCTTGATAGGTTATTTCTGCGGATCCTGGGAGGAATGTGGGACAATGTTCTTGACGAGAATCAGACGTGTTATATGTGAATGCAGAAGCAATAATATTCAGATAAACAGAATAGAGAAAATTATAGAACTGGAACAAAAATTAGATTAATTTATGCGTTTTGTAAATGGCATACTCTCAAGAGAGATGTATGGCTGCTTATTGTCTACTATCTGCTTGCTATCTAATGCTACAAAAGTGTGTATATATATTACAAATTCGCAAAGCCATAAAAGAACTTTAATGGAAGTTGAAACAATTGAGCTTCCATGTGCGACTCCTTACCTTCAAACAGTCATCTGTAAGTAATTTGTTTACTGAATTTTTGGTAGAATCCAATCTCTTAAAATGTATTGTCGTAAATTCTAGCAAATAATGGCTTTCGGTCGGATACAGGCGAAAGGGTCTTTAGTTAAACTAGAATTCACATGGTTGATAGGTTATTTCTGCGGATCCTGGGAGGAATGTGGGACAACTTTCTCGATGAGAATCAGAAGTGTTATATGTGAATGTGGAAGCAATAATATTCAGATAAACAGAATAGACAAAATTATAGAACTGGAACAAAAATTAGATTAATTTATGCATTTTGTAAATGGCATACTCTCAAGAGAGATGTATAGCTGCTTATTGTCTACTATCTGCTTGCTATCTAATGCTACAAAAGTGTATATATATTACAAATTCGCAAAGCCATAAAGAACTTTAATGGAAGTTGAAACAATTGAGTTTCCATGTGCGACTCCTTACCTTCAAACAGTTATGTGGTTTGACTGCCACCTGACATGGTGCAATGTGGTGCAGAGTGTCCTGTAGAAGAAGCTGGTACGGAAAAACCCTCTGTATAGAGTTCGAAATGGTGGATTGAGGATTCCATGGGGAGTTTCATTTGGCATCGTGATGGGGGACATAGCTTACGATCATCGGCTTTCACCATGCCACCAGGCATTCGATTAGGACATTGCACAATGATTCTCAGACCCAATGGCCACTCGGAGTTTTGGAGGTTCTGCACAGGAGCTGAGGTGTGTGGCATGTCTGCAGTTGCTGTGAGTTGTTGTGAGTTGCTGCAAGGTGCTGTGCAGAATGTGGAGTTGTGTAGACTGCTGAATGGCGTTGAGATTGAATATCAAAAATTTGGTGCCACGTAAAAGGAGGTGCTGCCCTCAACCCTGCAAGGGCTAAGCCCTTGGCACTTATGCACTCCACACCTATCGGGTGAAGTGAGTAATGATGTCTTTGAGCTTGCTCCTTGCAGGAGGCATGTGATGCACGGGGCTGTGCGCAGATGCTCGAAGTGTGAATGTTGTGTGGCATGTTCCCTGGCGCTGCGCTGGAGGTGCTTGATGTAAGGGTTCATACGTAGATGCCCAAAGTGCAAATGTTGTGCGACATGTTCCCTGGCACTGTGCAGGTGGTGCATGGTGCAAGAGGCTGCACAAAGGTGCTTGAAGCGTAGAGTTGTGTGGAATTTGCAAGTGACCAAAGCACTCAAAGTTAGAGCGTGGAGCTGCGAAAATGGTCCCAGACTGGTTATGATCATCATTGAGCATTTAAAATGAACAAAAACAAAGGTTCAGATACTATATTGGTGTTGATCACGTCATTGGTGGTGAGTATTAAATATTAGGAATTTTAGGTTTTGCGGTTTCTGTGTTTGTTAAGGGTCTATACATCCGCGATTTTTCTATCAAGATCTCCTAGATGTATAAATACATTAATGAAGACATTAGACAAATAAATGTTAGATAAATATGCTTATTTTTAGATTCAAGGTCAGGGTTGCCTCTGAGATCTGCTTGTAGAAATCCCCAGATTGGTGTGTAGAGTTGCACATCATCTTGGTAGCAATGTGGATAAAACTTGCACAAACATAAGGCAAGAGCGAAATTCCTTTAGCTTCACTTAAACTGGTCGAAAAGTGAAACAAATGAACGGGGCCTCCTTGGCATTTCCCTATTGCTCGTATAGATATCTATGGCAGCAAAGATTGACATTCATCTGTTGGTAACTTTCTTTCAAACCAATGTCTTATTGGGCGCACTTGTCCCCTTGCTGCAATGTCAACCTCATCCTAACAATAATCCAAGAAATATTATCACAAACACTGTAAACTGCCTCTCATCCAGTTGGCCTCAGAAACGATCCAATTTCCTGTTGTGGTAGTAGATTGAGTCCACAGCAATCAAAGGCTTTCTGTCCACTGCCCATCATAATGTTTATTTTGGAAGGCTGGATAACTCTGACTTCATTAGAATTGGAGGGTGTATGTTGAAGTTCAGTCTTGAAAGCAATCCAATTTCCTCTGTGGGAGAAAATTGAGACCTTCTGGATTGAAGATCCACGGGTCTAAAAGCAGCCTGACTTCTCAAAGACTGTGTATGGATGGGCCTCTAGTGGTGGCCTCAAAAGATCTGGTTTTCTCTGCAGGATTGAATCGACTTGATTTCAGTCGAAGTCTGCTAGGCCTTAAAAGCACTCCAGCTTCGTTTGAGGTCATGTTGAAACCCAATAGGCTTTAGTATAAGTCTTTATTGTTCTTGGTGGCATCTGACTATATTTGCAAGTCTCAATTTGATTTGAATGCAATCCAAGACAATAAGTGATTACTCTACACATCACGTGTCCATCTTTCCACTACTGCCTTCATCAACTTTGTCAGTTCATGCAATGTAATAACTGTTAGGAATTAGTGCTTCATGATTTAATTAGTATTATTGTTTGTATGAGAATATAGATGTGAGGGAAAAATGGTAGTTGTAACCACTCACGTATAGATTGAAAAATAAAGAGTGCGTGAGCGTGAAATGTAAGTGAGTGATATCGACTCACGCAAGAATAAGAATATTTAGAAGAGAGATTTTATAGAGACTGTATTACAGGCAATTTCCACTATTGTTGGAGATCAACCAGTCTATATATTTTTAGGTTCATATTGAATAATCATAAAGGAAGAAATATGTGCAAATTCTGAACCAAATTATCGTTTGGTATCAGAGCAAGTTTCCTATGCGTAATGGGTCTATGAGAGTCAAGGGGCAACTCTATTATCAATGAGCTACTCAGATGAATGAAGAAAACACTTTTCACTGGGCAGACTTGTGTACATCTTCTAAGCTTCGATCCTATAAGATCTGACTTCAACAACGCCTATTCTGCCATCGTCCTTGTGTTTGTGTGCAGTTTCTATTGACCATACAGTAGTTGGAAAGTCGGTTGCTTTTGCATTGTTGATTCAACACTTGTCTGCTCTCTTTGTATACTGTAGTCTGCCCGTGCATTACTAGTTTGTTGTCGTTATTCACGCAAACATATTGACAACCGCCTCATTCATTTTGAACACGCTGTCAATACCTGATCAGTTCTTCCATTTCCGTGCATATCTCCCAGCGTCTGATCATTGATTTGTACGCCTATATCTATATTCGATCTGCACCTCCATCAAGAGAGTTTCAAATGCAAATCCTGTTATTAGCTTGTGTGCCCGTGCAATTCTGATTTGCCATCAATCTCTCAAGGGCTTCGATAACCTTTTATGGGTTTTCATAAGCTCTGGAGTCTGTGCTGTTAAACCTGCCCCAGTTGTCCACGTCCACGTGATTTCTCACTATCTGAAGTCTGAAAGTGCCACAAATGCATTGTCTTCTCCCATGCATCGGATCCTTATCTCAATCCAAGCCTTGCATTGTCATCTACTGCCGTCACTATTGGGAATTGGATCTTCCCTCTAAGCAAAGCTGTCTCCTACTGACTCCACAGACAGTATTCTTGGGCCATCTGTCTCCTCGAAACTTGTGCCATCAATTTTGCTTCCAAAGCACCTCGAAAACAACACCGCCCACAATTTTCAACAAACAAGTTGTGTTACGTTGATAAAAGTTATACAGCTTTCTCTTCGTAGAGATATTTGAAGACTTGTTTGCCGGTGTGGCTAATCAAACCTTAGTACGAGTCTACATTGGGTGAAATTCGAGGGACCAAATCCAGATCCATTCTTTTGGTCAAAGCTCTTCAAAGTGGTGATTATATATACTGTTGGGAAAATTGTTATAGGGTCGGCCTATGTTTAATAGATAAAAGCTATAGACATTTGACATTAGGTAATGCTATGTTTTGATCCCAAATCAATAGATGTGTAATAATATTTTAGTTACAAATCAAATTTCGTTTATAGATGTAATAGTTTATTGAAAAATCATTGTCATCATTAAATTGTCAAAAATAATCCTCTTGTAATAGACACATTTTCGGGTGACCCTGAGTTGGACTAGGTGTGTCAGTTACGTGTATGGATGAATATTTTCTATCAACAACGACATGCAGGCGAGCTCTATGGTCAATCTGGCTACATGAGCCAAGGTCATTGGAGAACCGAGGCACTAGAGATTGAAGGTCAAACAATGACCTCTCATCTGTCATTAAATATGATGCCTAACATTGCTATAGTGGCACCAGAATTTTGCACTGTGATTTGCAGTGGTAGTGGTCGTCACCTATGTTGTTCTTGATCGAGTGGCAACGATTATGTGCAGTGGCATATCAAAGTGACAATGAGGACCATAGTTACCTAAGACTCCAAGACGGCGGGACATGGGGATGGCAAAAATTTCCAAAATTTCAGGATGGCAGGGGGACGGCTATTAAAATAATATATAAAATTATAAATATTAAAAATATACAGATAAATTTTAAATTTTTTATGAATAACAATTCATATTTATATATCAGTCCACCATGTGCATACAGTCCACATTCAGACGTCCATATTAAAAACTCGCAGCATACATATAGCTATACTAATGTTATATGTCCATATAACTTTTAATATTAATATGTATGCTACTGGTTTTCATAGCATGTTGTTACAGTCCATGTGCATTTGTGCTTGAAAATTTCTGTATTCATATATCACTCTTGTTTCTTAATATGTCTTTGTAATACAATACAGTCGGGTTATGGTTAATGGGTAAACATTTATAAAGAGAAAACAATAAACAAATTAATTTAAAAAAAAAAAAATTATTAAAAAAAAAAAAACCAGAAGTCCCTGAAACGTTTCGGGACTTCCAGCCATCCCCGCCGTCCCGAAACGTGCCACATGTCCCCGGACGTTTCATCTTCTCGTCAAATGTCCCGGGATGTTTCCTTTGATCTTTGCATAGTCGGAAATGGGGAAACGTTTCCCCCCTTCCCGCTGTCCCCAAGACATTTGGGACGTCCCAAACCATTGGATTTTGGGGGACGTGTCCTTGCGTAACTATGATGAGGACTCAATGCTTGACCTTTTGTTTTTCATGTTTTTGTGTGGTTTGTAAGTTTAAATATTTTCCTAATGTAAAAATGGAGTGGAGAATCAAGTCAGAGTACTATGGCTTCATGATACTTGTATATGTAGGTTAGTTGTCCTATAAAACCATTTGGATGTATGGGTTGTTGGTTAGAGCCCATGTAAAACCATCATCAGATGTGGAGGATGAATAGATGAGTGGATGCTTGTTCATACCTGGGTGGTTGTATCCATCCGTGAATGACGTCTGTGAGAATGTTGCATGTTTGTATGTGCAAGCCTGATGCTGCGCATGTATGAATCAAGTTCATGAGCAAGCTACATGGCGGCATGCTGCAGTTCCAGATGGATTGTTTTCTCCCATATTTGACTGGGGGAATGTTAGGAATTAGTGCTTCATGATTTAGTTAGTATTATTGTTTGCACGTGAATATAGATGTGAGAGAATAATGGTAGTTGTAACCACTCAAGTATAGATTAGAAAATAAAGAATGTGTGACCTTGAAATGTAAGTTAGTTATAACGACTCACGTTAGAATAAGAATTGTTGGAAGAGAGATTTTATAGGGACTCTATTACAGACTATATCCGTTATTGTTGGAGGTCAACTAGCCTATATATTTGAAAGGTTCATATTGAATAATCATAAACGAAGAAGTATTATTTTGAATGTGCAAATTCTGAACCAAATTATGAATAACAACCTAGAAACCAAACACATGTAGAATGGCCATCCAAAGGACATCAATTTCCCCTACCGTGAGAGGACTGTTCTGATGCAACTGATAGCTTGCTCACACCACAACAATACCTACATCATTGCTATCTGGGCTTTTGTGTCATTGCTTTTCTCCATGCCATGATAGTGCCAATTCTCTACAATAGTCTTAAATTTTAATGTCTCCATGACTAGCATCATTATTTTTTTGTTAATTAGCACATTCTACATGAGTGTGGATTATGTGCTGATGCAATATATATGGCCATTTGGCAGGCCACTCTACTGAAATTTGGAGTACCATTTGGCTGGAATTGCGGGCCACTTAATTGGCCAATATAGAAATTAGATAGAGAACAATTTGTTAGTTTTGTTTTGGGGAGATTAGAGGAATGCTGGTCTCTCAGTCGCCATATTTTCTATATTTAGAATAGGCTGTTATATTTTGTTGTGGGCTGTTAGAATGATTTATATGGGGATATAAAGGTAGACAACAGTTTAGGAAAATGATAGGAGAGCAAAAGAGAGGTTCTGTTCGAAGAGAAGAACAATGCTCTGTTGTGGAGTTTTTATAAATAAACTCTCTCTTAACTCTCCGCTATGTATTTCACACGTGGGGAGCTGAATTTTGTATTATAATGTTTTCATTTATTTGCATGTTTGACCATTTTGTTGTTGCTACAAATGTACCGTTGAGAGATCCAGTGATGGAATTAAATAGATTAAGGGAAGAGCAGCAAATAACAGGGGAAGAGTTCTTTGAATTGGTTAGTATCAGAGCATCCAAGATTCTGAGCATTGTTAACTATTTACTATTTAGTAAAACAAATCAGAGCACAAAATGGTTCAGAGGAGGGCTACGCTATGGATGAAGAGGTGGATTTTTACATAATATGAGGAGGATAGCCCAGTTGGAAGGGAGGGCTACGGCTAGGGATGAAGAGGTGGATTTTTACATAATATGAGGAGGATAGCCCAGTTGGAAGAGCTAAAACAAAGAATGGGCAGAAGCAAAGAAAATGGGAGCAAGGGGGTTGCATAAATTGGAGTTTGAGTTGAAGGAATTAGGTGGATGCTAGAGCAATTTGAGGCAAGCAACAAGGAATAACAGAGCAGACTCTACATAATGAAAAAGACAAAGAAAGCTGAACCAATAGTACTCCAGGGTTGTGAGAAAATGAAGAAGATGGGTGGAAAATGGAAATGGATGCTCACTCTGGAAAGCGAAAGATATTACCAGAGAGAAATGAGATGGCTAAGATTAGCTGAGGGATAGAGTTGCTAGGCCAGGGAAAATTTAAATCCCTTGAGGAGTTTTATTAGTGAATTGAAGGCCACTAGCTGCGCTCTGTAGAGAGCTTGAGAAAGAGAAGCTCTTGGGATCTGGATTTTGTTTGCGATGAAGCTGTGGAAGGACAAGAGGCAGTACTAGGAAGCATGTGTTACCACGAGGATGGAGAATTCCTTGACGAACAGGAGATTCATGATAAAATTGAAGATAAGAATACAGATGATTGCAAGCTAACATAATTATTAAAGCTGAGACTAAGCTGCAAGTTGCAGTAGATATTGTTCCCATAGGACATGAAGATGAATGTGAGGAGAAGAAAGAGGACGAAGAGGGAAAATATAATTTTCCCATGGAGGTGCTAGTAATGTACCACCTGGGAGTGGCTTTGCTGGCCTAGAAAAGCTGGTACCGATCTCATGCACATCAAATGCCATTGACACAACAAGAGAGTGGAGAAGAAAGCCATTTTTGTGATGGCCAGTGCAGACATGGAAGCGACTATGCAAATATGAACGAGATAAGAACTTGTACTAATTTGCTAAATTTCCATCAAGTGTTTTAAAAATCTTGTTGGGATTGGCAATACCTTGGAATTTAGAAAATAATTTATTCATGTAGTTTCTACAACAAGAATACAACATATAAGTGGTTTGTACAAGGAAGTGAATTGGTTTCAAGATCCATTGAATTCACCATGGCTCTTTTGAACATGAATTTCAAAGAGAATGATGTGCATGATATGGCAGATTTCAGAGAATTTACAGAAAATGAGGATGTCATTTTCAATTTTCTCTAGGGTTGCAAACAAGGCAAAAATTATCCTAGCAAATATACATGAGCTGGTACAAGAGGGTGGCATGCAAGGCAAAAATTGTCGTAGCAAATATTCATGGGCTGGTACAAGAAATGACATTGTACAATATATCGAGGAAAAGTTTTTTTTTAATAAAGTCGACTCTGTATCAGGAGGTTCTGAATTCGTTTTGCAAGAGAACAATGAAATATTGTATGGTCAATTGGCAGGTTACTATGCTGAAATTTGGGGAACCATTTATCTTGATTTATGGGCTACTTAATTGGCCAATATAGAAATTAGATAATGAACACTTACTAAGATTTGTTTTGTTAAGAAATCGGGGCATGCTGGCCTCACAGTTACCTTATTTTCTATATTTAGAAGAGGCTGTTTTTTTTTGTTGCAGGCTGTTGAAAGATTCATTTAGGGATATAAAAGGTAGACATCAGTTTAGGAAAAAGGAAAGTGGAGCGGGTGATAAAAATAGAGGGTCTCTTTGAATAGAAGAGCTGTGCTGTATTGTGGAGTGTTTTAGTATGAAATGAATTGGAATATAAACAAGCTCTCTTTGTTAGCTCTCTGCTATGTATTTCACATTCGGGAGCTGAACTTTGTGTTACAGTTGTTTTGAGTAGCATGCTAGGCCATTTTGTTGCTGCTACAAACATAATGTTGCAGGGTGAGAGATCCAATGATCAAATAAAACAGATTAAGGGAAGAGCAGCAAAGAACAGGGGGTTAGATACAGAGTTCTCTGCATCACATGTCTTGCCATTCAAATCTTTGATAAGCTACGGGATAATTTCTTGCTTGCTGTGCTGCGAAGCCAGCCTGAGATCAGCAGCTGGCATTTACAGCCTCCAATTGGAATTGAGCTAATTGGTTCCTGTAGATGAAGCTGATATGCTTCCACAGAGGAAGCTAGATTGCATTGAAGATGTAGCTTCTATGATCTTTGATTACTTGGAATTGGAGGCAGTTCACTCTTCAGAGGAAGTTGCATGCTTCTGATGCTTCATTTCTTTCCTTTTAGATACAATTGTATTTTTTCTTGCCGGCAATTAGACATGCAAAAGATCCTTAGGGCATACTGATACTTCTAAATAAAACAACCCATATGTTTGATAATCATTTTGTGCAGTCGTATGCATTTACACCACACTAACACGTCTCCTCAATTCGCAGGCTAATTCAAATCAAGTAGATAATTATGCTTGGAGTAGGACCACATTATGAGTATCTTTACCATTGCCATATGTAACCCTTAAGAATGCTGACAATTTACTGGACTCACATAGCCTTTCTTTGGAAGTTAAAATGATTCATTGTTTTAGCTCTAGAATACAATACCAGTAAATTGCAATGAAATTTGTTTATTTTTTCTGTCATGTCACCCAACATTATCAATCTGGAGGGATTCAACATACATTCTCATTAGCAGTATTCCACATTTTTGATTTTTCATAACTTGACTTTCACAACTAGTGATACCATTGAGGTAATCACATTTCCTTAACTTCTAAGCACACAATCCACATGTAAACGCATTAATGGTTATCGACAAGGCACCTCCTCAACGTGTTAAGTCCAAGGAAAGTTATCATCTTTATTGTCTAGGTTGTTGTGAGCTCCTGACAGTGTTAAAACTTGTTTATGCAGAAACAGTTTTGGAATGCATTTCTTGGATTTGAAACAGAATGTAAAGTTGCATATATGGTTGCATTAATTACAGTTCCATGCTACAACAGGTAATTTTTTTGGATGATTTAGTGGTGGTTCATTCAGAGCTTCTACCATTCCAAACATTGAAGAACGCGTTTTAGTAACCAAATGTGTAGTCATAACTCTTCATGATAACAAGGTGATTGCTATTGGTATTACTGAGAAGGGATTGTATAAACTTGTTGATCCCAAAACAACAAATGCACATGCTAGTAGCAGTCAAAAAGAGCAACACACTTTGGCACGAGAGATATGGTCACCTATATTATCAGTATTTGTTTGTACTTATTAGCAAGACTGATATGGTTGATGGACTTGTATTCATTCATGAAAGTTGGAATGTATGTACAAGTTGTCAAATGGGCAAAACAAAGTTAACCATTTGATACTGCTAAAGCGTTGTGAGCCAAAGGAGTCCTGGATCTAGTACATGCCGATCTGCATTGTCCCATGAAGATACCCGCTGTGTATGGAGCAAAGTATTTCTTGTTGAAAGTTGATGATGGAGTCTGGATTTAGTACAAGCTGATCTGCATGGTCCAATGAAGACACCCACTGTGTCTGGAGCAAGAAATAAGTTGATGACGTTTCCAAAAAATATGGGTCAGTTTTTCTGAAAAATAAGCCCGATTGTTTTTCACATTTTGTATCATGGAAATCCTTGGTGGAAAAACATGCTTGTAAAGAGATCAATGCTCTCATATTTGACAATGGAGGTGATTTTATCTTGAAATAGTTTCAAGAATTTTACTTCAATGTTGAGCATGGAAGGATTTAAAAGAAATGTAAGCTTGCAATATTCAAAACAAAATATTATTCTATAAAGAGGAGCCATATCCAATTTAATAGCATACCCTAAGAGGCTTAAGCTCTTAGTTTTACCTTTTGAGTCTTCCTTTGCTCAAGTGTAGCCATACCTTGTCCTTAACAAGGAAACTATGCTCAATCCATGTTGGCATGCCTTTCTCTACACTTTGCTGGAGACTCCTTTAACCCCCTTGCATGGAGGTACCAACTAAGATGAATGCTCAGCTCTGTGGATTGATGTCCACCTTTTCCATGTTCTTGATGTGGTTTCCACATCCTTCAAAGATTGTTGGTCATGACTATCCATATCACAATGCCCACAATACTTTACACATTCTCTGTTAGAAAAAGAAGTAACATTCAACTCACCTTCCTTATCATCATTTGAAGAGGTAAATGAACCCTTATCCTCATCCATCTCAAGGTAATGAGCTTGAGAACAAGCCTCATCAAGATCCTTGGGCTTAGCTAGCAACACCGGCCTCCTCAAGTGACTATGTAATCCACCAACATACTTCATCAAGATGTCACGATCAAAGGTGTCTTGACCCATTTGCACCACCATCTTTCGAAACACGCTGGTATAATCCTGCACACTTTGTCCTTGTTCTTGACTAAGATATTGCCAAACAATAGATCTTTCCTCTTCATAGCAAATAAGATAGTGTAACACCCATGTTATGATTCATCCAAATTAAGGGAATTTTTTTAATTTAAAACAAACCCCTTAAGTTCAATTAATGCTTCTAATGATTAACATTAATATTTAGCTTGCATTGCTAAATAATCCAACATTGTTTAATATTCTAAAATCCATCCGATAACATATGATAACCATGTGCAGTACTGTAAGGGTCTACTAGATCTACCCAATCTCCCTTGATCACTCTAACCGAGTGTGTATACTATGTATACTTTGGTTAAACCTTTTATAGGTTATGAGAACCTGTGCATCTCCTTAGTGCCTATCGGTAAGGTATTTATGTAACTTCCATCCGGATCAAACACTGTTGAATTAGGGGATTGGTGAACAAGACAATGTAATCAACATTTACATTACTTTGGCCAAAGTTTACAAGCATTGCTTTGCAAGCTTAGTTTCAAACTGTACACTAGCCTACAAAACTTGTCTTCCGTCCACACACAACCGTCTCAATATAGTTATCAAGATTCCTTTTCGTTTAAGAAATTAAGTTTTAGTTTTGAAGAAGTAGAGTCCATGACTCACCCTACTAATCGAAAGGATCCTATCAGTTCCACCTTAGGATCCCTATGGGAAAGATAGTGACCATGTAATGATTTTCATCATTATGTCTCACTACCCTTCCCATAGCCATCCTAAGTTAGCACGGGTAGGATACTATTAAAAGGACAATGGGACAACACCTACGCTTCATATACACTTTAAGTTATCCTTGATAAATGAAGTAACTAAGTTCATCTTTATGACATGTTATAATGTGTTGGTATACGATATTAGATTCTCGAAAGAGGGTTATAGTAGCTAAATGAATTACTATCTTTCATTAGTCCCTCTGTAATGTCCCCTCTTTCCAAATGAGCTAGGAGGAAGACCTTTGGCCCTTTTTGTCTACCCGATGGTCAAAAGAGGTATCCAGGGTGACTAAGTTTTATTATTTTATTATATTGTGCAAATATTTTTAAAATAACATTATAAGTTGCACATATAATAAATAATAAAGCTTATTATTAAAATAAAATACCAATTAAATTTAATTGTATTATGGGGGAAAATGCGACTTGCTCTTAGGATTAAAAAAATAGGGAAGTGTGACAAATGGCCCATAAGGAAAAATGCGACCAGCCTAGGGAGAAGGAATAATATCATTGGCTGATTTTGGAGGTGCTTTTGGGCTGTTTTTCCTTTATATGAGCAAGTCGACTTGCTTGGGGGATATCCAGAATTTTATTATCAGATTTTCATTCTTAAGAGCTCCCAGCTTTTATCAGAAATTCCAAGGACGAAAACCCTTGTGGATTTCATCTCTTGCAGACAAAAACCCCAAGGGATTGAGAGGGAATTTCATTCAGAAATTTCCAGCATTCATAATCAGATTTCCAAATCAATTTCAGCAGTGTTTTGTGGAGGTATTTTCAGTGGTTTATTGCAGCAGTTGGGTCGACTTATTGTGGACTGTTTTGGCATCATTTCTAGAGGTATTTCCTTCAAAAATAATTGTCAAATATTCTCCATATTGTTATAAACCAAATCGCTGCAATTTTATATTTTTCTGAAGTGATATTTAGAGGGTTTCAGGCAGATTAATAATCAGATTTCAGATCTGATTTCAGAATTGTTTTGGCTGCAATAAATTCTGTTTTTTGCATATTTGGGTTTCTAAAAATATTAGTAATCATTTGGGATTGAAAGAATAAATTTTGAGTAATATTTGCATTGAGATCCAACTCATACCCTAGTCGCATTTGATAGAAAAGTTCCAGTTTTGCCCTAGTTTATTTGTCGGGGTTTCAAACAGTTATATTTTATCATTTGCAAGTCAATAAAAATCTGATTTAGGGTAAAAGAACTATTGGGGATCTTTCACCGTCTTATCGAACTAACACAACGTAGTGTTCCTCATTAAGTATAGGTTTACTAATCATGTTCCATTGAGTTGTTCCATTACATTACTTGTTAAGGATCGTCCTTAATCTCTTAAGTTCATTAGTTGTCATGACTAGGCCATTTAAATCCAAAAGGTACAATGATAATTATACTTTGTTTTCATTATATTGTTATCCTTATTGTTCTATGTGTCGTCATACATATATTTGTTCATTTCAAATGAATCAATGAAATCAACAATAAATGTATAACATAAGATTAATCATCTTTATTTACAATTAGTATAACAACATGTAAATTATTTCATACCCAACAAGACAAGTACAAAACAACCAAGTAATATATTCAGGTTTAATAAGGATAATCCCTTATTTTCATAAATAATGATATACAAATCATCATAATAATACATTAGGCAAAATGCCCATAACAACTTGTGAAGATAATTCATTCGCGTTTATCAAATAAATACAACAATCCTTTTCGGATTTATAACAAATATCACATGTCGTAAATCAAGTGTAAACAATCCCAACCAGTCACTTCAAGAATGTCATTCCTTCCTGCAAATTGTAGGAGAGAGAAAATGTATATATGGGTCAGTTCAAAGAACTGACATGAGTTCACAAACTCATATTCATTGTTGTAATTAAATGAAATAATAGAATAAGTTAAGGTTAACTTATTGAAAACAAATAAACATCCTAGTTTATTAATAAGATAACTATCTCATGCACATATGAAATGATACTTCATATTGTAATAGTATATTTACAAACAATACATGAATTCAAACTGATAGTCATAACTATTAGATTGTTAAAGTGACATACTATTGCAATTATTTATTACAATAATCAAAGAATAGAATTTATATCTGCATCCTTCAATTCCTTTAATCTTTGGGTTGCATACAATGTATATATTCTTTAAGAATAATATCAACAGAAAATACCTTCAACTATGTATAACTATTATGCTCAAGTAGATTATCATAAACTAACTCATTACCCATTTCCGTACTTACTAATGACTAAAACAAAATGGATCATTTACCATTATAGTCAAATAATCAACCCAATGTATACATTTCTCATTTCTTACTCAATAATTTATATTCCCGTAATGAATACAAAGGAAAAGGAGTAGCATCAAAACTTTATAAGAAAACCATACAATAATCATTACTTGACCAACTTTCATTCCTTTAAGCAATAAGTCAAACAGTCATACTTATAAGGAGCTAAATCATTGCTAACAATCAAGTACATTGATGAGTTTAATATCAAAACACTTTAATATGCAAATAGTATCTAGTTCTCATTAGTTATCTCCACCAACCAATACTCGAGAGAGAAGGAGAGTTCGGCAGTTCATGTTTTAAGAAACTTAATAACAACCATAACATCAAAGCTATGAATGAACTAGAATACACCCAAACAGTCAAGTTCATAGATAACTAAGTAGGCAAGATGAACTAAAACAATCTAACTCAACAAAATTCCATGGGCTATATTTATCTTTTCATTTTAACCAAATCAATTTAAAGTCCAAAACGTGTTTCACACCAAGTTCCTAATGAATATCCAATTCAAATATGCTCAAGGAGAGAGTGAAACCAGGTCATTCACGTTAGAGAGAACCTTATAACAATTAATAACAAGCGCACAAGGAGCTAAGTGGTGATTGCATAACCAACGGAAGATTTAAAAACCGACCAATAAAAACAACCCAGCTCCAAGAGATCTTTCAAAAATTAAAATGAGTTTTAAACCATCAAATGGTGAGCTCGAAATGAGTTGGATATAAAGCTATCAAACAATAAACAGACTCTTCATTTCAACTCAACCTGAGGTTTAGATACACAACACAAACCCATATTAAATTAGTTACAACTCTAGATCTCACAAACTAGGACGTCTTCTCACCTAATTCGTTTACCAGATTTATGCATGCATCTACCGGTTTACAAAAAATCACAAACAAGCCATTCAATATTTTGGCTTTAAAATCATGATTAAACCCAAAACGTGTTCAACAGAAATGAATCAACTCTGTTTTATTCCTTATGACCCATATTTCCAACAAACCCAATAATATATATTGCGTTACATTTCCAAATTTTGAACAAAAACCAGACCAGAATGCCAAATCAAATATGAATCCAAATCTCACATCTATAAACAAAACTGTTTCATTTCCAACCTTTTCCCTTGTTTTCCTTTTCAAACTTCACATTAAAAACGAAGAATAGTACTAGATTTAAAAACCAAAAACGTATTCTAAAATTTCATGTTAATAACAATAAAGAATAGGAGAGAGAAAACCCATGCCTGGTTTTGCCTTTGTTTTCCTTATTCTTCCCTTGAAATCTGCAATTCGAATGCGAGAAAAAGCTTTAAATACATAATACACCATTAAAAATAGCTTCACAATTGCATGCACTGGACCAAAAATGGATTTCCCAAAATATCTCCTCAAAAATCTCCATGTTCAGCTCAAAAGACCAAAAACCCAATAACAATGCAAATGATGTGAATGGAGAAGGTTTTGCATGTTTTAGCTTCCTGAGGAAGCTATTGGTTCCCAAGGAACCAAGTTTATTAAATGTCATTAAAAACTGTTAGTGCCACGTCATGGCTTCTAAATTTCACCTATGTTTATGCCATATGGTCTATGACCAATATTAATCATTATCACTTAAACTATAAACAATATCCTATGCTACATGGTCTGTGACCATCGTTTTACCTCATTTAAACAATATCAATGCCAAGTGGTCGATGACCATGCTTTAACCAAACTTTAAACAATCCAATGCAATGTGGTCGATGACCATTGTTTCAAACATTAATCAATTTCCTTGCTAAGTGGTCTAATACCAATCCCCAAGCAATATAAACCTTAAACAATGCCAGTCATCCATAACCAATGCAAACAATGGTGGAGTTCAAACAAACCAATACTTTACAACCATGCAAACCACAAGGTGGTCATTTTAAATCAATAAAACCTTCAAAACAAGTAACATTTAGATATATGTATACACACATATATGTACATATACATATGTTGGCATATATATATATATATATATATACTTAAATATTATTACCAGCTGTTGATCCTTATTCGTCTTATACGATGTTAATTAATTCAATTGTTAACAATATATAACAACTTGCGTTATTGATATCGAATTGTCACTTTGTCGCAATTACCTTGCCCTCGAGTGTCGACATAATTTGATTAACCAATAACGACATTCATACTACATTAAGTTCGGGATGTTACGGGTAGAATTGTTTCTTAATCAAAACTTTAAATTCCTCCCACTTACTAAGGGGTGGTAGCTTCTTCATAACCAAAGAATGAACATAACTCTCAAACCAAGTTAATGCATGTTTAGATAACTTCAACCTTACAAATGAGATTTGCTGACATTCATTAATTTGATGTAAACGACATTCACCTCTCCATCATACGGCTGAATTTCAATCTTTTCCTCAGCCTTGAATGGAGGTGGAGCTTGGTTGGCAAGGGTGATTCTTCAATCCTCTCACGTTTGGGAGCATCCTCATTTGCTTCTAGTGCCTCCGTCGAAACACCAAGCTTTTCCATGAGAGTCTCCAATATGGACCCCAACCTATCCAACTTCTTTAATGAAAGAGAAATACTTGCAACATCCTCCTCCAACTTGCAGAACCATTCTTCAGCTGTACGAGTCTCCTTGTCATCAAAGCATGCCATGCTTCTCACTTCTTTCTTCCACTTCTTGGTGGAGATATCTTCTTGCAATGAAATAAGTCACCTTTCCCACAAACACTTGATTCTTGGGCATAAAACTGCAACAAAAGTCACACAAACCATGCACCACAGAACAAAAACTAACACAAATTTGCAAAAGTGTCGAGAAAACCTTTTGGCGAAAAGGAAAACCAACTCTAATACCAATCTGATCCGTAAGCTAGGTGGATATTCCACACTAGGCTTCACCAACACGGATTCGTCTTGTTCCAACTCAATAAGTGATGAATAACAACTCAACTTTGCATAAAAATTAGAGTTTCAAAGTGCTGGAAATGAAGTGCAACACACACACAACATAGGAAAGAGATGAGAAAAGTTGCAAGCACATAAGAACATAATGTTTATCTTGGAGAAACCCAAAATGGGAGAAAACTCCAGTGGGTGAGGCAATAACACTCCCCTTCACTATGTAATTCATAGTTTTGTACATCATACTGCCATATTCATGGCCTTCATGGAAATAAATCTCTCTCCAAAGCTTGTACAAGACTTAATTAACACTTTGCAGACATTATCTCTCTTCTTATAATACTAAAACACATCACAGTTGGCTAGGAACAACTTGAATTCCAACAAAGACCTTCCAACTTTCTTTTAGTGGATCGAAGATTCTCGTTTTGTAACTCCTTTGCTCATTCTTGATGATAAGCGACATTCCTCAAATTTTGGATTGATTCCTTTTGGCTTGGAAAACTACCCAAAGAGTCCAAAAACAGTGTTGGGAAGTTGAAACGTGTTCAACTATTTCAAATTCACCTTTTTGTGCTTTGTAAGGGAACCATTGGCTTATAAGCTGTTAATGCTAACATGCACAATCGCCAATGACGATTGCTCAACCGCTAATTATGATTGCTCAACCGCCGGCGTGGTTCTCAGTGACAAAAAATCCTCTAACTTCCAAAGGCCATAACTTTCCCATACGAATTGAAATCGGGTGCCGTTTTGTTTTTGAAAGTGTGTATTTTTTTGAGAGGAACCCAAATATGTCATCAAAACATAGAGGTTCTATTATGACTTTTACAATAAATGCCTTTTTCAAGATTGTACAATAAGAATTACATGAAATTGCATATCTAGATCCAATTTTGGATCATTTGCACTAACATCTTAGGCCGCATCGTGTGGATTACAAGGAATCGTCAAGTAAACTTGAGAAGGAATCAACCCGACGATTTGAAGAAGCAGTATTTCAATGAGGGACTTGTGCCCTCATTTCATAGGAAGACGGTGGTGGTTCAACCTTGGAATTATGGAGATGCATGTAATAGAATGTTGGATATAGAAAGAACAAAACATCCACACTCTTAAGGAAGAGGAGTGAAGATGACGATTCAAAGTTCAACAATGACAATAAACCTTGGCTGGTGCAATCTGTGAGAAGTGACATGCTTCAAATGATGACAGAGCTAAAGGGAGTTACAAGGAATGAAGGCAAAGATCTTTGGTGTATCATTGGCAAGGTAGAATGCTACACTAGGGTGAATTGCCAAAAGAAAATGATTTGTGAGATTTATCACAATCAAAGGCACAATCAAGGTTCAACTGTAATTTGAGAAACAAGAGCATGTAAGTAGTCTTCAAACAAGAAAATACATCAACACTACCCCAATACTTCCAAAGCTGAATCATAAGCGATGTCAAAATAATAGTGGTGGTGGTAGTTGGGTTCAATATGATTCCCAATGTCAATCGATCTTGATAAGTCGAAAGTATAACGAGTGTGAACATTTTACAAGATATTTCCTTACAAATCAACATAAGATTGGAATTTTTTTGTAGATGGTGTGGGCCTAGGGATCAAATGATGTTCGAACCAAGTGAAAGTCTTTTGAATTGATGTAGCTAAGGATGAAAAGTAACGGCAATAACTCAAGCACAAGTAAAGAAAGCTATATACCTCAAACCAAGAATGGAAGAGGAAAGACTTGTCGAAGCAAGGGCTGAAGTTAAGAGGGCCATGGTTGAAGAATGTAGACAATTGCATGGACACACAAGTACAATGATCAACAAGTTAGAGTTAGACAAGGCAATTGCAAGACAAGTCTTGTAGACCACTATATTTATAAAGGTATTCAATTCACTTAAAGCATTCTTGAACTCAAGAATGCATTAGCCGACTTACCGTACCCAACAATGGCCCCGACATGGAGCTTGTAATGACATATGTAATGTTAGATGATTGTGAGAGCAATTAGCAGAAGCAACATCTTCAACCCATTGTTGAGCCCCCATTGTCAGGTGATGAAGCAATACATCCTATGCTCTTGATGAACACCATAATGGATGGTGGTTCGGCTATCAATGTTCTCCCAAAAGATGCTTCAAAAAGTCTTTGGTTGAAGAATGGAGACAATTGCATGAGCACACAAGTACAATGATCAACAAACTTGAATTCGACAAGCAAATGTAAGACAAGTCTATATTTGTAAAGGTAGCAGAGAGTCACTCGAAGCATTCATGAACTCAAGAATGCAATAACCACCACTATACCCTATAATGGTTCCACCATGAAGCATGTGACTACACACCTAATGTCAGGGATAATTTTGGACAATTGGGAGAACAAGTAGTAGTAGTAGCAAAAACATGAACCCATAGTTGAGATCCATGCTCTTGCAAACACCATCATGGATGGTGGTTTGGCTATCAATGTTTTCCTAGAAGATGCTTCAAAAGTCTTAGGAAGTCAACCCTTTGGCCCTTGACATTTTAATTAGGGGGAGGATATTAGTATGGCAAATGTATGAGGTATATTGATAGGACAAATGGTATTTATTGTAACCAAAATTATTTTGTTGGTCGATGTTGGTTGATAGCAGCCAAAGCTGACCACAATTGTAAGAGAAATCTACTCTCCATTGGAAACAAAGGTTGGAAATATGTGATAGATCTGTAGAGTTGGGCAGTAAGTGATGAACCAATGTCATATGATTGTTAAACTCAACGTCCAAAGAAGAGTGTTCGGAAGATGGAAATCGAAGTGCTATTGAGGTGAATGATGGAGGGATCTTAGAATTATAGTTGTTCTTTGAAGAAGAAATAAACTCTCTTAATTATTTGTTCCATTGGCAAATGGAAGACTATGGGCCATTACTACCAGATTGCAATAGATTTTTAAAATTAGGGATATAAAAGAAGGCTTGCAAAGAGATTGTATACACTTAATTTTTCATTCTTATTGACTTTTGCTCTTCGCAAACACTATTCACACATTGATTTCCCGAAATGTTGCCCTCAAGGATATTGCTATGTGCAAAGGTAATCGGAAATGGTTACATTGGGCTGGTTGGTAGTGGTACTTATGAGAGGACCTTGATGTGTTGTTTATGCTATGATATCTTAGATATCTTTCATACCTTTACAAAACACTCACCTCCTTAGATACCTTTTATACCTTTACAGTCTCCCTACGACATCACCTTACTATCCTCTTACAGTTGCCTCCATATTTACTTACAACACACTCATACCTTCATCATATCACTTTCAGCAGCTCCAGACTCTGCCTCTATCCTCTGAGACTTCCTTCTAGGACTCCATGATAACACATTACCTCGAGCCGACAATGTCAACTATGGTTGATGTTGTCTGGCTTTTATATTTGACAGTCGATTGCATCAACCATGGTCAACCCCGTCAGCTAAAAGAAATTGTAATGTTTAATCATGATCCATATATATGCAACATTTGAATGCTCTTTCTAACACATCTTGATTAGTCGTTTAGTTTGATTCTGCTCACAAATATGCTCTTAAGGTCTTAAAGGTCTTGAAGTTAGTCTTGCTTATCTTTTGGAGTCTACACTTTTGGAGCATTGGGTACTTAGGATTCTCAAGCATAGGAGTTGCACTTTCCATGATCTGCCTAGTCTTTGGAGTCTTCAACAAGTGGCTTTTCTAGGTCTTCTTTTATTCGTTTGTGATCCCCCACATCAACTCTCTCATAAGGTGTTGCTAACCTTGAGGGGAAGTTAATGCACCAATGGTGTCTACATAAAGGTAAGTATCTCTAACCTCTCATTTCCTTTATGTTATTTTAGATTTGATTGATTGTTTGATTGGTCATGCATAGATTAGAGTAGAGTAGCATATTCTTAATCTATTGCATTATTATCTATTGGTCCTTACCTTACAATCCACCCTTTGGGCTTTACAACCTATTGATCTTTACAATCCTAACTTAAGTATCTTTATCTTGTTACAACCTTATTACAATCAATCTATAATCGGGACCTAGTTAGATGCCACTCCCCTATCCTAGATCTAGGCTTTGGAATCCTACATCTTTTATAGAGTGTGGACTATTGCCTTTCTAGATCCACGTCTTTAGCAACCTACAACCCTCATATGCATATCTTTAGAATGGCCACCTTACTATGCTCGTCTTTATTACCAAGAAGAGAGAGGATATTCTATTAGACCATTCTTTACTTGCATACAAAGATGACCAAAAACAAAACTTGTTGATGTCAAGTCCTTTGTCAATGTTACAATTGACCTACCAATTTGCAAAGAATACGAAGTTAGGGATGGGATGCTCGATGATAAGCTGGTTGGCTGATTTGAAAGCTAGTTGCCATGAAGCTCACATTCCGACTACCGTGAGGTTGAACGTGAGGCATGAGAATAAAACTACAAGGGAAGATGAAATTTTTATGGCCTATGATTTCCCTAGATGAATGAGTCATGGCACATCGGATGACCAAGGTTATGTTAGAGGAAATATTATCGTGACCAATGCTTGCGGCTCATGAATTTTAAACCAATAGCACTTGTGTCAAAGAGGCTGAGTAAGCATGAGCATGATCAGTATTTAAGGCCACAAATTTCAAGCCCATGGCACTTACATTAAAAAATAAGGGTCAACAAGAAATAATGGTGGGAACAATTAAAATACTCTGGGTAGGGCCATTTAAAATCCACATGTCCAAATTAAAATTATATCAATGTTATGGAGGGACACATCCCTAAATTTTGTTGATGTCTCAAACATCCTCATCATATCCGGGATTTGGAGGGCACGTCCCCATTTTTTTAGTTTAAAAAAACTGACGGTTTTTCTTTGAAAATGTTGTTTTTTTACCAAAAACTTTGAACTCTAATCCTGTAAGTACCCTAAAAACATTAAATACAGTTTAAACCCCTAAATTTCATTGAATAAAGTTAAATTATTTAATTATTAATTTTTATACATTATTTTAATAGCTGTCCTTCCCCATCCCAAAAATTTAAGATTTTTTTCCGTCCCAAAAACCTCGTCCCTCCGACCCCTTGCTCCCCGGTCTTGGAGACTTAGGTAACTATGACTTGTTTAGGCTTCAGACAAAGGTTTTAACCATGATCGAACTCCAAGTCCAAATGATAAAGTCAAATGCCCAAATATGAATGGGTCGGATATACATGGTCAGCAAATTAAAAAATTTAAGAGTTAAGTTGGTTGTATAGATGAGGCCCAGAAATAATTAAAAATAATGAAAAATAAAAAAATTATTCTAGTGACAGTGACTTAAAGGCAACAGGAAAAATAGGGGTAAAGAAAATAATTTTAATATACGTAATATCATAGGTCATAAAAGAACATATAAATTGCATCGACAGATCTGAATAATTAAAAATGATTTCAGTGAAATGAATCAAAGGCAACAGGAAAAATAGAGGCAAAGAAAATAATGTTAATATCCCTAATGTCATAGGTCATAAAAGAAATATAAATTGCATCTACAGACCCCCTGACCATATGGCCGTTTTCCTTGTGTACAACAGTTGTATGCTGAATCTTCCTATTTACTGTTATATGTTCCTCCGTTGAATGTCAATTTTCATTCTTCCATACACCCATATTTTAGCATTCGATCGCCCTTCTTTGCTCTACCATACAGCTATTTAGCACATGACCAGTTCATTGTATGGCCCAAAGTCCTCATTTGTTCCTGTATAATGCTTTCCTTGCCTGACTTTTGGTACATTTCTTGTGTCGTATGGTGTTGCTCTTGGTGGTCTTTTAAAGTTAAACACCCTGTCATAAGACTACAACTGTTCCCGGGAATCGTATGCTTGCTTGCAGCCACTGAACGCATCCTTGCTGCTGACATACTATGAATTTGATAGTTTTTGCAGTTCACTGTTGTTCTTGTTGAGTCACACATCCATTCCAATGCATATATCTTGCTATTGGGAGATTTTACTGAAGAGTTTAATAGGAACAAGTTATTGTTTGTGTATGAGCATACTTGTTTGCTGGAGAATTTTTTTTTTTTTGGAAGAGCAGAAAAAATAGGGGCATTATAGGGTTTTTATGCAGAGGTCAACATGGCAGATGCAGTTAATGATGGTGCTCGAAATCCCTTTTTGAGTGTTTTTGGTGTGCTTCACACGTTCAAGTGCTGAAATGAGCGTCTCAAAATTTGCAGCACAAGGGTTTGTGTGAATTATTTTTAGTTGGGGGCAATGCTTTTATAACAATAAGCTCTGGAAAGATTTTCCCAAGAATTTCAGTTTTTTCAGTTAGAAAGGGTATTGTTTTAACTAAATTAGGTTTTAGGTTCTAAATCAATTAAAATGAATGCACAATTAGATTGTAGATATAGATAATAAATCAGATTTGGATCATGCTAAATAAAGGTGGTTTAATTGTTTGGATTTAGAAAGAGAAAGGACAAGAGCATGAGTAAGGAAAGACCCAACTTTTTCTTCTTGATAGATGACTGTGTTGATGACCGAGAAGTTTAGACAAGCTCAGAAACAGGTTTTGCAAGTTTGGTGATCTGGAACTGGGCAGGGAACAAATTTTGCGAAGAGTACAGGTTTATGGATGGCGAATCTGACGTGGGGAGGTTTATGGATGTTGAATCTGTATTGTGTCGGCCAAAACTGAACAGTGCTAACTGTTTACGAGTAAATTTTGACCTGCACCTTAGACTATATTTGCTTTGCAATAACCTCACTCAAAATTCTGCAGTGATGTGCGACACTCTGGATTTGTCTTCTCCTTGCTTGTAATTTTAGCAACACTCAAGAGAACACAGAAGGAAAGTTTTGGACTAAGCCCTTACATATTCATATGATTCAGGGCTGATGTAGTTTTCCCTTGTGAGTGAAGTATATGTGCTTCACTCAGTTCTAATATGCTCAATCAATGAAGTAAGATGATCTCCTTTTGTGGCACAAGACACATAGCAACATGCAACTTTGTATTTGAATATGCTTCAGATTTGATAAGAGGATTGTTATAGACTTTGAATGTTTTTGGATGTGAATAGCTCAAGTAGTATTGATCTTCAAGTGTAATGAATTGCTTAGGATTCTTGGATGTAAATGACCTTTAGGGGTTCTCTTTATATATCTGTCTCTAATTGAATTTCCTGTGCATACCGACCTCAAATTCAAACATAGGCCGACCTTAGGAAAGTGCCCAAATGGAGAAATGACCATTGGAGATAGAGGAACAAGGTCGGCAGTGACAAACTTGTTTTGGGTCAGTCACATAGATGGCGAACCTGTCCGTGTTAAAAAGACAGGAAACAACTCAGGTACAGAAAAGGGATGTCTGCAGAGGTGTGTTGAGAGTCTTAGGCAAACTAGAGATGATCTTGAGAATGTGTTAAGGTCAATCAGAGGTGATGCAAAGGTAATCAGAAGGGGGAAAAGAATGTCAAAAAGAGCCAAAAGTGTGCCAGAGGACCAAGTGTTCTAAGAGAAGTCAAAGTTGATATTACCACATGCCTTGAACCAAAATCATGATTCTACAGAATCACAGATATCTGGAATTTTCAACTTTTCCTACCGAACTCTCTTCTTCCATCTCTAATCTCCTCTGTATTTTTGCATCTAGATTGTGACAGAAGGGACTCCGACTTGTCTAAAGGGGGATAATGCAGTCAATCTTGTTATTATTTAGTATTGGTAATCATTGTAATGTCGGCTTTGTAGTGTATGTATTAGTCATAATTATCTATAAAAGGTTGGGGTTGACAGTTGTTTCTTAATCAACATCCGTAAGTCTTACAAATAGCAAGTTGAATGTTGGGGAAGGGAACTGTCCCTTTACCAAGCAATTGTACTGTACACTATCTTATGCAATAAAGTTGTTATTCTCTTGTGTTCTTCTGTGCTGTGTTTCATTAAGGGTTTTACTGTATTGGGAATGTTTTGACACTTGATATTGAAGAACTACGAAGAGATAAGAGATAGGCAAGTAGTAATTATTGTTGTCAATATTTTGGAGCTTCTGTTGATATTAGTGAAATGAGATAGTGCTTTGGTCATATATTTTGTATTCACGTTGTGAAATTTTGTCATGCAACTTGTAGCAGTACAAAGAATGTGATTTATATCTCTCTGGATTGTGGTGTTCACTCCCATTATGAGTGGTTCGTAGGCACTTGCATATGTATCAGTTCGAAGTATCTGTGCATCTGTCTTTTATTATTGATGACAGGCCTGTTCATACTCACAGCAGATTTAATATTTTGTAACTTTTTCATGATCAATTTGTCAAATAGGTGGAGCAAATTCTTTAACATTTTGGTTGCCTAAACATCTTACTTTGAGATAATTAGTATAGTGGCCAGAATGTTCCTTGCAACTCTCAACATATAGAGGTAAAATGCTTGCAGTCACCTCTCTTGGCTGCTAGCAATTACAAATCAATTTCAGCCTTCTAATTTATATATTTGCGTGATAGGCCATTTCCTAGATTGGGCTATAAAAGGTTTGATACCTCTCTTGAAGGTTGTAATTGATAGAAAAATGCATGTCATTAGCGATTTGAGTGACATATTGTCCTAAAATATTGACTATTCAATAAAGCTGGAACTCAACAATACTTTTTCTTGGTGATCTGTGGTGCATGTAAGCTGGGATGATAGAAGGATTACGGAATTGGTTTACTTTTTTCCTAAAATTAAATTGAAGGGTAACACTGCATGTCGGTTTCGTACACTACTTTTTACTTATTTAGAATTTTAGGACTACACAATATTGGCTTCATGGACAAGGTTAACCATTCCTCCCAGTGGGTTTCTACCACAATGATGATGTCTTAAAATTTTGAATTCTTTTTGTGTCTACACACCCCACCGACACCCCCTTTCGCCACCCCCCAACACACACACACACAGTTTTTAATCAATGTTCAACAAAGTGGATGCTATTCTTTCAATGAAGTTTTCCTTGTACAAATGATGCCTAGTATTTGTGAACAGTTGTGTTGTTTGTTAATTTTAACTTGAAATCCATTCTGCCTCTGCAGAGTGTTGCTTATGATAGATCGAGTGCTCCGAAGGATATTCATATTTCTGGTTGGCTTGATCGCCCAGAGGATGGTACGAGTGAGGAAGCTTGGAAAATGCTGCTTCTAGGAGAATTCACTTATGATCTTAAAAAGAGCAGTGCACAAACATTCAATCTGCCAGTTGAGACAACGGGAGACTTGTTAATATGATAAAGTTGGATGTACAATCAAATCATGGAAGTTCTTCACATACTTGCATTTACCGCTTGAGGGTTCATGGCAAAGAGGCTGAGGCTGTTAGATCAGCAGAAATAGAAGCTTAGGCATGAGGAAGTTTTGTCTTTCATCCCTCAAATGAGAAGTGTTGGACAACTTTTGATGGTCCTTCACTTAAAGATGTTCAGTGAGAGATCAAATTGTGGACAGCGCGGTACTTTTTCACCATCGAAAAGACTTGTGTAGCTAAAAGCATGCTTGGTATTATCCTTGTTTGTAATTTACATGTGTATCATTGCTTTTCAGGCTTCACATTTTCCACATTTGTATCTTTTCCAAAATCAAGTTGGGAATGGTAAAATGTGGGCAAATTCTGCATAACTTATAACAGAGTTCTGTTAAGAACAAAGCATTTACGCTTGCAGCTGTTTTTTTTTTTCCCTCTCAAGGAAGCAAAAGCTGAAATGCCAAAATTTGCTAATTGTGGCAGCTCTCACGTATACATGTGAGGTGTTTTATACTCCTTCCAAAATATCTGGTAAGCAATTTTCTATTAACTGTTTTTGTTTAATTCCCCATTAAGTTTTACTTTTTTTTGTTTAATTCCCCAAAGTTCATAAAACTACAATAGGATGTGGTTTTTGATATGATGCAAGCATTGCACTGAAACTTCTTCTAGCAGTCCTATGTAGGTTGCCATTGTTTTTTCCTACCTTCATCAAATTTTGTGCAGAAACCCCCATTCTGTTGTACCCCACCTGTAAGAATTGCTTAGCATGAGCAGAAGAGTTCAGCATGCGAGAGTTTAAGTTCTGCGGCATATTTTTCAATACATTGCTTGAAGGCCAATGCTTATTGCAGTAAAAGAATCTATGAAAGCAGATTTAAGTGCCGAGGATGTAAAAATTTCCATATACAGGGTGTAGCCGTTATAATCAGATATTTTTGTCAACAGCAGTCTCACCATGCAGCTGTGTGAAATGGTCCCTAGAATGGATATGCTTAGATGATATCACAAACATAACGAGTGAGGTCGCTCTGCACCACCTGAAGTAAATACATAGCTTGCTAGGCATGTCACACATTTTAAGAGTAATGTACATGTGGTTGCTATGGTTATAGGCACGGATCTTATTGGGCTAATTAAAATGTCATTTAGAAGGCTTCATCTTCCCAATAATGTTGATGAGAGTTTCTTATCTACGTTGAAGGTACAAAGTCTTTATAGACCTCCAATTGCTAGGACAAAAGAAGCTTGTGTTTTCTTTACTTGTACGTTATTGTGATAAAGACTTCTATAAACGCAGAGTTCTGTTAGAGTTTATGAAAAACATAATATTAATTCAAAATAACAAGGTTTACAGTCACAAAACTAGTTAATTACCAGATTATGGTGTAAATCCTTAAAATCTTCTATGCACATGCATTTGAATCATCAATTTCTAGTCTTTGTAAGGTTGATAAGGCTCAACTGAAATTGTATATTACTGAATCGTACATAATGGTGTTTAAGGTGTCCTCTAATTTTAGTGCAAGATCATCTTAAAGTAGATATAGAAGAGAAAATATGAATATGCCATAGGGAAGTGATACAAGGAAATGTACTAAATTTGAAATGCATTCAAGGAGATTTAAAATAATTGTAACATAGGTCCGTACTGGTTCTTACCGCATTTCAAAAATAGTGTGGCCAAGTAGTTAACATTTAGGATGTCATTATAAAATGGGGTGATGCTCAAGAACTAGCGGTGGCCATTTAGCTGGTTATAAGTAGATAGGCAATCCCTTATAAAAAATATACAAATATAATTTTGTATTACATTGGAATAATGTGTGGTTACAAATGAACATAAAAGTTTAACTTACATTGAAAATTTCTGGGGTTAGAAATGAAAACATGTGTTTCTCTTTCAAAGATCATGTATGGTTTGTTTTTTATTAAGTGCAGATAGTTTACTTATTTTGAGATTTTTCAAAGCTCTTTAAAAGATTCAAGTTGACCACATAGGTTGAATGGAAACAACTCTAGCAAGCTCTGGGTTCCTCCCCTTGGCAACCATGAATAAGGGAACCAATGAACCATCTGTCTCATTTGTGTAACCCCCTACCTCTTTTGTGTAAACCCCTACCAAGGGTCTCTTAATTTCATCTCATTCACAACCACATCAAAGGACCATTCCACAAGATGGTTTGGACTCGGATACAAAAGGCAAATAACTCATAATATGATTTGTCAAAGTGTTGGGAAATAGTTTACTTTCACGTGTCCTCGTGCACAAGTAAAATCACATTTATGTTATGGGAGTATAAAGGACCTTGCTTGCCAAAGGGAAACGGTAATTTTGCAAGCCTCTCATGTAAACCTTGCTAGTTGAGAAGTTGTACCGATCCCTCCCCATCCAAGAAAGATGGTTTGCCCTTGCCAATCTATACTGAGGAGAATTCTTTTCTAGATAAGAAATGAAGTTACTTCACAAGTCCTTGGGCACAATGATAAGTAACATTTAGGTTTTCTTGCTTGAAAGGGCATTCTGCTTACAATTTTTGCACCCACAAAAGCTTTGAGAAATAAAATTACAAGTAGAAAAATGAGAACTAGCCTCCATCTCATACCATTGCCGAAGGAAAGAACTAATGTTTTTGTACTATTTTGAGAAACGAGATGAGGGTTTGGAAAGAAGCACAAGTGCATACAACAAGGTTAGGGTCATGTAGCTTGACTTGCACATGTCACATGCTTATTCTTGAAACTTGACTTGCACGTGCACTTTTACCCCTGGCCCGAGCTTATTGCCCAAGGTTGATAAATCCCATCATGCTTCAAAGGAAACCTCCGGGGATTCAAAGGCCATACGTTGGGGCCACTTCCCACTACATTTTAATAAATCCCTTAGCATGTGATATATTGGCTTATCCTTTTCCAAGTGGGTTCATTGCATCTAAGTTCACATTATTTTATGAAAGAGGAAATCAAGGTTAATGTTATAGAGAAACCATTAATGATTCTTGTGTTCCTCAAAAAGAGCATATGAAAGTTACAAGTCTTAATGAAAGTCCACATGTACTAAAGAAGTTGCTTGAGTGCATATAATTAATTTACCGCCAATAAGGAAATATGATGCCTCAAGGCCATTTGATGCTAACACATATTGTGGTTTTCATAGAGTTAAAGGACATTCAACCAATCAATCTATTACTTTGAGATACAAAATTCAATATTTTATTGATAATGGACTCATTTAGATAAGATTGTTTTGTTCCACAAGTTACAACTAGAACTACTCATAAGGAGAAGCTAGTATGCAATATCCATATGGTACACAAACCAAAATATAGTCGTGTTCGATGGAATATTTAACACCTTCATATGATGGGTTTATTGGAGCAATTGATATTTTCAAGAAGAAATCCAACCCTATTTCAACTACATTTACTAAAGAAGATAAACCACAAAATGAGTCATACAATGGATCTCTAGCCGTTTGAACATTCATAGAAGGTAATAAAGACATTGAATATTGATAGATGATGGTGCTTAGTTGAATGTATGCATAAAATAATTCCTTTATGACATTGTATATAGCTTGGATGATATGGCCTATTCTTCTTGATGACCCCGAATAAACCACTATCGAGGAAGAATATGTTGGGTGTTATATTGCGTTCATGCAAGACCAAAGACTATTCAATTTTATTTCATGTGGTGCCTACCTTTGCTGAAGTACACAATAGTTTACTTGGATGAACATGGATACATTAGATGGAAGTCATTCTTTCTACAACACATCAATGTGTAAAATTTGAACATCAAGGTCAAATCATTGCGATTGAGAGGATACAACATCTTTAAAATAAAAACTCAAGATCCAGTAGCAAGTAAAGCCACACCAAACTAAGTACTAAAGAGGGTACCTAAGAGTAAGGTGCATCCAATAAAAACACATAAATCAAGCCCAATCAAGTTACAAGTGTTACATGTTGTGCCTCTTAACCTCGTAACAATGCATATCAATGTACAAAAGACATATTATAACTTTTATGATGATGATTTCTTGTCTCCGGTCATATTTAGATTCCTTGTAAACAGAATGCCTCGGTGATTATATCTTATAAAAATACTTTTAGACCTCACATCATTATTGATTAGCTTCACTATCCAATCCTTCATTTCAAAACCAAGTCCTCTCTATTATATATTATGTATTATTAGTTAGATATTACACATTCACAAGATTTTATGCATGAGCAATTTGCATACCAACTATCTTCCATTAAAAACAACATACATCCATACATTTGAAATGTTAAAAATAACAACCCAAATATATTAGAATACCTATTTTTTTATGCAACATGAAAAGCAAACACATTTCCCAAGAGATACTTGGTACATCTCGATTACATAAAATCACCCCAAAGGCCCAATTAAATGCATACCGAATATGATAATTTACACCGATAAAGGGAAAATTAACATAATCGATTTCAATTAAAATTTGAGGTTTGAACATTATCGATCACTCTAAAGATAACAAAACATTAATTATGGCATCGAAATGGAAGGAACTCACAAATACAAGCTCATAGATGATGAAATAGGATGCTTATATGTGATATAGAAGGTGTGTAGATTGTTGTCAACGCGTTCTTGGAAAATCAAGCATTGATGTTATGATCTAGACATGTTCGAAAAGGACAAACAAGTTCAAGTTCAAACTTGTTTGGAGGCCACAAACCGATTTGGTGTTGTGTGTAATCCAACTTGCTAGTGGAAGTTAGCTCGATTATTCTTTTGATTTATGGAATTGGAATGTTGTAATAACGCTGCAATATAGTTGAATTGACTTCTCCTTTGTCAAACCATAACTGGATTGCCTTGAAAATGAGAAGCCTCAATAAGGGGTTAGTGTTTTAAGTACTATCGACCCCAAGCACCTCAATGGTGAGTGTTGTGGACATGTTATACTATTTTCATTGATGTTATTGCTAAGAGTGAACACATACAACAACGTGCATTAGTTGACCTTTTCCTTGACATGTGAGTTATGCATATCAATTACTTACATGAATTCAATATTTATTGGAAGGTGTCGGGAAGAATTGACTCTTTTGGTATATCACTTGTTCATGGGTTCACATTCAATTGGCTCTAGACCATTATGCAATGCCCATACTATTGGTATTGATATTCTTTGGGTTGGTCTACCAATCATAGCTTTGCCACTTGAAAATATGGCTATTCGGGTGTGGATCATTATGTTATTCCAAAACACTTTTGGGATAAGATGGTAATTATTTTTTTCATTATAGACAATGGATACCGTAATTATATGTTATATATGTATGTGTTGACCAATCATATTCTAATGTTATTAGGTACTTTAAGGTTATTAAGAATGATACCAATTTTGAAATTATCACTTGTAAGTTAACCAAAATTATTACTTACACCGAGTCACTATTAAAGTTCACAATGTTAGACACAAATTACACACTTGATTATGTAATTGTATTGACACTTATTATATTTAAATATATATTTTTACTTTCTTTTACAACATTGTCACTACATGTAGGTACTCCTCACTTCGTGGCTCTTGTTTACAATTAGAAACAATCAACATCTTGAACATTTGTGACATGAATCCTCCTTAGCTTGTGATTTGATGGTTTGTATTGAATATTCAAAATAAAGACACATCCAATTGATTGATTGTATTGATAATTAGTGTGCGTGCTATTATGTCACGAAGCTCATTTTCTTATGGTTTGGAGTAAGCATCAAGTTTTTCATCAACTCCAAATTTATTATAAATCGTCTCTTGTATTGACTTAGGTTAGCAATGAAATTCTCAAGCTATTATATTATTCAATATTAGAGAACTAATTAAAGATTGATTCAAGGGATAGTATTATTGTAAATACCGATGAAAAAGTGAAGGGTAAAATAAAGGCAAGTGTTACGAGAAGAATTTGACAAATTTAACACCGATAAAAATAATGAATTTTGAATGTGTTGAGTTGGTCTTAATTAAAACCGACTAATACAAAAATGTTGAAATTAGCCCATATGAATAGTGGGATTTTGAAATGACCTAGAAGAGATCAAGGTTAATCTAGTAGCCCATATTTTCAACTTCCCATGCCTTACAAAGGACAATGAATTTTCATTAGATAATATAATTGCATAAAAGTGTGTAAAGAGCATTTTGTAAGAATATAGAATGGTAGCAATCACATGTAGAACATATGGGAGGTTTGACAATATGATATTGTGGAGCAGATGTTAAGACAATGTTGTAAGATGAATTGGTGTCCACAATGCAAAGATGGAAGGAATCTCTATAAGTACAAATCTTGGAGTCCCTTATAAACCCACAAATCAACATGAGGAAAGGGAAAAGAAACACAAAAGAAAAGCAATTGAGACTCCCTTAAGTGGAGAAGGCAACCCAAGTATTACACCAATACCATACAAACACCATTCATATCGAAAGGATTTGAGAACTTGGTTAAGTGCTTATTGTACTAAATGAGTGGTTCGTGTTGTAGAAGGATTTGAGGCCTAGAAGATTATATTAAGGCATTGTGGCTTTGTAAGGGCTTCCAATGTTAAGAAAGTTTGGAGTGGGTAGAGAATTCATAATCCACTTGTCAATAAATCCCATGTCAAGATTGCGTGAACTTTCATGGCTCATGGCATTTGGAAAGATTTCGAGCAACTCAATCCTTTTCTTGAGTGGGTGAGAGATAGATTTAAAATTACCTTATCCTTTAATGCCCAATGCATTTGGTAGACCCCATTAGAGTCAAGGGTTGCATCTTGTAAAGATGCTAAGTTTTAAAGCCCATATGATCTTGCAAAAATGGATTTTCACTATTAGGGATCTTGTTTGTTTTCAAGATTGGATGTAGTGGCATTAGTAAAAACTAATTTCAAGATCTTTCATATATTCTCACTAGTCTCAAAATTCAAGAAAGGTGCAACATGTCACGCTTCACAAATTGTGCCTTCAAGCCTTGTAATTTAGTTGTGGGATTGGATGTGGAATTGTGAGAATTTTCTTAGAAATTACACATTGATATATTTTTTCTAGGATATTGATAAGGTTAATAGTCTGTGGAATTGGGACTTCACCTAGATTGTTGCTTCATTTCCTCACCCACGTGGAAAGCTAAGATTGAACCTTAAAAATATCAATTTATGGGGTTCTTAGTTCACCAAAGGATGCCTCTTGGGAAAGATTACAACATGTTGGCATTTCTAATCCGAAATGTGTTTCCTCCAATAGGCCTTATACTTTCAAGCATCTTTTCTAAACTTTTCCATGAGCCCAAGCCGCATGGAAATGGATTTTAGTTTCTTCTCTCCTTATTATCTCATGCACATATCTTCAAGAATTGATGTTTTTGAGATTTTATTTAGTTAAACAACTATTTCCGTCCTTTATAATTCATTAAGAGCTTCAATTATACTTTAGATTTGGAGGAATAGAAATGCAATTATTGTGGAACTAATTGTATTCACCATCTACTAAACTTGTTTCACCATCGACATGCCTTTTTCAACCACTAGGGAGTCTCATGCCTCATAAACATTTTCCACGAGTGGCACCTCATAAACAACACATGTTCTCAAAACCATCTATATAAATCCTTTGTGTCCAACAATGGAATCAAGAAACAAAAAATAAGACAATTTATACTTGAAGTAATACATCGATAAATACCAAAAATTATGAAATCACAAAAATTATAAACCAATATTCCATAGGGCACACATAGCCAAAACCTAAGCAAGTGTTCAAAGATACATGATACTAACAAATTTTACAATTCCTAGAACTAAAAATATTCATTATAACTTGTTCCCAATATACTACTCATGTCATAATTAGAATAAGGAGAGGAAAATAAAATAACACAAATGCTACATACCTATGTAATCCAAAATCTCACAAAAGAATGGCAATGATAAACTCTTGCTCATTTCGCTACTAAACATTGAGGAAATCTACAAAAATAAGAATGCCTCCTCTTGAAGATGTTATTTTTGGTTATCTCGTATCTCTATGAATGGTATGAAACTACCAATCTAACTAGAGGGTGTATTGGCCTTATTAAAATAATAGGGCTACAAGATTCCAAATAAATTGACGAGCCTTATAAGTGTGTTAGTCTCATCCATGAAAATGAAGAGATAACTAATCAACCATTTGCACGAATGTGCATTAGTCATGGTTAGACCTAATTCAAACCAAAAGAAAATTACATCTAATGTTCAAGTCATGTGCATAAAGATGTAAAGACAACACAAGGAGTTGAACAAACATTTGGAAGATTATGAACACCTTTTAAAAGGAGCAATGGAGTGCCCCTTCATTGGGAGATAAAAAATTCGGATTGATTAAATTCTAGGTTCCTCTTTCGTAATGATATAATTTATAGGAGATCAATTGTAGAAAATGAATAAATTTAGAGGAAATTTTAATATTCTTAAGACAAAATGTACATTCAAGCCATTTCCTCTCCATGTAGAGTCATGTATTATTGGTGGTTAAAAAAGGGCTTTGAAGTAGTTAGTTCCTACTTTTAAGATGTAAATGTGGGATTACAATAAATGAAGACATGAAAACGAGTCTTGCGGTAAAGAGATGAAGATATGAAAATGACGAAAATGACTCAACATGAGATTTGTTTGCAACAAATAAAGTGCAAGGCCTAAAGTTTAAATTTGCTAAAGAAAAGTTTGATTTCTTAGCTTTTTCAATAAGATCAGTATTGTCACGCTGCAACTCTCCAACATTCGAATGCATCTTGATAAACAAGGATAAAACCAATCATATATATATATATATTACTAAGATAAAATTCATTAATGTTATTAGTCATTGAATTCCACTAGACATTAATTTCTTAATAAAATATTGTGTATATTATTGAACTTATTGGACATCTACATAAGTTTCAAGATCGTGTCCATTATTGAGTTATTTTTAATACTTATCTTACTTTTCATTTCAAAACAAAATTATGGAGATTATGGCATGATTGTGATTTGATATGTGTGAAGCAATTTTATTTGAGCATTGTAAAATTAAATAAAAAGTAAAATATTTTCATTTTTGAGAAATATTAAATAAAAATAAATGTAGTTATTAGGAAAAGGTTGCCATTAATGTTGTCGAATCAATTATAAATGTTGTGAGGTGTGTAATTTTTAGATTTGATCTTTGTTTTTTTAAAAACTTAACTAAGGCTTAAAATTGTCAAATTAATCCTTATTAACCAATGGAAAGACAAATAAATCATTTTTTTTTGGTTTTATAATTATAAAATTGTTAAAGTCCCAACATTAGAAATATTAACATTAGAAAAAAATCATGAATGTGATTAGTTGAATATGACGGAAATTATGTCTACCTACCTTGGGAGAATCGATAAATCACTTGGAGAATGTCCATAAACAATCACAAATAATGTGTAAACCATCTTCCAAGAATTCTTTGAGATATTTGACTATTTAGGTGTCATATAATTTTTAACTTAGATAGGAGATTCAACTATCATAAACTCTAAGTAGCTTCGTAAGACGTGTGGAGTCTTTATGACAAATGAGGGTCTATTTGAATGGTGATTAGTTGATTTTTATTAACCCACATACTAACCACATTTATGAGACAAGTGTGTACCTAAACATCACATGCATATTTATGTCTTTAGTTTTAGCATTATTATTATTATGCTATATTTTATGTGACTATAGTTAGTGAAGAGTTAAGTTGGGAGTAGTCATAGGTTAATTAGGGTATTTGGTGGTTTGAATACAAAATGGGAGAATCCTTAAATAACACATCTTTTAACAATTACAACATATCAATAGAAAGAGATAACACCCATTGTGTGAGATCTCATTTGCTTCTTTTAGATTTGTAGGTGCAATCCAACCTTGGGTGTGCAAGTGCCTCCATTGCTATTATTTATTATTTATTTCTATTTTATATTAATAGTTCCATTTATATTAGCATTCTAGGATGCTACAAATGGTATATGAGATTTAGTCAATTGTTTGAGCCATTGTCAAAATGTCGAGAGGAGTTTATCCAAAAACAATCCAAATTTCATGCCCAGAGAGGAGATGAAGGGGATATTTGATGATTTTTGTAAGGAGGTTATAAGGGATAATTTTTGGTCGGCAAGAAAGCCAGAGTTACTAGTTGAAGAAATCTTGGGGAGATATGGACATTTAGGTAGTACAAGGAAAAAAGGAATCAACCCCAAAGGTATGAGATGAATATCTTGATGAAGAAGAGGAATAACCCATTTTAGAATAAGAGAAGTATCTTTTGTGAAGGGAAGAAGTTTTGACAAAAGTGAAGGCTTACGAGTAAAATATAGGAAGGTAAGAGAAATCTCTATTTCATTTGAGTTTGAAAACGTAAAAAAATTGGTTATGTCTAGATACAAGGTAGGGGATGAGTTTGTTATTGTTAGTGAAGAAACCCTTGAAATCTTGCAAGATATGGGTATGGTAAAACCATGTACAAACCCAAAAGATGTAAATTGGGAAAATTTATGTATTGTTGTGGGTGCGATGAAAACCCTTGCATGAATTCATAAGAAGATAAAAATTGTTGTGTATGATTTTGTAAGGCGGTGTTGAAATAATTTCATGTATTGGTATTAAAGAAAACGTCAAATAAGAGAAGGAAAACACTAAGGAGAAATACAGTTTGGGCTAATCCAAACTCGCACTATAGTAACATATGAGTTGTATAGTAGGAAGAAAATTATCGTAATACAAATTTAAAATTATAGACTTGGAGGATAATATGTACAAGTCATAAATAAGGGAGGGTGAGGGGCAGAGCGAGGTGGGGGTAAGTGGGAATTTTTGACGAGGGAAAAAATGGCCAATTTGAATGTAAGAGTGGAAGACTGTTGGAAAATGTATCCAAAATGCTAAAAATCCCGGGAGTCAAAAAAGAAATCCCTCATTCTCATTCATGTGCTATTTGAGATAGAGTGTGTTTGGTAGGATGGTCAAATATTTCTTCTAATAGGAAGAGGTCTTGAGTTCCCTTCTCGTAATGCAACCTTTTGCAGTTTGACTAGTTTTGAGGTTAAAGCTCTTTAAGGGGGATGACATGTTTTGTTATGTAATAAAATATTAGGTTTACGTTCTTAAATGCTAATTAATAGTTGCAAATATATTTTGGAACAATAACATATATAATACAACTATCCTACATTATGTAAAATATAATAATAAATTTAGGTTTATGTTCCTAAATTTTAGTTATTAGTTACAAATATAATCCAAAACAACAACGTGAATAATACGACAATTCTAAATATGAAACGAGATCATGCTACAACATATGCCATACATTTATCAATGAAATTATAGTTAGGGTTTTGGGTTTAGAAATATATCACCATGCATTAGGCTCAAACTATGTGATACAATGTCAAAACTAGGTACAAAATCTAGGCAAAGTATTGTCAAGATGCCTTGAAATCTAGGGACATGAAAGTGTGAACTAGACATGTTTATGTGAGTGAGGAGAGGTTTGAGGATGAACCTTCTCGAGGGGCTACAAATGTGTTCTATGTTATTATGATATGAGATTTGGTTCTGGGATTTAGTTCACCTATATCTTTGGACATGTTTCTTATACCGGATCACTATGATAATTATGATGTGACTAGATATTGCTTCTCTTTGGTAGACCCAATTATGGATTAAACATGATTTATGTTGGATAGCTATTACCACTCCCCCACTAATGTGACGAGCAATACACTATATACCAATATTTTGAAGAGGTATCAAGCCACGCGTAGTTCTCCCAATCCTATGATTAGATAGAGAATGTAAACAAGATGAACCCCACAATGAGGACCTCCTTGAAATGCACGCTTAACCTAGTTTTAGCACATGGATTTTTGATCTAGGGAAAAATATAGATGTATTCATAATATAAATAACTTTTTGTAGTTGTGCTCTAAGGAATGATATCTTTCAATGTGTCAGTACATGCCCTTCTTCGAGTTTTCCTTTGATAGGGATCCTAGATACCCCTAATAACTTAGGGTGGGCATGTTTATAAAGGTGACCATTCATATGTTTTCCCTCTCAAACAACCCAAAATTAACACATCAATCGACCAAGATAACTTGTAAATTTGAAAATATGATCATTTTAAGGACAAGGAATAGGTGTATAGCATGTGGATACGTTCATTGATCAAACCTATCCTAGGCCTACAAACCTATCCAAGCTTAAGTTGGAATTAGTTATGAGACATGAGATAATATATCTATGATCTGTAAAGTATGTAGTGATTCTGAAGTGTTAAGTTGGAGAATAATTTTGAGCTATCAGACTTTCGGGTGGTATATGCTAGAGCATATAAATTTAAGTTAGTCAATAGATGAGTAGATGGAATAATGTTATAATAAATGTCAAAGAGATATTTCCAAGTTCCGAGGACCATACTTTGGGTAATACAATTGACCAAATTTTAATCTAGTATTTTTAAATGCCCGATTAAATTAAAAGAATAAGTAAATGCAAATTTTGTATCCTAACCATATAGAATGATGGCATGAAACTAATGAATGTTTCCATATGCCAATCTAATGTGAAACCTACAACCACATCCAAAAGGCATATATCCATGTTGAATAGTAATGTAAAATCAACATATGAAAAAGGAAATATGTAAAGATGAACACTCCATAAAATGATTTCTCCACAGTTACTCATGCCAAACCATGCCCCCAATGTGTTGTATGAAATGTGTGCAAAAATATTTCTCCCATGTTGAGTATGTTCTTGAAAAACGTAAATTATGTAATCTCTCATGTGATACCATCCTTGGGATGTTGAAGCCAATATATTATTCATTGAGCTACCGAGAGAGCCAAATCGTCTCGATCTCAAGGAGCTAGATCATTCTTGAGCTACTAAAGAAGTTAGATCAATCTTGAGCTACTCTTGAATGAGATAGGTTTATCCATAATGAAGTTGTGAAAATTCCATGTAAATTTGATAAGTGTCATAATTGTATTTGAATATGAAATGATGAGCTTGTACTAAGTCCATGAAAATATAATATGAATTAAGTAAATGTCATAAATGCAATTGTAAATTGTATGATAAAGTTGTGTCAATTTTTTGAAAACATGATCTGAACTAAATAAATGCAACCAATAAATATGAATCTATAAGATGAACTTGTACAAATTCTGTGTTAATATGATCTAAAATTAGTAAATGTCATTATTGAATCAAAAGTTGTAAGATGAAATTGTACAAAGTCCATGTAACTCTAATCTAAATTATATAATGGTATGTTTATATGTATTGTTTGTATATGAAATATCTAAAATGCTATCACCCTCTCTTCCTTGTGGTGCTTGGCCATTATGCATGTGAACTTCTAAGAGAGCCCATAATATTCCGCCTTTTGATGTGAGGGATACCACCATGTATTGAGTAACTCAAAAGAGAAAATTACTTAATCTATAATATGTATAATCAAAGCATCTAATATGTGAACCATGCAAAGTATGTGTATTGAACATGGTCAAAATCAAAATGAATCATATATGATCAATAGATATGAAGTAGGATATGTTTCATCTTATGGGAAAACATATTGTAAACATGACCAATAATCCATATAAATTAGTAGTTAAGAGAAAAACACGATCAACATAGTAGGGTGTTAGTAGAAACACAACTCAAAACCAAGGGATCCTTTGGGATTTGTGACATGAAATGACATTACAAGCCCTCCATAAGACATAGATGACTGACAATACATTACGATGATGACTCAATTAGTGTTATAAGTTTCTAATTGTGTGTGCTAAGTAATTATGTGTCAAACAAATTGTGTGTTAGGCACTCTACGTATCAAACAAGTATGCATCAATTAGTAATATATTGAACAATGTGTATCAAGCAATGTGTTTTAAGAAATGTTTCGTAAGCAATGTTTCATAAGAAATATGTGTATCAAACAACATGTATCATGTAATGTGTATCAAGAACATTGTGTGGAAACAATTATGTATTAGAAAATTGTGTGTGCACTATAAGTTTAAAATTATAAAATGTGCGTGTAATGTCCACAGTATGGTAAAGAAACAATGCATGTGTAAAACATGTAATGTAGTAGATAATGTGTGTAATGACAATGTGCGATAGTATAAATAAGAGCCCTAGGGATGTAATTTTGGATTATATTTCACAAATTAACACACACTCTAATCTTTTAAAATTATTCATAAATATATATGACAATTTATAACATGTCGATCTCATAAAAACTAATGATTCATATATTATCACAGAGACAACTAAACTATCCATATAATTTCTCATTCATCCCTATAATCTTTCTACGAGACTTCTATCTACGTGAGTTTTCTACATGTAATTATTTATTATCACAATATAATTCCTCACTCACACTCAAAACTAACCAAATACGCTTTATTCACTCACTTGCTAATTCGAGTACTATACAAACTATTCCTAACATTCATCCCTTAGTGCGAACATTGGAACATGTGGCTACAAACTAAATGTAGAGAAAAAAACCCATCTCCCTCTCACCAACCACTCCATGGATGGGAACTATGAACATGAATATACACATTTTTTCAACCTCCATGTATATCAAAAATGGACATATCAAAATCCTAGGTATGAACATACTTATGTTATCCTTCACACTGTGTAAACATACACATTAGTTCACAATTAAGTACTTCTCCTAGGAAACTAGAATTAATGTACTCACCATAAATTGAAAATAAAGTTGAGGACTAAGTTCTCAATGTTATATATATAGCCTCTGTTCATGATCATTGTCACCCAATCATGAAAAACATAGCCACTACCCATTGTTACTAGAAACCAATATCATATTTAGTTGGGTTTTTGTAACCCCTAAGTTAGTGACCAACTCAAGGTCCTTGATCAAAATCCTTCCTCCATTGCCTCCGTCCTCTAATAAACTTGGATCACTTATCCGAATGATTCTGAAGCCCAAATTTGTACCACTTTTTATTCTTACAACTTCCCCACTAATTTTTGTTTTAGCTCTAAAAATCCAAAGCAAGGGCCTAGGGCAACAATCGCTAATAGGGGTTAAGGGGTGAAATCCATGAACATTTTTCTTCTTCCACAATCATTGGAACTTCACCTCAAAAGTAATATTTTCCATGAAAATTTAAACCCTCCCAAAAAAATCAAATATATATATTTATATATATATATATATATATATATATATATATATATATATATATATATATATATATATATATATATATATATATATATATATATATATATATATATATATATATATGTTTCATTAGATGTTAGGTTTGCTCAAAATCGTCCATTTACAATAGGGATAATATTGATTTAAGGAACTAAATAGGACTACTATAATAAATTCATAATTGATAGTGAATCTATTGATTATGACACAAAATGACTCAAACAAATACTATTTCCTCTATGAATCTTGAATCATTAATTGCGAAGCTCAAAGAGTTACAAATTATAGACTCGAAAAAAATTCAAACTATTATTTAACTAACAAATCCTTATACTTAATAAAACAATGAAATAAAATAAAAATAAACAAATAAAATTAGACTCATTTAACAAAACTATAGCATTAAGCATGACCAAACTTCTATTTATATTTATTTATTTGTTTGACGTGTATCATTTATCCAAATAGTGGATATCATTCGAGGAATAACATCAATTTCAACAACCTCCATGTCACCGATGATCATACCCAACACTACCTCCCAATGAGTCTCAAAATCACATCTTCTATCACATTCATATCAAGGCACAATTGTGTGTCACAATTCATTGATGTAAGTGCTTAATTTGTAATACCCACAAAGCCTCTAATCTCACACATAAGAAAATCCTCTTCTACCATGGAGAAGTAAGCATAAATGTCGATATTGTTATTATTTAACAATTGTCGATGCAAAACTTGTAAATTTACACAAAGGTTTATATGGTAATGTATACAAATAAATGATCCACTTGCAAATTTTTAGATATATCAATCAAATAAAACTCAAATTGACGGGCTTATGTTTTTATGATACGTAAATAAGGCTTGATGGGTCCCACTCCTAATTATATTAATATACCAAAAATATTTACATTGGAAACTATTATAGATTGAGATTTTATCCATGGTTCTAAGAATGAAAAACAAGGTAGCAAAAACATACAACTATACTAAATAAGCAACAGGAACAAAATACAGTCACTCCATCATACATAGCCTATATTCTTAAGTAAACCTCTAGGGGGAGGGATCATGGACTACCCATCAAAAAAAAAAAACCTCGAGAAGATTGATACATTATACCATGGTAACTTACTTTTCCTCCAAATCCATGATTTATGTTTTTAAGCCATTTGTTGTCCTTTGTGGTGTAGGGGGCAAGGGAACCATTTTCCATCCCAATGAAAGATCCTGTTGTTCTAGGATTGCCATGTGGGCGAGGAATTTGTACACCCATGTTGCTTTCCTTATCAAATTCATAATCCGTGGAGCCACAAGAGTGATGGGGGCACACAATGCAATGAAATCCAATTTTGGAAATAAAGAACCAAAGCAGATTCCTTGTTGCGACAATGGTTGTTAACCTGTTCAACAAAGTTGGCCATAATATTGAATCACCTTTCCAACTCCACATAGTATTCCCTTGCCATAACGCCATCTATAGTGAAGCTTGTATGCGGAGAGAAGTTTAGGTGGCGTTAATTCAATATCTTCAACCATAGGGCCAATCCCAACTCGGAGAGTAATTCGAGATAAAGTGCATGGCAATGGTAATCGCAACATGTTTGTTTGGATCGATCCAAAGTAGATTTTCCATGAAGATATGTTTGTGTGAGGGTATTATTTTACCATTTATTCATTTATTTGGTTATTTCCACCTCACACATGGTGAGTCATCTCACTTAGGTGAGTCATAGGTATTTTAGGGAGTTATATGACATATGACAAATTTTGTCATGGAATCTAGCATACTTATCATATGCGTCATTATCAAATGGGAGTTACATGTTATTCTAGCATTGTAACTCCTCAATCCATTATTGGAGTATGAAAAAAGAAAAGCCCAGGCCTAGGAGTTACATAACACTCCCAATATTTACTTTATCCTTTTTGATCTGTGAGTATGAGTAGACCAATTTTTTTCATGCAAAAGTTCCTTGAGTTCTTTTTTGTTGTTAATTACTTGGAGAAATTTCACGTTATCATTCGAGTGCATCTCTGTTGATGTGCACACATTTATGGGAGATATTTGTGCCCTTTTCCATGGTATTAGAGCTCTATTTCGATAAACATGTCACTCATGTCACTTGTTGTTGATTACTCTCAATTTTTTGTTTGTTATTATTTCCTATTGTATTTTTTATCCGTATTGCTATTTGTGCAAGATTTGCATTATTTGGTTAATCTGGTATTTTGGAAGGTTGTAGGTGTATGGTCTTGTGTTTCTCGGGGTGTGTGTAGTTTTGTAAGATCAGTGGTCGAATCTACATAGTTTGTAAGTTGAGAGTTTTTAAAATTTTTAGGGCCATCTTTCCCTCAACTTGCCGAGCTGCCTGACTTGCTCGACCAAGTTGCTTGGTTCTCTAACTTTCTGCTCTACACTGGATCTCGCAATCAACTCGCTTGACCGAGATTTGAGATGTTTCATGTCCGAGCTCACCCTATCGAGCTGGTTTCTTCTCTTCGCTCACCCATCAAGCTCCATGAGCTCCCCACTCACCCATCAAGAAATAGGACGCTTTAGGTGAACATCTTCAAGTATTAAGCCATGAGAACAACTTCATTGAGAGTGTGTAATGTGTGAATTTTCAAGTGACATGACATGTGGGAGACAAATTTTGGCAAAGAGGTCAATGAGATCAAACTACGAAAGTGAAATGGGAGATTATGGATGAGCACACGCTAACATGTAAAAAAGGATATAATGGAACTATAATGCATTTGATTCATGGTTGTGGTATTTATCTTTGAGACAAAAATATTTTATTTCAACCATGTAACTCAAACAACCAATAAAGTGAACTAACATAGGATAAGAATGAAAAATAACTTATCTATAACAAAAAACGAACAAGTATACCTTGTTGGGCCTGTGCTGTGGTTTTTTTCCGCCCTCCGTTTTTTTGAATTATGATCTCCCCTAGTGTTGGCTCGATGTCTTTGGACCCTTTGAGTCAGATCGGAGTCTTGTCCTGCTAACTCGGAGGACTATCTCCCGACCTCCCTCGAGGCTTGGAAGAAAATTATGGAGGGGTCCTCCTCTGCGTCCCCCTCGAGAGAAGCTGACGCCCATGCTTTCTGATGGGGCCCTCTCCCTTCACATCCCTTCTCACATCATGAAGGCTGTTGCTAACTCCATATATCTATCCCTTGTTGGAAAGTTGATGGGTCCTAGACCCCCTCTCGAAGACATCAAAAAATGGGCCTGAGCTGAAATGGAACCCTTGTGGTGCGTTGGAAATAGTTGTGATGCCAAATGGTTTTGTCCTCTTCTCCTTCAACATGAAAGAAGATTTTGCTCGAGCTCTTCTGGGTGGTCCATGGTTCTTTGGCGTAGAAGAGGTTTCTATATCAGGAAATGGTCTCCTAGATTCAACCCGCTTACTGAAACAATGACACAGGCTCCAATTTGGGTTCATCTTCCAGGCCTTCCTCTGGAGCTATGGCACCCCATGGTTATTGAAGGTATTTCTCTATCTATGGGTTCTTTAATCACAATAGACTAGGCCACTAAGGCCAAGACTAGATTCATCCATGCTCGTTTCTGTGTTAACGCTGATGTAAGTTTCCCTCTCCGAAATCGATTGATCTCTTATCAGATTTTGGAACCTGGTCTCAAAACATTGAATATGAATATATCCCACAAGCATGTTCAATCAGAAAAGCATAGGCCACAGAGCCTCTGGATGTCCCACCAAGCCTCAGCCTAAACCCAAAACCCTGGTTACCTCTCCCAAAAAGAAAGGAAAATATATCCCTAAGATCATTCCTGGAGAGACCCCGGTCATCCCCACATCTAACCCCTTTTCCCTCCTAGAAGAAGGAGAGATCACTGCCGACTCCATCTTGGCCCCCTCTCTCGATCCCTTACCTCCCTTCTCCTTGGCCTCTGTCCCAGGAGGTCTCCCTGGCATCCCCTTACCCCACCCCCTAGTGGTCCCCCTTTCGGTGGTTGCTTCAGCCCCTCCCTCTCCGCCTTCCCACTCCCCTCCCTCCAACATCCTCCTCTCCCTTCCCCCTCTCCCTAAGATTGGCACAGAGCTTCCCCTTGCTAACCCCACTTTCATCGGTTCTCCTTTCCTTCCCCTCTCTGATACCCTGCTCCCCATCCACTCAATCCTCTGATGATAGTTTGAATCCCCGTACGACCCAGCAGTTGTAGGAAACCTGATACTGGCTCTGAGAAAGTTCATGGACGTATCCCAGGTAATGTTAAGTTGCAGCAAGAATCAGCCCTGAATGTGGCCCAAGGAACACAGAGCACCATCCCCATGGTTGTGGGGAGAAAATCTAAATCCAAGAAATGAAGGTGATCTCTTGGAATATTAGAGGGCTGAACTCTCTGCAAAAACTAGAGAGTCCTCAAGGATATGAAATTTAACCACTCTCCTGACATTATCATGCTTCAGGAAACCAAACTCAAAAAGGATGACTGTCTCTTGAAAATTTGGTGCTACTTCTTTTTCTTCTCAGCTCGCAATGGGTAATTCGGGAGGCCTATGCACTCTCTGGGACCCCAAACAATTCAAAGGTGACTAGCCTTCTGCAGCACCCCAATTTTCTGTGCACACTCTTCCAGGAAGTGGATTCTAATGTTGCCTAGATTGCAATCAATGTTTACGCCCCAAACCTGGAATCACAACATGAAAGACTCTGGCAGGACATCTCAAATTTCATAAAAAATTGTGGAAATATCCTTGTGCTCATTATGGGAGACTTCAATTGTACTCTATATCCCTCTGAAAAACAAGGAGGAGCCCTACCAACCCCAACAACATGGAAGCTTTGGTTGACTTTATAAGGGGGAGACTCTTCTTGACATGGACCTTCATGGTATGTCCTTCACTTGGTCAAATCGTAGAGTTGGCAGAAATCACATACAAAGCAGATTGGACAGAGCTTTAGGATCCTTGGACTGGATCTCACTTTACCCTGATTTCTTTCTCAGCTCCTTACCCCATGTGGCTTCGGACCACAACCCTTTAATCCTCTGTGCCAACAATAAGATGAACATAAAAAATCCTCCCTTCAGATTCAAGCTTGCATGGCTGGAAAATAATCAATTGGACTCTCATCAAGAGCTGGTGGGATATCAAAGTTCAAGGGATCTGAAATGTTTAAATTCTCCAGCAAACTTAAGGAAATAAAAAATCAGCTTAAGATTTGGAAGAACACGGTGTTTGCAACATCAAAAATCGTAAGTAAAAGCTGACACAAGAAATTACCGACATTTCCACTCTGATACTGAGTTGAAGGAAGAACAGAACAACTCCATAATCAAGAAAGACATCTTCTCAGTGACTTCCACAATACCCTAAGGGAAGAAGAGACCTATTGGAAGCAGAGATCTCGGGTGCTTTGGCTAGAGAAGGGAGACCACAACACCAAGTTCTTCCACATTACTGCCTCTAAGCACAAAAGCAGGGACAAAATCAAGGAATTGCTTACTTCGGCAGGTAACACTTTAACCTCTGACACTGATATTTCTAACGAATTAGTCTCCTTTTATTCTAATCTCCTTTAGGAAGAGGACCCTCCCAACGAGAAAGCTATGTCCAAGATGCTCCATCACATTCCCAAATTAATCTCAGAGGACATGAATGGAAACTTAACGAAACCCTTCTCTATGGAGGAAATTCATAAAGTAGTTTTCACAATGAAAGGGGACAAGGCCCTGGCCCGACAACTTTCCTATTGCCTTTTTCCAAATCTTCTGGGAAATCATCAAGCAAGATCTTTACAAGGTGGTTAAGGAATTCTAGTCCAGCAACACCCTCCTAAAAGAGTGGAACACCACCTTCATAGCTCTTGCCCCCAAATCTCTTGGATCTAAATTGGTTTCCAACTTTAGGCCAATTAGCCTCTACAACACCTCCTACAAAATCATCACCAAAATGTTAGCAGCTCGTCTTAAGCCCCTGATGAATGACCTCATCACGGTGAATCAAAATGGTTTCATCAGTGGGTGCCTTATTCAAGGGGGTATCATCACCGTTCATGAAGCCATCCACTCTACCCATCACTTGAAGTCTGCGGGGATGATCCTCAAATTAGACATGCAAAAAGCATTTGATAGAGTTAGTTGGACTTTTTGATCCGAGTTCTAAAAAGTTACGAGGTTTGACAACAAATGGTGCAACTAGATTTTGTCTTGCATTACGACCCCTTGCTTCTCGATTCTCATCAATGGCATCCCGGTAGGATTTTTCAAAAATAGCAGAGGCATTCGTCAAGGGGACCCTCTGTCTCTGTTCCTCTTCTGTTAATGGCGACTCCCTCAAGCAGAGCTCTTGAGGTGGCCAAAAGTCACTCGGTCATTTCTGGCATCAAAATCACTTCCATCTCCCCTACCACCACTCATAGCCAATTTACGGATGACACTCGATTTTGAGTGTTGCTTCGGTGATTGAAGCTCGTGCCCTGAAAGAAATTTTAGAAGACTATCAACATGCCTCTCAACAATTGATTAACTTCAACAAAAGTAGTATCTCCTTCCTAAACACTGCAGCTCAAACTCAAAGAAGGATTGCTGACATATTTGGTTGTAAAATTGTGGACTTTCCCTCCACCTATCTTGGCATTCCCTATTTAAAGGAAAACAAACCAAGAATTTGTGGAATCCTGTCATTGAGAGATACCAAAAAAATTGGCTTCTTGGAAAGGTGTTATTCTTAGTTAGGCTGGCAAACTTCAACTGGTCAAAGCTACTTTGCAGAGTCTACCTATCTACTTCATGTCTCTTCTCAAAATGCCTTCCTCAGTGATTTCTGTTATGGAGGGAATCCAAAAGAAATTTCTCTGGTCAGGGGTTGAAGCCAAAAACGGATTCACCTGGTCTCTTGGAATGAAGTCTGTAAACCAACCATTCTAGGTGGGCTTGGTATAAGACAAATTGCGATATGAATGTTGCTCTGTTAGCTAAAATCGGTTGGGAAGTTTCTCAAGGTAATTTACACTGGGCTCAGCTACTGAGATCTAAATACTTGATGCAAGATGAAGACTTCCTTCTCTCATCCCCACCCCATGGCTCGGCTATCTGGAACTCGGTTACTAGCTCTCTTCCTCTTCTTCGTACTGGGACCAAGTGGAGGTTGGGAAATGGCAGATCTATTGACTTCTGGTTGGCTGGTGGATTGGAGATAAACCTCTGAGTCTCAACCCTATTTGGGAACCTATCAAAAGGAACCTCATCAATAGGCATGGCAGGAAAGTGTCTGGCTACTAGAGTATTCAGAACTCAATCCCCTCTTGGCATATACCGGTTTGGATGGGCATCAGTGAACTTCAGAGTCAGTTTTGATTCAGTTGAGATCTTCCCTTTCCTCCCTCTATATTCCATTCTCCTCCCCTGAACGTATCTGGCCCCTTTCCCCCTCTAGTGCCTTCACTGTCAAAGTTGCCTATTACACTAAGCCCCCAGGACCATTGTTGGCCCTCCCCTCTTTAAAATTTGGCCCAAAGAGTCTATTCCCAAAATTGGCTTCTTTGCTGGCTCTCCTTCAAGAACGCTTTCCTCTTGGGTGAGAACTTAAAGAGGAGAGGCTTCTCGCTTCCCACTCGCTGTGTTCTTTGTTGGAAAGCCTTGGAATCCTCCTCTCATCTCCTCTACTGCGCCCTTTTCCCAAGCCATCTGGAGTGGGCTTTTGTCATGTTTTAGAGTTGTCTGGACCTTCCCAAGTTCTATTCATGACACCCTCATACAATGGTATTCCCCCTTCACTCACCCGACCCTCTCCCTGGCTTGGAAACTCATCCTCCCCATGGCCTTTGGGGTATATGGAAAGAGAGGAATAGGAGAATCTTCAAAGATCAATGTTGGGATCCGAGAGAGGGTGGCCAGTCATATAGCTATTCTCTTCCAAGATAATCTCAATAGCTGCTTATGGAAAAAATATCAGCAGAAAATTCAGCTATGCAATCACAAGGACTGGTGTCAGTAGATGATGATCCTTCCCACAGCTAAACCCTCTTCCCAGGCTCGTTCAGATGTTAGGTGGCTCCCTCCTCCAATGGGTTGGTTGAAACTTAATACGGATGGTGCTTCTAAGGGTAACCCTGGAAATTTAGGGGGTGATCCTCGAAATTCATATGGTTCCCCTAAAGCTACTATTACAGCCAATTTTAACCTAGGTACCAATCACCGTGCTGAAGCCTTAGCTATCTTAAAAGGGCTGGAGATGAGTCTTAAACTTGGCAATGATTCCCTAATTGTGGAAAGTGACTCTCTCAATATTATAACTCTCCTCAACTCGGATGACCCAGGTCAATGGACTATTAAAAACATTATTGTTGACATCCGGCTCCTCCAAAGAAACTTTCAACAGCTCAAGTTCTAACACACTCTTAAGGAAGGAAACAAGGCGGTGGATTATTTGGCTAACATTGGTGTCTGCATACGATGGAAAAGTGACATGCGAGCATGAGAATCTACAAGTGACTCTTCCTCGCACTCGACATCCGAGGTCATGCCGAGAGCCAGTGGTGGGGATGGAATACACGCGGGATGCGAGATAAGCTAGTTAGGTAATCTTATGTTTTCAACACGCTTGATAGCGGGATCTGCGAATCTAAGGCAAAAAGGCCCTCTAACCTAAACCGATGTGATAGATCATTCGAGTGAGGATATTTGCTCAAAGGTTCCAATCAATATCAAGCTCTGTTGTGATATGATCTATGGGTTGTGGAATACATGGAAGATGACCTGTGGGTGCTTCGTATATATCTCCCGACAAGGTCATGAAAATGGAATGGCTAAATGTGTAGTGGATCTTCTGGGGTTTTATGGACGATTCTTTGGTTTAGTCCAGAAATCCTTAGCTTGATTGGTTGTTTTAATAATGATAGTTGTGTGATGATGTCTGGTGGGAGTGGAGAGGACCTAAATACTAATGTTCACAAACCAAAGCATCAACGTTGGATTGATTTGTAGGCCCGTTGGGTTGTGGGACCTGTGGATCACAACCGTAAGTTCGTGGTTGTTGTGGACCTCCTATGGTCATATGAAGAGTCACCCCCGATTACGAGTATCCGGTGAGTCGTGTGCCCTTTCGGCCTCTACGTTTAGAACTAGAAATTGCACACGATTTTCTCGGACTACCTAACAAGTGTTACGACAACTTGAATATGTAAGCTAGTGTCTATATCAACGAGGAGGTCTCCGAGTGGCATTTGTGGGACTAGTGGATCACAACTAAATGTTTGCTCTCTTTTAGGTCCTTCTACAGTCATACGGATATCTATCAAGGTAGTCTATAATTTGGCTGATTTGACCAGAACATGTGTGCTTTGTCGTCTTCTATGTTTAATACTCTTAGTTGTGTGTTGATTTCTTGTAGGTCTGCTGTTATTGTTCGGAAGACCTGAATTCTGAGATTTTGGTCTATGTCAGTTAATGCTACAACAAGATTGGGTTGAGGCACGATTGGCTCAAAAACGTATTCCTGGGCTCCTAGGTCCCGTGATTGTCATACAAGATCAATATAAGCCTAACTGAAACGAAATAAACTAATTATGCAAGATATATCTACAACATATATATATTCCTCTATTTTTGTATTTTTGATAGAATTTTAACAAAATTGAAAGAGCAACTAATCTAATACATTCAAAAAGTTACAAATAATCTAATAACAAAATTAAAACAAGCAAGGTAGCCCGGTGTAGCTATTTGCCTATGCAGTTGTGAGTTTATCCTAAATAACTAGATAGCTAATTAACTTAATTGAAAGATTCTCGATCCTACCTCGAAGTGAAGAATGAATCATAGTTTCTCGAAACTATCAATCCCCATGACTTCTGGCATATAGAAAATGAAACTTAAGCGAAATGAAATATTTCACTACTCTATTTGATATGTTTTAACTAGAACTTTGTGAGATAAAACTTGGAATTTGCGGAGCGTAAAGTGGCGAATCCGGTAGTATATGATTTTGTCCCTCAAAATGATCTCCTCATTCCTTCGTGTTCACGTGAGTCCAGAAGAGCGTGTATATGCTAGCATCAATAGAAAAAGGTATTTTGAACAATGGTAGCTTTGGATATAGACTGAATATAATGCGAGTAGGAGAGGGACAACGTAAGTGACAGAGCTTGGCATATGTAATTCCTAGCGGGATTTATTGTGGGAATATAACACAAGTGTACCGAGAGATTCTAGAATCTACCTTCTGTGAAGAACACAACCTGCAAATCTAATGGATTTAATCTACAAATGACACTACTCTGCTCTAAACTAATTTGTATGAACAACAATGAACAAGACTGAAGCAAGAAGATCAAATGGCTTCCAACAGCAAAGGAAAACTAGCATGGATGCAAACATGAAAACAAAATGAGCTCTAAACAAGAAATTGAAAGACTAAACAATGGAAATGAGAAGTTGAGGGGCCATTTGCTTGAAAACAAGTTGGCTATTTATAGATTTCACATTCACCCAAAGGTAATTCCCATTAGAACTCTTTTACCATTAAACAATGAAGAAACACTATTCTAGGGAACATAAAACATTAATACGAGCTAAGGTGGTTGAGAAAAGCTGGTGAAAGTTGAAAAATTACGCAAGTCACGATCAAAGGAGCGTGCTGGAAAATGCATGAAGGACCGCCGCCCTAAGCAGGGCGGGTTTCGTCACAAAGGACAAAAATCTTAGAAAAGAAAGGCAGAGGAACAAAACAAAGCACAAGGAACTTGGATAAAGCATTTGGGATGTTAACATATACTTCGTGAGCTTCTCTAGATCCCGAACACCTTGCGAGGTGACCTGTATCATCATTGGGGCATGTGTGACATCGTTCAGCGGTACGGTACCCTATAATTTTGGGTACGTACATACATATTACGCCGTCAGAGAAGCATTTTAACCATAAATAGGCATAAAACGGTGGGTCCGAGTATGGCGGTCCCAAAATGGGAAGCTATAAATTATACCTGACACGCCTGTGTGTCGAAATGTCACCATCCGAGTTCCTACTACCTGCAAAATGGAAAGAGGACTCAAGTGCAGATAGATAAAATAAATCGAAAAATAAATACTAAATTAGTATGAAATGAGGACTTACCATTTGCGTGGGGATGAGAACTTACCTCCATCGGCGCTCTAAACCTGCGAAAGGGGCATTCAAAATGAGTCAAAACACATATATATATATATATATATATATATATATATATACGGGACCATTTTCCTATTCATTTACGCGTGTTGATTTGATAGTTTTTGAGCTCTGGGACCCACGGTGACGGTTTTCAACGAGAGTATAGTCGAAACGTTCATATCGAGATAGCGATCATGCCTCGCGAGCAGAACCTCGACCCGTGAGATCCCAGGTTAGTTCTTCTTGATTTAACATTTTGCACCCAAAATGTTAAAAATGATGAAATCTTTGTTGTGGGGGTTATTTTTAGAAATGTCAATTTTAAATGTGTCTCTTAGGGGGACGCCTAATGGGTAGGCTTTTGTTTTAGCTAAAATGGTCAATTTTTGTATTTTTAAGCATTTTAGGGCATGCGACCCGTTTGTAGTCGTGGGACAAGACCGCCGCCCTGAGCATGGCGCGATTACGGAACCGCCGCCTTGCTCGGGCGGCGGTTCTCTACAAAGTGTCAAAACAACACTAGTTTAAGTTTATTTTTGCATTTTTAGTATTCTTACTTGCTTTAATGATTTTTCCAATGTAATCTTGGCACTAACTTGCTTCTTTTTGCATGTTTTTGGGTGTTTTGCAGAAGAAGGAAGAGTACATTAGATGGAGTTGAGAGAGGGAGTGTGATTGGCTTCCAGCAGTGTTAGATGCACTCTCTCAGGCTGAGCAGGATACTCTCCAGAGGGTAGGTATATTGAGGATTACACGGGTTCCCCACATTGCACCCCAGTCACATATTATGTGACTTATTTTCTTATTGGGATGCAGATCGGAACACCTTCCGATTTCCAGGTGTTAGGGGTGAGTGGACTATCACCCTAGAGGATGTCTACCACATTTTGGGAGTCCCGATTATTGGGAGGAGACTTTCATTTGATACAGTAGTATCCAAAGCTCAGGTGACTCAGTGGGCCACCTATATGGGAGACACAGTTGTCTCTACTGGTTCGAAGAAGGGGGTGAAGGTCCATTCTATTCTTGGCTTGCCCATCCCTCTGATCCGTCAAGCCATTATGGGCATCCTTGCTTCGAGATTGATCGAGGATAAGGAGGGGATACTTTGCTCTACTGTTGGGCCCCCATCATTGCACAGATTGAGGCACATGGTCGGATTTATGCCTGGGGAGCCAATATACTTGGGACCACCTATCACGACTTATACAAGGTGGTTTGATTACAGGGACAATCGTTGAGCCATCCGACCTTAGTTATGAGTTGGGTCTATGAGCGCATTATCCCTTATGGGAGAGGCATAGAGGTGGAGGATCCCGGGGCCGTGAGGGCAACTAGATGGACAGAGATGATGGTGCTTAGAGCACCCCACCAGCCAGTTGCTTCCCTGACTACTAAGGATATGGAGGCCACACCTTATCAAGCCATGGCGGGGTTGTGGGGTGAGGAGACCTTTACTTTGATTTCTTCTCTACTATAGGGCAGCTTGTGGACAGGACGGGGAAGGTAGAGACACACCCCTTTGATCGAGTGCCTTAGCAGTTCGGTCTTGCTTACATTGACATGCTTCCCCCAGTGGTGCAAGTGTTCAGATCAATTCAAGAGGCTAGGGGAGGTCCTAGAGGATGAGGTTGGAATGTTGTTACTCCTGGCATCCCTATTACAACCATGAGGGTGGTACGTGCTCGAGAGAGAGTTGGTGCTCCTCAGGCACCTTTACTTTAGATTACCGCCGGTCCTGCCCATACAAGAATGATGACCCCATTGATATAGACTCTGAGTCTGAGGAGTTCACAGGGGGAGAGACAGAGGAGGAGACCGAGGACATGGAGATCAGATAGTCGGGTGGGGAAGAGGATAACGATCCTGAGTGGCATGACACTCAGGAGATCCTACAGGCCGAGAGGGTAGAGAAGAGCGCAGAGAGGGTGACTCTAGTCTCAGAGGAGTTACTTTCTCATGACCTAGGTGGAGAGGACGAGTCGTTGCAGGACGCCATGTTGTCCCAGATGTAGGAGGGGACACCGGTCGGTGAAGACATCCATGGCGGTGTGGATCCCGAGAGATCCTTCTTGGAGTCCGGAGATCCGAGTGAGTTGTCACTTGTTTTGATGTTTATTTTAGCTAGAATTGCCTTAGTTGCTACCTCTCTTTTTGTTCATCCTTGGTTTCACCTTTTGATTGTTTTCTAATTTATTTTCTCCTTTGTTTGTAGAGACCGCTGATGAGTGGCGAGACTTGATTCGTCGGGTATGTACTGATACCCTGATGCTCCCCATGGAGAAGACTCGTGCCGAGCTATCCACGGATGTAGGGGAGCCTTCAGTAGCCGGTAGGCATACCAATGTTTTTGCCCCCATCTGGCATGTGGCCAAGATGGTGACTTCCCTTCATGCTAAGGTAGCGGGTATAGGGCTGCAGAGCGCTTGATGAGGAGGAGCCACTCTCATAGCGAGGCTACAGCTACTGTTTAGGATCGTGAGCCCTCAGTGCACTCGGGCGCGTCGGTGTAGCCGGAGTCCCAGACGTGATCGTGCACCTTCTGATGGATCCCATAGGGATTGAGAGGCCACTTGGCTCTTTTTGTAGTGACCTTTGTTAGGTTGTTTATACAAGTATTTTATACTTTTCCGGGCTCATTGAGCATTTTGACCATGCCTAGTGCATGATGGCATTGTATATGAAACCTGATTTGTATATATATATATAAATATCTTTGGATATAGACTTTTGGCATCTTGAATTTTGTGACTCATTTTCTAAATGTGTTTTTAGATGTTTTTAGAATATTTTCTTTTCATGTTTCCAGAATGTATGCAATGGACAACAAATGAAAGTAAATAGAATGTTTTACTTCATATGTTTTGCAGTGCTGATATGAGATGATACTAACATATGGTAGTACTGAACTTTTGAACTCTTTGGGAAATGTTTGTAATTCCTTCTTATATTGGCAAAATGTGATGAATGCATAGTGATAAAGAGATGAACTTGCCCTAATCCCAAATCCATGCAACTAGTAAGACGTGAGGGCTCAACACCAAGAATTAGGAAGGGCACAAGTTGTATGAGCTTGATTGAATGGAATGATGAGAGACAGACAAACCAAGAACAAGAACCAAATTTGGACCTACACACCCACCCTACTCAGAACTACTACCAAGCTTAGAAGGCCACTTACTTTTCAGTTTATCTAGACTTAGATTCATAAATGGCAACCTGGTTGACAAAATCTGGTTTTGAGGATTTGATCTCTTTGGAATTTGGATGTTTGGATATTTGCTTTCTCTTAACAGAATTTGACTTGTGTTTTTAGCATACCAAGATTTGTTAGTTTGTGTGACTGGACCCCCCACACCTTGCCTCACGCTACTAGTAAGAAGCATGGGTTTGTCACCAAAGGCAAGATATAGGTGAGTAAGGGCACTTCTTTCCTTTCCCAACCTCACATCACCAGTAAGAGATGTGGGCTTATCACCAAAGGTTGATGGGGTAAAGAAGTGTGTAAAATAAAATATTTTGTTTGCTTGGTGCTTTTGATTTCATTTGACATTTCTGATCTAAGACTTTAGGATATCCTTTCGTTCCAAGAGATTTTAAGAGGGATAGATGTGACACCAAGAAGCTTCGAAGGCAGGGCAGTAGGCAAAAACAACTTTACCTAGTAGAAAGAAAGAACAAAGCCAAGTATGCAGGTCTTGGTATGGTTTCTATCAATGTTTGTCTGTCGAAATTGATGAGAAGATTTGAAAATATTTGATGATGTTTGAAGAGATGTGATATGAATATTTTTGCCAATATCTTCATAAATTTGTGATTTTTAAGAGTAAGCTCCTGAACTACTATTTTTGTGAAATGGACAGAATGAAGCAGCTAAAAGACTAATGCAATGTAGGTAGCTATAATGTACTAGCAATGACTTTGACATTTTATGTTAAAACCGCTTAAGGTGCAAGGAATTGATAGTTTCACCAAATTCCTCACCTTCTAGTGTGCACAAGAGATACGCACCATTTCGTAGTCCTTCATGACTCGGTATGGGCCCAACCATTTGGGCCAGAACTTTCTTCCTTCGTTATTTTTCTTATCGATCCAGCCTATCTAGTCTTAAAACTAGATCTCCTTCATATATTTCTCACTCATAGACTTTTTTTGTTATCTGCGGCACATCCGGTCGGCATAGGCGCAAACTCTGTGCCATTGTTTGGCATTTAACTTGGCCTCATCAAGGCTTTCTAGTTGAAAGAGGCGCGCTCTCCTATAAGCTTCTTCGTCCAGGATCCCTTGTAATGAGATGCGGAGACTGGGTATTTCAACCTCAAGTGGGAGAACTGCTTCTGCTCCGAATACCAGCGAGAAAGGAGTTGCTCCTATTGGTGTTTTTATTGAGGTTCGGTGGGCCCACAAGGTCGGATATAGTTTTAAATGCCAATCTCATTTGTTTTCCTTTACTGTTTTGTTTGTCGCTTGACTGCTCATTGGCTTGAGGGTAGTAAAGAGAGGTTGTGTGATGGTTTATCTTGAACTTGCTACATAACTTACGAACCTCATCATTTTTAAAGGACGTGTCATTATCTGAGATAATGATTTGTGGGACACCATACCTATAGATAATTTGGTTCAAAATGAATTTGGCAATCACCGAACCTGGTACGGTGGTGAGAGGCATGGCCTCCACCCATTTGGTAAAATATTTCATGGCTATGATTATAAAATTATGGCCATCGGTTGATGAGGGAGAGAATTTCCCTATTAAGTCTAGACCCCAAGTGGAGAAGGGCCACGAAGTCGCTATTGGTTGCAGGGATTGTGCTGGCATGTGAATCTCGTGAGAGAATTCTTGACATTTGTGGCATTTATGTACAAATTCCACTGCGTCATGTTTGAGAGTGGGCCAAAAATAGCCCATCCGATGTATTTTGCAAGCGGTGGCGTGACCACCGAAGTGGCCCCACATATCCCACTATGGGATTCATGAAGAATCCTCTTAGATTATTCTATGTCGACGCATCTTAGAAGCATGTCGTTGAAGGCTCTATGATAGAGCACTTGGTCTAAAACAACATATTTAGCGGTAATAATGCGTAACCACCTTCTTTGTTGTGACATGGCACTTTTTGGGTATGTATGGTCCATGATAAAATTGATGATATTAGTATACCAGGGACATGTAGAAATGGGGGGTCTGGTTTCGACAAAGTATACACATTCATCGGGAAAGTCTAGATCTACCAGCTCGCCTCCATCTAGTGGATTGTTAGCTAACTAGTCTACAATGATTTGTCCTTTAACAAATTTTTGGTTTACGAATGTTAACTCAAATTCTCCCATTAGGGTTATGAAACGGCTAACTTTTTTAGATAAAGATCCTTGTGTGAGAAATGTTCATAAATGGTCTGTCTTTACAATGACCCTTGTTTCCTGGTTTAACATGTAATGTCTCAAATGTTTTGTTACAAAAATTATGGCAAGGCATTCTCTCTCTACCTGTGTGTAACATGTTTCATAATCAAGCAACGTTCGGCTAATGAAATAGATCACGTGTTCTCGTTTATCGTCATCTTCTTGAGCTAGCATGCAGGCTAGTGAGACATGAGTGGCTTGAGAGTATAGATTCAAAGGGTGGTCTGGCTTGGGAGGCATTAGCATGGGTGGTGACAACAAGAAATGCTTAACTACTTCGAAAGCCTCATTGCAGTCTTCAGTCCAATCGATACTATAATCTTTCTTGAGTAGATTGTTGATTGGATGAATGGCAAAGCTTAAATCTGGGATGAACCTTCAGATTGCACCGAGTTTCCCAAGAAATGACCTAATTCCAGACTCGTCCGAAGGTGGAATCATTTTGAGAATAGCCCGTATTTTGGCTGGATCAACATCAATTCCTCGTGAAGATATAATGTATCCTAGAAGTTTGCCTCCTGTTACACCGAAAATGCACTTCTCTGGGTTTAATGTGACACCATACTCAATTAGTCGTGAGAGGATGATATGGAGCACCTCCGGATGATCACAACATTTCTTGGCCTTGGCTAACAAGTCATCCACATATGATTCCACAATTTTATGGATAAGATCGTGGAATATATAAGTCATTGCTCGCTGATATGTAGCGCCGACATTCTTAAGACCAAATGGCATGACAACATAACAATAAGTTCCCCAGGGAGTTATAAATGTGGTTTTGGATTGATCTCATTCAAATATTTTAATTTGATTGTACCTTGAGAACCCATCCATGAGGGACAAAGAGTTCAAATCCAGCTGTTGCATCAATGATAATGTCAATGGATGGTAATGGGAAATCATCCTTGGGACAAGCTTTGTTAATATCCCGAAAATCTATACAAATGTGTATCTTCCCATTCTTTTTTAGGACGGGAACGATATTAGACACCCATTGTGAATAGTCAACGGGCTTGATGAATCCTACTTGGAGAAGTTTTACTACTTCCTCTTTTACCATGAGAGCCACTTTTGGCTTCATTGGTCTTGACTTCTGTTTAATTGGCTTCGCATCTGGTTTAGTGACAAGATTATGTACCGCAACTTGTGGTGTGATACCTGTCATTTCTTTATAATTAAATGCAAAATCCTTTTGATGTTCTTTGAGGATTTGGGTGTGTATTTCTATTTCTTCCGGAGTTAGCGAGGATCCCAACTTCAAAATTATTGGTTCTTCCTCTGTTCCAATGTTTATGTCAATGGTTTCTTCTATCAAAGAAGCGTTACCTTCTTCAAATTCAGGTGGGGCTGGAGGTAGTTCCAAGCTTTCTCTGTTTTCTATCTCGTAGATATCGAGATCCTCCTATGGAGGAGACTCTACCATGGGATTTCCAAAGTAGGAAGAGGCGTGTGGTATTAGGGAAAGATCAACTATAGGGTGAGAAAGGTGTAGCTCTGCATAGGTGTTTAGATATTTGAGAGTGACTTTATCACTATCAACATGATGTAAGATAGAAGATTCCTTCTCAGTTGTATGTGTTAGAAGAGGGTTTGTTGACATTTTCTTCACCAATGGTTCAATACAAAGTGATACCTTGAAACTTGTATCTTCCAACTCATTACTTGGGGTAAAACACAAAGTTGAGGTTGTTATTGAATCTGTGAGAAGGTTCTGTTCTCATGGGATTGCCTCAATGGATATGAAGTCGAATCCTTTGCTTAGATCTAATACCGTTGTTTTATAGAGCTGTAAGTGCTCAACTCTAGTCTCATATACTTCAGAGACTTGGTTTACAACTAATTGCGAGTCTCCTAACACTCTGATGTCATTAACACCAATCCTTTTGGCTATGAGGAGGCCAAGGAGGAGGGCTTCGTACTCAGTGTCATTGTTTGTACATTCAAAGTTTAACTTAAAAGCAAAAGGTAGGATCTTTCCCTCAGGAGAAGTAAAGATCACACCTGCCCTGGCTCCATAGCGACATCTAGCTCCATCAAAGTGGAGAGTCCAATATTTACTAGGAAAAATGGATGTTGGGACATTCTTTGCATCTGTTTCTTCTATTTTAGTTACTTCTACCATGCAAAGTTCCTCTACTGGAAGAGAACCAACTCCTAGGGTACATCCCATACTGTGGAATCAAATGGTAGGAAAATTGGTAGATCTTGTTCCAGTAACTCAACAATTTTTACAGTAGTTCCTAATGACATTGTTTCTACAACGTTAGCTTCATCCTTGAGGGTTGGGATGCCCTTGACTAGGTTTGTAATTTCTAGTTTTGTTGTAGGTATTAATTTTTCTTCCGGTTTTGAGTCGATTGGTTTGTTAAGTTGGTTTGTTGGGAGTTCAAACTCAGAGTGAACGCTGGTCTTTTCTTTAGGTCTGCTAGGTGTATGTCGAATGGTTTTGGGTCACCTTTTGCTACGAATATCTTTCCTAGGTGTAAGAATCTTATTTCCTAGAATAACGTAGAAGGGATTGCTTTCATGCGATGTATCCATGGTCGACTGAGGATCATATTATAGTTGGTTTCCCGATCTATGATATAAAACTCGGTGAGGATTGTCTTGGGTCCTAAGGTGACTGGTAGTATTATAGTCCCAATTGAAGTAGCTTTAAGGTTGTCATAACCTCTTAGTGTATTTCTTGTTGTGGAACAATTTGTTTCTCCATATCCTAGCTTTTGAAGGAAAGAGAAGGGGACAATGTTAACTGCTGCCCCATCGTCAACCATTGTGTGTTTAACATAATTATTGTAAACCCACACCTGTAAATGCAAGGTCGGATCGCCTCTGCGTGTAATTTTAGCATCTGTTGGCATTTTGTTTATGTTGAATATAAACTCGGTATCCCTATCTGGCTGCCCTAGAGGGTGGATATCGAAGTCTATATGGTTTACTTGTGTTTCGGGAGGTGGAGTGATGTTAATTAAATGACCTAGACCTAGTGCTTCTAAAAGAGCAGCCCTATGGGCAGGAGAATTTTTCAATAAGTCCAAAAAGGAGATGTGAGAGAAGGTCTTTGTTAAGTCATTAATTAAATCATAAGCACCTATGGGTTTTACCAACGTTTGTTGAATGTTATCTGGCTCTAGTGGATAGATTGGATTTGGTTGAGAAGAATATTCTTGTGCTCTTGTTATGGCTTCTACGTGCAGCTCAGTATCTAACTCCACTAGACCAACTATCTTGGTTCGTGGTTGATTTCCTAATTGTGGTGCGACAGGTGGATTTAGTGAAGTTGAGGCTTCGTGATCGTTATTTCCTGTCATTACACCTTTGTTCGTCCCATTTGGATTTAATTTATTATTGTTATTGTTATTTGGAAGTGGATCATTGAAGCTCTTAAGTGGTACATTTTGAGGAACCGCCCTGTGAAAGTATTTGGCATAGGTGTCACAAAATCTGTTAAGAACGTATCTATGAAGAGTTGTCTTTGTTCTTATGGAAAACATTGCATGAACTTATTGTAATCGTGGCAAGTCCTAGTGTCATGGCCTCGAATTTTTGAAACCACAATACGAGTTAGGATTATAACTCCTAGGTTGTTGGTTTGGCACGTGTTGTGGTCCAAAACTCTGATTAAACTGTTGACTATTAGGATTAAAGTTTTGCATTTGTTGTCTTTGGTTTTGGTTTTGATATCCAGTTGAGTTTTGACTTGGACCCTGTGTCTGGATCTTCCGTTGTTGTTGTTGTTGTCATTGGGGATGATTAAAATCCACCGCGTTGATTGTTGGGGTAAAATTGTTGTTTTGTTGATTGTTAACTGGTGGTGGAACATTTACAATGTTTGCTTTTAGTTTGGTCAATCACTCCATTTGTTGTCACTCTGTAGTTTTTGTTAAGGATTTTAGGTCCTTGATTGGTGTTTTTGGTAGTAGGATAAGTCGTAGTGTTTTGGTTGGGGATGATTAACCTCCCATTTGTTCCATATGTCTTGCGACCGCTATCTATTGCAGCTTGATCTATTCGGAGAGTGCTCTCGAGCACTTCATCATAAGTTCTTAGTGGGAACTTCTGGACTTCTTCCTTTATCTCTCTACTAAGAGAATGAAGAAATAAATCGTATAGTTCCATCTGATCCATGTTTGGAGTGCTTGCTGAAGAATAGAGGATTGTACGCCATCTTTGGATGAAATGAGCAACATATTCATTGTATTCTTGTTTAATATGTAAGAATTCCCTGATTCCTGTTCTCAACAATTTGTTCATGTCAAATGATTTGATGAACTCTGAAATGAGTTGTTTAAATGAATGTATTGAGGCTTTAGGTATTCTATAATACCAATCGAGGGTGATACCCTCTAAAGTTTTGGGGAATATTTTAGCAACAACTCCATCCCAAGGGAGTAGTTCTCGAATGGTTGTGGCATAGGCCTTAATATGTGCATTTAGGTCTCCCTCTCCTTTGTACTTGGGTAGATCGGGGAGAGGTCTTGGAAGCATGATGCTTCGTATAGTGAAGTCAAAGGTTCTTTCAAATATTTTGAATAAGTCATGTCATCACCAATCCGGCACTATGATAATTCTTCACCAGGAACTCCTCGTCTATGATTATTTACTAATGCATGACCTTTAGTTTGGTGGATGTAATCACGGAAACAAAACAACAACATAACACAAAAATACCATCGACTATGATAAGACAGAATGATGACAAATCTGAAATATCAAAGTAAATTATAATATTAACATGAAATTGTTACAATCTCACCCATGAGGTACTTCAAGTGTTATTGACTTCACTTGACTTTCACCAAGACTATGGGAGAAACTTTACAATTACACCTCTTAATGGCTTCTTCAACACACCTTTAAACTGATGGCTTCCTTCACACACTTCCTACAATATTTCTCACTACTTCCTTCTATGCTAAATGAGGGGGGTAGCCTCTCTATTTATAGAACTTCCAGGCTTATCCATCTTATCTCTAAGATAGGATAAGAAATCCACTCTGACGAATCATATTCCATACCTTAACTCTTATCTGTACATGTAAGCTTATCTTCTAAGATAAGATAAACCTTATCATTTTACATGGGTTCCACATTTTTAGACTTTTTACAAATAAAATACACAAAATATTTATGACCTCACTCCTTGTCCTTATTACCAATATAATATTTCTAATTCCTAATCACGTAGACCCTACTTCTCTAATTACCCAAACTTTGACATTTTAACATTACCGGACCACTTACGACAAATATTTACTTTTTACAACATTCCTATTGTACTTTGACTGTTACCGTACTCCACATTATTGGCGGCACCATACTGACGGCGTTGTTATCTTCTATCAGACGCTACTACTAATTATACTTAACAACATCATATTCCTAATACATACATTAATGAAATAGAAATTACGGAGGAAAATTTTAGTGTCGACAGTCCCTATCGCATAGGTTTCGACCATTGATGGTGTTTCTTTGAGGGGGTGGAGGTGGAATGAGTTTTGATATGGTGTAGCATATATATTGCGGGGCATAAGGAAATCCCTATGTTTGAGCAAACATACCAGGAGAAGAGAACATATCTCCCTGTGGTGATTTGGAATACATGTTTAAGTATGGAGGAGCATTGCTCAAGAATGGGTTGTTTTGTACTAAGTGGGAGGTATTATATTCTCAACTGGAGTGGCGTTAGAAAATGCGGTTGTAGTTGGTGTTTGTTGTGAATAATGAGGAGGCATGCCCAACGTGCCTGTTCCTGTGAGGAGGTCTACTTGGCTGGGATGATGTGGAGGATTGGAAGTTCTTGCTTGTATGAACTGTGGATTTTGATTTTCTTGAGCAAGTTCCAACCCTCTAACCTTCTCAACTAGGGCTGAGATGACCTTGTTTGGTGAAGACACGGTATTTTGCCTTAGTGGCGTTTGTTGTATATCTTGAGGTTGTATAGGCATATGGTACCCTGCTATGAATTGATCGGTGCCTTGTCAAGTTTCATCGAGGGAATTTCCTATAGGTGGAGGAATGGGGGAATTTTCTTAGAACAAGACCTCGGGTTTTGTTTGCCAACCTCCTATAGGTGGGTATATATTTTGAGAGCGTTGTTCACTCCTAGCATAATGTGCTAAGTATTCGTCATCTAAAAATAGATATGGATCTAACTGTCTACTAATTTGTGGTCTAAACAACACCTGAGGAGATGAACTAGATTCTCCAGTGAGTGTCATATTGTTTGAGCCTAAAGGCTCTGGTTGTTGCATTTGAGTGAGCTGATCCAACTCCTCTATTTGGAAAGAAGAACTATATCTAGTCCTTTGAGGCGGAGTTTGTGTTGAAAACCGGTTAGTTGAATAGTTGTCACCCCATGCTAAGAGCAAGGGTGATGGTTGTCTATTTAGTTGATCGTAGTATGCTTCAAGACCTAGGAGAGGTCTGCCATATGCATCGTATCCCGACATATTTGGGGGTATATGAATACCCATAGAATAATGGGAAAGAGCGAAGGTGGATGAAAGAATAGAAAGAGGAAAATTAGTTTGATTCACGTCGGGTTCACCAATTTTGTTGGTGAAGCTGATGTGGAGGCTAAAGAGGTGGAAAAGATGAAAAGTAAACTAATTGGAAGAACAAGTAGAAATAAGACTCCGAATCAGAAGGTTGCGTGTTCGATTCACGTTGGGTTCACCAATTTTGTACAATGGAAAAGTGACATGCGAGCATGAGAATCTACAAGTAACTCTTCCTCGCACCCGACCTCCCAAGGTCATGCCGAGACAATCGGTGGGGATGGAATACATGTGGGATGTAGATAAGCTAGTTAGGTAATCTTATGTCTTCAACACGCAATAGCGGGATCTACGAATCTAAGGCAAAGAAGGCCCTCCTAACCTGAACCGATGTGATAGATCGTTTGGCGAGGATAGTTACTCAAAGGCTCCAATCAATATCGAGCTCTGTCGTGATCTGATCTATGGGTTGTGGAATATGTGGAAGATGACCTATGGGTGCTTCGTATATATCTCCCAACAAGGTCATGAAAATGGAATGGCTAAATGTGTAGTGGATCTTCTGGGGTTTTATGGACGATTCTTTGGTTTAGTCCAGAAATCCTTAGCTTGATTGGCTATTACGTTTAATAATGATAGTTGTGTGATGATGTCTAGTGGGAGTGGAGAGGACCTAAATACTAATGTTCAAAACCAGCATCAACGTTGGATTGATTTGTAGGCCCGTTGGGTTGTGGGACCTGTGGATCACAACCATAAGTTCGTGGTTGTTGTGGACCTCCTATGGTCATATGAAGAGTCAACCCCGATCCGAGTATCCAGTAGTCGTATGCCTTTTTGGCCTCTACGTTTAGAACTAGAAGTTGCATGATTTTCTCGGAGTACCTAACAGGTGTTTTGGCAACTTGGATATGTAAGCTAGTGTCTATATCAATGAGGAGGTCTCTTGCGTCTGGTTGTGGGACTAGTGGATCACAACTGAATGTTTTGCTCTCTTTTAGGTCCTTCTATAGTCATACAGATATCTATCAAGGCAATCTATAATTTGGCTGATTTGACCAGAACATGTGTGCTTTGTCGTCTTCTATGTTTAATACTCTTAGTTGTGCATTGATTTCTTGTAGGTCTGTTATTGTTCGGAAGACCTGAATTCTAAGATTTTGGTCTATGTCAGTTAATGCTACAACAAGATTGGGTTGAGGCACGATTGGCTCAAAAACGTATTCCCTAGGCTCCCTAGGTCCCGTGATTGTCATACAAGATCAATATAAGCCTAACTAAAACGAAATAAACTAATTATGCAAGATATATCTACAACATATATATATTCCTCTATTTTTGTATTTTTGATAGAATTTTAATAGAATTGAAAGAGCAACTAATCTAATACATTCAAAAAATGACAACTAATCTAATAACAAAATTAAAACAAGCAAGGTAGCCCGGTGTAGCTATTTTGCTATGCAGTTGTGAGTTTATCCTAAATAACTAGATAGTTGATTAACTTAATTGAAAGATTCTCGATCCTACCTCAGAAGTGAGGAATGAATCATAGTTTCTCAGAAACTATCAATCCCCATAGCTTCCCTGGCAATATTGAAAATGAAACTTAACTGAAATGAAATATTTCACTACTCTATTTGATATGTTTTAACTAGAACTTTGACAGATAAAACTTGGAATTTGCAGAACAGTGGCGAATCCAATAGTGTATGATTTTGTCCCCTCGAAATTTTCTCCTCATTCCTTCGTGTTCATGTGAGTCCAGAAGAGTGTTTATATGCTAGTATCAATAGAAAAAGGTATTTTTAACAATGACAGCTTTGGATATAGACCGAATATAATGCGAGTAGGAGAGGGACTGCAAATGAGAGCTTGGCATATACTGACTCCTAGCGGGATTTATTGTGGGAATATAACACAAATGTCCGAGAGATTCTAGAATCTACCTTACGTGAAGAACACAACCTGCAAATCTAATGTATTTAATATACAAATGACACTACTATGCTCTAAACTAATTTGTATGAACAATAATGAACAAGACTGAAGAAAGAAGATCGAATGGCTTCCAACAGCAAAGGAAAACTAGCATGGATGCAAATATGAAAACAAAATGAGCACTAAACAAGAAATTGAAAGACTAAACAATGGAAATGAGAAGTTGAGGGGCATTTACTTGAAAACAAATTTGGCTATTTATAGATTTCACATTCACCCAAAGGTAATTCCCATTAGAACTCTTTTACCATTAAACAATGAAGAAACACTATTCTAGGGAACATAAAACATTAATACAAGCTAAGGCGGTTGAGAAAAGATGGTGAAAGTTGAAAAATTTTGCAAGTCGCAATCAAAGGAGCGTGCTGGAAAATGCGTGAAGGATCGCCGCCACGAGCGAGGGGCAGCGGTTTAGTCAGCGAAGGACAAAAATCTTAGAAAAGAAAGGCGAGGAGGAACAAAACACAGCCTGACAAGGAACTTGGATAAAGCATTTGGGATGTTAACATATCTTGTGTGAGCTTCTCGGATCCCGAACACCTTGCAAGGTGACCTGTATCATCATTGGGGCATGTGTGACACCGTTTCAACGGTACGGTACCCTACAATTTTGGGTACGTGCGGTGTCCTCCTTGACTCTCTGCAAATTTGGTTAGAGAATTTCCCTGCCAATCTCCTTCAAATTACCCATAATGATTTCTCATTGTCTAGCTAACACGTGGAGTTGGGAGTCTGATTCTTATGTCAACAAACCTAGAAAAAGGCACTCCATTCTCACTTTTGATGGCGGTAATGATTTCCACATTAATTTGAAGTATTGCTCTACGGAGCGAGCACGTGGGATGAGTATTACTGCACTCGTGTGGATCCAGGTCTAGGATTCACCATTTCACATCATAATTACTCCCATCTCATAAGGATGGATGACGTGGAAGGCTCCCATAGATATGGCGAACTTATTAAAGCCGAGTCACAGATTGTCACCTCGACTCACATCCACGATTATCTGAAAATGGGAGGGCAGCTCAAGCGCATTGAACCTGCTTCATGCACCAAGTTACAGGAGGACCATGATGTTTGGAGCATCCTTAGAGATAATGGCATAACGACGTTCCTTGAAAGGATGTCAGGATACTCGGCGCTGGTTTCGTATGGTGCTCTGGCCACCTAGTCACGCAAAGAGAGTATAGATTGGCAACACCCGCTTCACTATCTCCACAAACGCCATCGCTTCACTACCACCTTCCTTCCTCATGGGAAATATACTTCAAGAAACATCGAAGGTAGAGCTTCAAGACTTCATTACCAAAGGGAGAAGCCAACAAAGTATCTCTCTAGCTATATCCAGAATCCCTCCTTCCTCCCTGGGACTGAGTCGCTGAGGTGATCATGAGGTACTTCACCATCGATGGGCATTACAGGTTAGTCTACGGTCCCCATTTCTTCATCCTCTCATACTTACGCTGGGGGAAGAAAAATAACTTGGCTGCTTTTCTTTTCCAATCGCTTGAACACTCCATCAACCTGGCTAGGGAGGGTGAAGGGCCCATTCTGCATCAGGGCCTTCTCTACCTCCTGTTCAAATTTATTGCTTACTCTATTGAATTGATCCTTTTTCCTCCCAAGCAAGCTTGATCGGCCCCGTCGTACATCCACTTCCTCCTCTACTTCCCACCCCTCCTCCAGCCATCACCACCACCGATAAATTTCCTCTAACTCCGACTCGATGTTGAAATCCTGGAGGCCTCCATCATTGGTTTTGTTCCCCCTGCCTTCCCTGTTCATCCACCCTCCCGAGTCTAACCAGTTATGATGACCCCATGGCTTTGGTGGCGCTTGTTGCTTCTTCTCCTACCTCCAGCTCGGAGCTCTGCCTCTTGGATGCATTGCTTGGGCTTTCTTCTTAGTTATATCTTGATTCCCAAAATCTATCCCGGTTGGCTTGGAGGTGGAGCTCAAGGAGGAGGGACTTAACTTCAGCTGGATGCCGATAATATTATCATGGAGGATCGTGACACCAACCCTCAGGATGTGTAGATGGATGTTGTCCCTAATTGGAAAGACTCTACATCTAGCAACATTGAGAAGGCCAACATTGATTACAGGCTGACACCGAGAACCAACCTGGAAGACCGCCATGTGGAGTTGGTGACTTCCATCTTGGCCAAGCTGCAACACTCTTTCTCGGTTCTCAAAGCCTGGGAGACCTTCACTGAAAATACCAAGGTGGCCATTACCAAAGATTGCACTGAGTTATTAATGCTAGTGGACTAGCTTGCCGATGAATCGGGGTCTATCCATGCCAAGAATTTTGTGATTGAGCTTAAGAAGCTCCTTTGATGTTGTTCTTTCTGCTTCGGGCTTTGCTCTTTTGCCTTTTTTTTTGGAAATTTTCACGAGTTTTTTTCTCTATGTAAGCTTCATAGTATAATCTAGCCGTTGGGCTCTTTGTATAAGGTTGTGGGACCTTCTAAAACCCTCATTTTACCCTCTTTCCAAAAAGAATGAAAAATAACTTGGTACAAATGAGGAGGCAAAACAATAATGAAATGGCATGTTAAAGCAATCACTTTAAAATTATCGGTGAAGGTTTACAATGTCGGCAACATAGAACGGATATGGTTTTTATCCATGAGATAAAAACCTCATTTCAATTTTTTTATTTTAATAGTAAAAATCAACTATGTCCCATTATTCCAAAAAACTAAAAAATTGCATAACCTTAGGACAAAAATGATATATTGGTTATTAATTAATTCTTGCTTGGCGAGAATGTGCACACTTCAAATTTTATGTAATGTATAAGCTCACAATAAATATATGCAAGATTGTTCACTTCAAATTATATGCCATAAGAATATTTCACACAAACAAATAATGTTAAATGCAAAACAAAACATCTAAACATTGTGATGGTGTGAAAATAGAGATGTCATGACAAGGAAATTGCTTTTCACTTATCGGTCTCATCATAAAGATAACAAACATAATTCCCGGCATTTATTTCAATCACACAACTCAAAAAAACTAGTGGCACCTCTAGAATAAAACATCATATAAGAAGGAAATGAAAGTAGGTAAAGTAATTCAAAAATGGCATGTTACAACATTTTCTTCACGCTTATTGATGGTGGAATGTGGGTGGTTAGTGGTGGTAGTTTCATTAAACATATTACTTGCTTTGATTTTTCCATTGTTTTAGGTGCCAACTCTATATGTTTTCATTTGACATAAACATCCTTGCATTGAGATAGGTAAGAAGAAACAATAAACGTGTAAAGAGTTCTAAGACAATTTAAATCCAATAACTTGTTGCTCAAATAGAGATACATATTTTATATGAATCTCATAAATTTTTAAGTTGAAAATGGAAAGAGGTCCATGATTGAAATAAAATTTTAGAAGTAAGGCCTATTTTCATTCACGTTTTCTCCTGAATGTAAATAAGTTGTCATTCATGGTTAAAATTAAATGGTGTCTTACTAGTTTACCAGTTTTTGCTTTTGCATTACTATGTAAAATGATTCTATTACATGATTTTTTTTCACTTTAGTAGTTTCAACTTATAGATCTCTATTACATGATTTCCTTCCACTTTAGTAGTTTTAGCTTATATATCCTATTGCAAGCATTGGGATTTGTAAGGTGAAACTACTAAAGTGGAAATACTTGCAAGATTTTTAATCATTCAATTAAAAATAACCAACATAGCCTCCATAAAGTAGCAACATCAGATAAGAATGAAAAGGAAGTGGGTACAAAATTAATAGCAAATACAAAGCTTCCAGTGCATTACGTCATTACACTAGTTAAAGTACAACTTAAACAAGTAATTTCAATATTAAAACATTACATAGATTCCACTTTGCATTATGACATTTACACTAAACCTTAAACCGTATTTACAATAGTAATATAATTATAGAGCTTCTAATGCATTATGGAATTTACAATATTTACAGTAAACCTTAAATTGTATTTATAATATTATAGCATTACAAAGCTTCCAGTGCATTATGTTTTACAATATTTACAAGTAAAACTTAAAAAATATTTAGCATAATATAGCATTATAGAGATTCTCTTGAAAAATATTTAGATGAGATTGCAAATTGACTAGAAACCAATAATAGTATTGATGGTTGCCTATAATGGTTGCTTTTGATTCTTTCTCTGCTGAACTTCAACTTCAAATCCTAATAATGTATTATGAAATGCAAAAACATATTGTAGATGGGATGTTTTAATGGAAATTTGATTTATGATTTTTGCACTTGCATTCTATTAGATCTCATGTGTTGACATGGATTGAATTGTTCATTTAGTCAAGTCATTGGGAAAATTTAAATTCAAAATTTTCATTTATTATGTTTGTTGATATAATGGTGAGGCTTACAAATTTTCAAATTTTAGGTACAAAATTCATGAAGTGAGGACTATAATTGAAAGCATACAAAGTAAGTGTACTTAATGTGGTTGATAGTGTACTCCAATTCTCAAGAATGTTTTGTATTTTAAAAATGACATCACGTGGTAATTGTGATGGAATGCATATTGAAATTTTTATTTTGCGACTTGTTTAGAAGTTTGTGGGTGAAAAGTGATTTTTTAAGCATATTAATATTCTCGTGTGGATGTAAACATTTTGAAAAATATATAATTATTATATTATGTTGTATATTTTTGGGGAATATGTGATTTACAATAATTATGTCAAAAGGCTAGTAGTTGTGTGTAAAAGGTCTTAATGTTTATTTTTTCCCCTGACAATGATAGAAACCACATTAAATATTATTGTCTTTTTAAACAAAATTATTGAAGCATCGTGGCTTGTATTGATATGAAAAGAAATTATCTAGTTTAATGTTTTATTTGTATATATTTATTCTGAGTCTAAAATCCATGTATTTTTCAAAAATTATGGCTTATAACGTCTACGGAAGCCTAATGGAAACAAAGGAATCTTGAAGTTTTTGAAGGTAAATATATTATCCTTAACGGACTTCTTAAGAGAATCAATTAGTTGAATTGTACATGTGCATGTGGCTCTACATTTGAAGTTTCCTAAAGATTGGTTAGAATAGTTCCTCAAAATAAGTCTCCTTAAAGTTATTGTTGAGAATATCATAGGTCTGAGGGGATTTCCAAGATTTAACCCCTCTCGTGACTAGAAAAACCTCCATCCATCTGTTACAGAGGTAAAAATAATTGAATATGAATGGGGATTGATAAAGGACACTTACTTTGAACAATGTGTTCTTATCGACCCACAATCGGTCAAGGCCTAAGGAACTGACTCTGAGGATGAACTTATAGATGTGCATAGAGACAAGACAATAGTTAAATTATTGCAGAACTTTGTTGACAAAGACCCTCAACAAGAATATGGATATGAGGATAACAACAATGAGGAGGTCGTGGATTATTTTGATTCCATAATTCCTAGATGGTTGGAGGTTCTTGTCAACTCCAAGGTGTAAGGAATTTTCCCGGATTTAAATTAAATTCTTAAAAATGTAGATGAAAACAAAAAGTTCAAATAAAAATTGAGAACTAATGTGGCAGGAAAAGGCAAAGCAAGGGTGAGTGCAACACATGACCCTGAATTATTGGAAAGAAGAATTTAGTCACAGGGATCTGAACCAACACAGGGGACCTTGGTGACTCCATCTATAAGTGCAGTAATGCGACCTATATCTTCTGAGCCTTCTACGACTGTGGAAAAAATTATTAAAATTTGAATAACATTTTATCCTTTTTTTCTTTTTTGAACTATCTTATTGGTGATCACTGCTAGAATTTGTTTATATTGTTTCATTTTGTGACCTGATCTTGGGATCTGGTTCATATTATGGATTTTATAAGGTATCCCTTCAAGGAATATATTGTTTTGCAATCTAAATTTCAATATTAAAAATAAAAATTTATTGAATTAAAGAAAAATAATAATTGTGGGTTAGGGCCTCAATAACTATCACAATTATTGGACCCTACCAATTACTTGTCCCCTTCCCCTAATGAGTGTTGAACTCTCTAAAAGAAATGTAAAAAACATGCCAATGTAATGCACTCACTAGAATGAAATTGTATACTTTAAGTCTCACAACTTAATATACTTGTTCATTTGTAATGTGTGTGTGTGTGTGTGTATTTTTATATATTTAATAAATAACATGGTATACGTTCTAAAAATGTTATTTTTCTTTCAAAATCCTTAATCCAAACACAAAGATATATATATATATTGTTCATTCAATGTGCAAATTTTAATAACTTTAAATCCTAGTGAGAAAATTTGTACAACATGTGTAACAAGTTTTTAGGGTTTTGGGATATGAAAACTATAAACAAAAATGGAATGAAAATTGTGGACAAAATGAACAAAGTGGAAAGGTGAGGAAATCTAGGTGAAATATGAATGTTGGTGGGTTAAGATATGGTTTTAATAGCATATTCATTATGTCGTGTTATCAAAAATAAAGAATGGAGGGAAAACAAATGAACAAATATGCCTCATAAAGAAACCTTTATTAATACCAAATGTGATATTTATCCTATATTTTTTATTAAGGATAAAGGTTTTTGGTTGGGACCCTACCCAATTACAAAAAGGCCAATGCCCAAATATTCAATACATTACAGAGAAACCAAAACAAGACAGAGAAACATCCAAATAACAAGGATCTAATGAACAACAAGAAGTCATTAAAATATCAACACAATGTCAACAACTTCGTAGAAAGAGAGATACAAAAATTTATTTCTCAAAACAAGGGTGGGGAAATAAGATTATTTCATGAGCTTATGGAAGCTCTTCTTAACATCATCAAGCCCCTTTTGATATCATTGAAGCTTGTATATTTTTGGATTTGTCTCTTCCTTTTTGGATGTCAAATTGAGAAATGAAAAGTGAAAGGAAATCCATGGTACTCTTCTGCATGTTGAGGATGTCACATTGTTTGGTCTTGATATTTTCCATTTTTTCAATTTTGTTGACATGATTGTTGAGATCAATCAATATTTTTCTGTCAACCAATCCATCTACACTTTCAAACTTGCATGCATCAATTTTACCCTTGAGCCTTTTGATTTTTGTCATTGGCTATCGACTCATTGGTTGTCTTCGTGGCAACTACTTTAGAAGATTCAAGACCATCTTTGCCAATTGAGAGGAGCCCCAACATGGCCTCCCATTTACCAATAATTGGATGACAAGAGGCATGAGTAGTTAGAGAGGATTTAGGACTGCTTCTAAGGGACCTTCTAGTAAAAGAGCTTTGGATCTCTTTCCGGAGAAGGGTCGGAGAATCAATAGGACGGGGTAGAGGGAAAGAGATGGAAAACATAACATGGGTGGGATGGGAGGGATCAAGGGGAGGGAGGAGGTAGGGAGAGTTGAATCGGGGGAGGGGGGGGGAGAAGAGGAGGAGTGAGGGGTAGAGGTATTGATGGGAGGGAAAAGAGAAGCAAGTTAGGGGTGGAGAATAGAATAATCAAAAAATTTATAAAGCATTAAAATAACCACATGATGCAAGGGGAAGACACGCTTTCCCCATTTTACCAAATTATTTCTTGTGGATGTGATTGAGAAATACTAAGTGGTAGTTGGGCATGATCGAGAAGTGGCCCTCCAACGTGATGAATTTCATTACCACCAATTTGATAATGTTGTAGGGGGAGGAAGAGAATCCGGTGAAACCTGGGGCTTGTGAACAATGGACTCACCACTATTCAAGAATTTAAGTTCCTCCACTCCATAATCAATGTTATTTTTGTATAAAGCTAACCCTTTTATGTAGAGACTTGTAACCCATGCAATGAATTCTTCATTTATCTCAAACTCTTTCCCTTTATAAGACACCTTCCTTTCCTTCCAATTTTTATGAACTCCTAGGACAAGTGCAGGTCATATCCCTTGACTCTATCCATAAAATTTGTAAGTCCACCCTTGTTGAGAATTCTCTAGAGGTGTTTTGTTCTTCCACTCATTGATCTTCACCGGCTCAACCCTACATCATCCCCTCCTCATTTTGGTAGAAGAACAATCGATGCAATTTAAGAATTTTAATGAAAAAAGAAACTGCATGGGTGTATATTTTACTACATATTCAACAATAACATAAGCTCCATTAGATTCAATCAACATATTATCATTTGAAACACAATATATATATAGTTCTCCTATAAACACTTCGATTAATAAATGGGAGTTCTTCTAATATTTAACTAGCCAACATCCTACCAATCTCTCTAACACTAATCTATGGACAACCTATATTCTTTATCTTAATTTATATCTTTTAAAATTTCTATGTGAGTTATATTAACAACTCATAATATTCCATACACTAACACTTATAATTGTATTATTCTCTAACCTTCAACACTATTAATGTTTCCCACAAATGTGAGCACTAACCAATATCCCTAATAGTGTATAACTAAATAATCTAAGTGCACTAATACTCCAAACATGTAGATATATTTTTACAATGTGCATATGAGAGGGATAACATCGTTGAGGTGATTTACCTCTAACCATGGAATGAGAAGGTCTCCCTTCACCTCCATAAATGGTTCATGGCTTGGCCCTTCAACAAAGGGGAAGATACAAGAATCCATAACAAATAATTTTGAGAACCATGTGCACAAAATGTATAATCCCAAATATATGCTAGTTTTTCATGTACATCCCACCATCATCTAATGTCGATACCAACATGCACGCAAACCTAGAGTACACTATGAAAGGACAAGTATAGAAAGATCACTACTTTGGCCAAATCATTTTAATATTATACAATAGGACCAATGTCGGTAATATAAATCCACGAGATTGTGTCTTATCCATATGCATGACCATCTCAGTACCATACAAGCACACACAAAGGTTATGGGCAAAAGGATGACATCATTGTGAAGGGTGGAGTACTCTACAACCATGTCTTTGCTCGCCCAATCTCGCACACATCACAACACACCATCGCCAAGTACGAAAGGTGTGTGCATACATATATTGATGTATACTATGAATTCCCATATAATTTTGAAACCAAACATTTATTCATTTTTGAGCATGTACGGTTAGATTAAATAGTCAAATATAGTTTACCCAATCAAATTATCAAGTCAAACAAGTATAGGTAGGCTAAATAATCAAATATAATTTATTCATTCAAATGATAAGATCAACCAAGTACATGTAGGATAAATAATCAAATAAAATTTATGCATTCCAATTATAAGATCAACCAAGTATATGTAGGATGAATAATTAAATACAATTTACTCATTCAAATGATTAGATCAAACAAGTACAAGTAGACTCATTAGCCATTATAGTTTTATTGAAAACAATGGTCAATTAATGATCCATCAATAATTATAGGCATGTTACACAACTAAGTATCATTAATACATATTGTTTTTTATCTTCATAAAGTGTAAACAAGTTAAGAAATCATTGACAAGACAATCCTTAATATTTCATCAATAAACATAGTTTTTAGATATGTAGGGCTAACCAAAGTAGTCTCCTCTTAGTATGAAATAACATCAACCAAAAATTTGTATGAAAAGTACCATAATTTGCATGCCAATAAATAGGTCAAGAAACCTTATGATTGGTTCACTCCAGGACTCAATAGATAATAAAATTGGTGTGTTACTCTCATATACATAAATGGCTTGTTTGATGTGTAGGTACAATTTAGATAGGGTTATATAATAGAAAATTATTTTTGACCAAAACCATAATGTTGTTGAAAGGAACTAAATCAACATCCATGCACTTCGATTGTGATGATGGACCAAATAGATGAGAAATATATCAAATAATATAATGGATGGATTTTATAGGTTCGGGTAGAAAATGTGTGACAAATCAATTTCTACACAATGGTAGTGATATTTTCCTAAATCATTCAATGATAAAAACTCAATAATACTAGTATTCATATTCACTTCAAAATAGTAATCCTATACATATATTATAGCTTTTTATCTCACATTTTCAACACCAAAAATGAAATGTCAAAATAGACATCTTCCCTGAAATAGAGGTTATTCGAGTGCTTAAAGAAGATCCTCCTTAGAGCATACAAACTTCAAAGATATATGCAGAAAAACATACAACAATACATGAAATTATACATAATTAAATTCAATAGTAGAACAACACATCAACAAGCTTTATTTGTCACATCTTATTTCTATACTTATATTGTTTTAGAGACATTCAAATGTGATAGGTGGCTACAACCACATTAATAAAACACTTTCTTTCTACTTTGATGGATTTTAGAATTATTATGACATGTTTTGGGTTTAAAACATTGGTTAGTTGTTGATTTGATTTATCGGTGGATAATGATGATAATTTTCATTTCAATTGTCATTAACATGTATATGGCATTCGTACTTTGATTCATTTGATTTTCATTATGTGAAATGGATAATGCATTAGGTTTTTCTTGTCTAATTGTGTGTAGATATTCCCCATCAAGAGGAAGGGTATCATTAGAGAGCTGAAAATATGTAGTAATGGTATGGATAGAGAGATAATCATTTGTGTTATGGTGCATGCAAAATGGTGTAAACATGAGTTGTAGTTTTCCTTATTTACATTTGTCATTTTGTTATATTTTGATGTATCCTCGTGGAAAGCATTATTTTTTCAAGTCACTTTACGATGACAAATAAAGTGAGTTAGCATGCTCACCGTGGCATGAATCACAATGTCACTTGTCGGCATTTTTATATGATACATTGTCATTTTATGACAATAGCTCACTCAATATCATTATTACGATGATTGGATTTGTGTAATTGTGTGGGTATGTGCATAAAATTATGTTTTGAAAAAATATAATAAGAAGGGAGAAAATAATATTTGGTATTAAAACAATAAAGATCAAATAACATCTTTTAATAAAAAAAGTGTATTTTGATGGGCACTTGGCTATAGGTCCTAGGTGGCCTTATTATTTCTATGGCTTATTTCCCCATACTTTCCACTTATCTCTCCAACACCTTATATCTTCACCCTAATTCATTTGTACCTCCTCAAGCTTGTGCAAGCCTCTCGAAGGGCCTTATGCTCATGGGTTCCACCTACGACCCGGTAATCCTATGGTGGGCATGGCCTAGGGCCACTCTCTACCCAAGTAATGTGATATTTTTTTATTTATTCATTAAACTCTACCACATCCTTATGCATGTGGGAATAAAGTCCCAAAGAGCTTAAACATGACTTAACTCCTCTTTGATTCATGAAAATCAATGTCACCCTTCTACAATCAAACCTAAACTCTACTACGAATGTGTCTTCGATGACTATTTGGAATCTAAGCTTTGAAAAAGTATTTTTAATGTAGTCGAGGGGGTTAAACTATGGATGGAGGAAAAAAATCATGGAGAGTTAAAATATACAGAAGTTTAAACCATTTATTTAGCTTTTTTTAGTAGAGGCTCAATTATAGAAAAACAAGAGACAATTTTATGTTTAGGAAAACTCAATTAGAACAAAAGAGAGATCTATAAGACTTAGGAAACATAATAGTAAAAGACATAGAGAATTCATTTGAAAATACACAAAAATATATATAAAGAAGAGTCTTAAGTAAGTGGAGAATTCATAAATCCGATATATACATAGATCCCAAAGTGGAATACAATAAAAAATATAAATATCATTAAGAAATATGTAGGTTAAGAATAAATATAGAGTAGTTAGAGGACATAGACAGAGTTGATAGAAATATACAAAGAAGAATATCATAACCTAGACCGATAACAAAGGGAGAACTAATTTTAGCATCAATACCAAGTTTTATCTTATAGTCTTTAATTTTTCTAAATGATGCTCTATGTTTACATTAAAATCATGTACACCTTGTATCCAAACCAATGGTTTTCTCATTTGGAGGGACCGAGGAAATGAATCTCGAGGTTGTGGGTCCGACCCACAAACCCTTAATTGTTTTGCGAGTTCATAGGGGTCCTTTTGTAAATGTATTATAAATTATGATAGAATAAATATAACCCGCCACAATGCATTATACAAATAATATTTAACTGCCACATGACTATGAGGAAGGATTTAGGGGAAAGGGGTCATGGGTTCAACTCCCTTTCTTGTATATCTTGCTGAGAAATTAAACATTTAATTATGAGTTTTATTATTTAAATGGGAATTCAAGGGGCATAAAACCTTCTTTTTATAGTTCCTAATTAAAATTTATTAACTTGGCTTTTTACCGATTTGGGATCGAACATTGATTTTATGAGGTTATATAAATAAAACCCAAAATAATTCTAGTAATTATATTTGTTAAGGGGTATGTTTTAAATGATAGATATATATACTTGACTAAGAAAATTTGATAGGATACATACATGGAACCCCAAAATTTATATCATGAAAATAGAGATGGGGTTAAGCAAAATTTGGTCATAATGATGGAACCCTCATAAGCCATATGTAGATAATCGATAGAGCCAACTAAAATGTAATTCAAACCTTACGAGTAATTATAACGCTTCCTCCCCGATAATTGAAATTTGAAACCATATACTAGTTTTCAATGATTTCCATGATATCGTATATGCATAATTGAAGTTATTATGACAGCTTAATCATGGGATAATTATGTTGCAACCCTAAGGATAAGAGTTGACCCTTTCAACACTTAGAACAATTGTATGGGAAACATGAATGGTTTATTATTAAAATTATGTTATAAATGATGACATAACCTATTGTATGCACTATTATTACACAAAAGTAGCACCCTAATTTGATCATGGAAGATCAAGACCTCTGCGGTGAAACATGGGATTGTTTCCAAGTGTGGAACTTTGCAATTGAGACAAACCTTCAGAGAAGGTTGGTTCCTCTACCTAATCAAAATGTTAACACTACTCCTACAACTTCAAAATGTAACTAAACTAATCCTAAATTAGTCATTTCGGGACCGGAGTTAAAGAGATGCGTGGAAATGGAATCCTAAGCTAAAAGAAGAGGTAATAACACCAAGAAATGGGGATAGTGATTTGATTTAATTTGGATTAATTAAATCTAAGATATTAAAGAGTTAGTACTAAACCAAATGATGTGTAAATGTTGAAGTGAAGAAATGACACAAGTAAACTAAGATTTGAAAATTAAACCCTAAGCAAAGAAGAAGGAGAGAAGACTTAGCTAATTTCCACATATTCGGGACTTATTTGATCTAGGAGAAGTGATGAACATCTGGGAAGAGTGTTGTTATTGCTCACAATAAATTCTGGAATCCACAGACAGAGCGCTGGCATGGGCGCCCATGGAAGGACAAGGGTGCACGAGCATTGGAGATTGCATTAGGAACCCGTGACTACGAAAATAGTCGAATATGATTTTAACTGTTGTTGCAGCAATGTCTTTTTTTGTTGCTTCATGTTGATCACCTGATAGTCACACAATGATCACCGAGGGTACCTGTAACCTGCAAAAGAAGAGTTCACTTGCACAAGCCCACAAACCACATCAAACCTAAAAAGAAAGATGCAGAATGGGGAATTAGACTGACCTCGGTGGTCACCCCGAGAGTGAACTTATGACTGAGCACTACACTACATCTCAAACTCCATGTAGTTCTTGTGTGTGTGTAGAAATGATGCCCTTGTGCAAGTTGTACTTGATAGCGGGTTGTAGCTAGAATGTAGCAATGTAATAGAATGTGTGGATGGAAAAATGAACTTCCCCTTCCTATGCAGTGTATGTAGATTTGATGCAACCCTTATCCCTTGAATGGATGTTAGATGGATGCTTTAGAGTTATTTAGGTTCCTTTTGAATGCAATCTTAGGTGATGATAGTAATGTTTAGTGCTTGGTCCTTTATTTTGAACACATAATTATGTATTTATATGATTCCCTTGTTTGAATTTCATAATTGACAACTGGAAGGCCGACCCATAAGTGAAAAATATGCCCAAAAGATAAAAGAGACCCAAAAGGAGTGAGTAAGGTGAAAAAGGGTTAGGGGTGCCCATAGGGGGACAGGAGTGCTAGGAACTATTGTCAGCTAGGCGTTGGTGTCTCGAATCCATGAAATATAAAAAATTAAAGTTCGAATGGACTGGAGGATGTGTAAGACCAAAGAGAAAACAAGAAACAAATAAAAAAAGGCCAAAGATAGTCATCAATTACTAGTTTTCTTGCTTATGAATCATATAAATGCAAGTATGCTTTTAGGACCTAGAAATGTACCCAAGTACATGATTTTTGTCTACATTTTCCCCCACTTTATGTTGTTGAGTGAATACTCAATAACATAAAGTAGATATAATATGTGTACCTTATGATCTTGTAGAGCGTGCGGTGCTAAGTGGACAAGTGAATCATGGAATGATGCAAAATGAAGCGTGGAAACTAGGAAAGGAAAGTGACCTAGGGGTGAAGTGTATGTGTTGCTTTATACCTATTATTGTAGCGTGTTGTTGATGCTTCTTCTAAGGAAAGACCTACAAAAAGAAGAGCAATAATGTAGTCAAAGTCATGTATATGATAAATCAGAGAAAAGTGTGCATAAGTATGTAAAAGTATATAAAAGTGTGTAAAAGGAAAGTGTGCACTGATGTAGAAGAGTGTAAAAGATAGAAAAGTACCCTAAAATGTTGTGTTGAGTGAGTTTATTTGGGAGATCTCATGCCAAGAGCAAGTTTTTTTGGGCTATCTCACACCAAGTGCAAGATTTTGGGCGATCTCACACCAAGAGTGATTTTTTGGGCCATCTCATGCTAAGAGTGAGTTTTTTGGGCCATCTCGTGCCAAGAGTGAGTTTTTTTGGGTGATCTCATGCCAAGAGAAAGTTTTTTGGGTGATCTCATGCCAAAAGAAATTTTTGGGGAGAGAGGTCTAGTGTTACTCTCCTTCCATGACTCTTCTCGATAAGCACCACTACCGATGGTACGTCCTGATTTGTTTTTGTTATCCTGAATTAGTTTTGATTGTATTTATTGTTTTGATTGAAATGGATTGTAGGAGATTGCATGCATGTTGTAATTCTAAAGGATTGTGCATGTAATTGTGAAAGCTTCTACGAAGGCTTATGTGAACTATTTTTATCGAGATAAGTTGAATGTATGTGTCCCCATGACATTAGCGCCTAGAGGAGGACATGTAGGCACCCATGCACCGCTATCCGAGTCTAGGCGTTGGTGTCTGTGTTGTGTTTTTGGCCCAAGTCTAATTTTGATCTAGTTTTGTGACTATAACCCGTGTTTTTTATGTATTTTATTGTGTTGTGTTGTAGATCTAATTTTTTATAGGGATGATTTGTTCACCCAATGTATGCCCCCTCGTTTGGGGTACATGCGACAACTGTAGGAGTGTGCGGTCCAAAAAGAGGACTTAATGTTGTGTTGTATTATATCCTTATAGGAGGTAGGGGATGTGCATGGTAGAAACCAAGGCACATGCAAACAAAGTGGTTAGTTAAATGTGTTAGTATAAAAAGTATCTAACATGAAAAATTAGACAATGTAACAAGCAAGTGTGCAATAAAGATAGACTGCGAAAAGTGGGTTTCAAACATGGGACATCACTCGCAATGTCACAAGACAATCAAATGAAGCATCCAAAATTATACAAGGTGCAAACAAGACATAGGGCATATCCCGCAAACAATGGCATACAATAGCAAATAATGGTAAGAAAAATGTATCAAACAACCATGGTGGCATAGATTCTTGCAAGGAAAATGTTACACATGAAGCACCCATTAGCATGTTAGAAAGATAAGTAGTATGTCAAGGTGTGTATAAATCAGTGAAAGGTAAAGTAACCGTAATGAGAAGTAATGAAAAATGTAGCAATAGAACCTGTGTAGTATGTGAGAGTAGAGAAAGGTAGATGCCCCAGGAGCCTCGGTGGGACTGGAAAAGGGTATAGTGTCAAACATCATTGCAACATGTAAAAACTTGTAAGAGATCTACATTCACCATAAAATACCAAGTGAATGCACGTGTGTATATATAGAATGATAATGACATACTAAGAATCCATCTAGCATGGAAAATGAAGTGTAACATGTAAATATAATAAGTGAGAAAGAATAGATGCAACCAAGATATGCAAATACAATGTATGAGTGTGATGGAATGGAATGTAAAGTGTGGCGATGGTAATATCAAAGTGTGTACCTTAGTGGATGTGTATGAAATGAGGTTCATTTATAAATTCCCCTCCACAATCAAGAATGAACCGTAGAACAAGAGTGCATCATCGGGAAATGGTATGAGAGTGTAAATGATAGAAAGATTTATCATAAAGCACATAGCGTGAAGAGTGTAGGTGTTGTGAGGTTCATTTCAAAATTAGACCCTCAATAGTCTAGTATGAACCATGTAACTAGAGTGCATCATGGGGTAATGATGGTATGTGTGTATCTAGATGTAAGAATACTTAGGAAATATTATACATTAAGCAAGGAGCGTGAAGTGCATGAGATGATAAAGAGATTTGATAGCAATGTAGGGGAAGTTGTGATTCCCCCAAGTATGTGAGTGATGGAGATCTATACGGTGATTTGATAAGGACCATGCCATGGTGGTGGAGTTTGAAATGTGTCCCGACCATTAATGTAAGGATTAGCTTGTTTGACAAAGAGAATTGGACACAGAAGTGGAGTAGGGTGGAGAGGGATCTTGAATGGTGGTAGCTTATTTAGGATTGATAACATTGTAGAAGACTTGAGAGGAGGAGGAGATGGAATGATTTTTAGAGGAGGTTACTTAGTTGGAATGGGTAACGTTGTAGAAGACTTGAGAAGAGGAGGGGATGAACTGATTTTTAGAGGAGGTTGCTTAGTTGGAATGGGTAACACTATAGAAGACTTGAGAGGAGGAGGGGATGGACTGATTTTGAGAGGAGGTTTCTTAGTTGGAATGGGTAACATTGTAGAAGACTTGAGAGGAGGAGGATGGGATGAACTGATTCTTAGAGGAAGTTTTTAGTTGGAATGGGTTGGATAGGAAGCTCTTGACTAACCGAAGGAGGAACATTAGTAACGATGGAATGATGCTCATTAGAGATGGAAGGACCGGATTTAGGATCCCATTGGGATTTAGCAATTAAAGATGAGCATGAAGTAGAATGTTGTGCAGAAAATGAGATAAAACCTTGATGCTCAAGGTGTTTAACTCTTTGTCTTAAAGCATAACAATTATTTTTCGCTATGTTCATTAATTTTGTGATAATTACAAAATGGAATACCTATGTACTTGGAAAGTTGATAAGGAAAGTAACAATGAGTAGTTGGAAAGTTTATCAATTGATGAGTGAGAAGTTGAGGAAGAATATCATGTTTATTAGCATTGAAATCAAACTTGATAGGTGTGGGTAGTGGACAAGACTTGGGGTTCATGGATATGAGCACATGTATAATTCATAGAAGTAGAATGAGAAGCATCCTTGAGATGTTGGATTTCAGCTTTAAGAGATGTAATCATGGTTTCCATAGCTTGGATTTTGTCTTGAAATAAACAATGCAAAGCTTGAATTGACTCTAAGATGGGTTGATTGAATGGAGGATTAGGAGCGATAGAGTCATCAGATAGACGATCGAAAATGACACTAACTTGAGAAGGTGGTGTACTACAAGGGAGATACAAGTGTCGAGGGATTTTTGGAGAACATATTTACAATGTGGGTGCATTTGAAGCAAGTCATACAAGGAGATTAGAGGATTTTTAGGAGCCATGAGAGAATAAAAATGAGGATCCAAGTGTATGACCATGAGTAGGGTTCACCAAATGATTTAATTTAATTTGGATTAATTAAATATACGATATTACATAATTACTATTGAACCAAATAATGTCTAAATGTTGAAATGAAGAAATGACACAAGTAAACTAAAATTTGAAATATGAAACCCTAAACAAAGAAGGAGAGAAGACTTATCTAATTTTCGCATAGTCCTGGGACTAATCAATTGGAAGAAGTGGTGAATAGACTAGGAAGAGTTTCATTATAACTCACAATAAATTCTAGAATCCACATACGAGATCTGGACATGGGTGCCCACGAAACAACAAGGGCGCCTAGAGTGCTAGAGATTATTCTTTGGGCACCTATGACTGCGCAAATAGTAAGAATTTTATTGTTATTATGTCATAAGATATTCATTGTTACTTCTTGTTTATTGCTTGATAGTCGCACAATAATCGTCGAGGGTACTGTGACCTATAAAAAAAGAGTTCACTTGCACAAGCCTACAAACCACATCAAACCTAAAAAGAAAGATGCATAATGGGGAGTCGTATTGACCCCAATGGTCACCCCGAGAGTGAACTTACGACCAAGCATTGCACTACATCTCAAACTCCATGTAGTTCTTGTGTGTGTGTGTAGAAATGATGCCCTAGGATGCCCTTGTGTAAGTTGCACTTGATAGCGGGTTGTAACTAGAATGTAGCAATGTAATAGAATGTGTGAATGGAAAAATTAACTTCCCCTTCCTATGTAGTGTATGAAGATTTGATGCATCCCTTGTCCCTTGAATGGATGTTAGATGGATGTTTTAGAGTGCTTTAGGTGCCTTTTGAATGCAATCTTAGGTGATGATAGTAATGTTTAGTGTTTGGTCCTTGATTTTGAACACATAACTATGTATTTATATGATTTCCTTGTTTTAATTTTGTAATTGAAAATTGGAAGGTCGACCCATAAGTGAAAAATATGCCCAAAAGATAAAAGAAACCCAAAAGGAGAGAGTAAGATGAAAAAGGGTCGGGGGCACCCAGAGGGGACATGAGCGCTAAAGCGATGTTATCCTCGGCTAGTGCTGGTGTCTCGAAACCATTAAAGATAAACAAGTAAAGTTCTTACTTTGGGTTCAGTAGGGTGTGTAAGAATAAAGAGAAAACAAGAAACAAATCAAAGTGGCCAAATATAGTCGTCAATTACTAGTTTTCTTACTTGGGAATCATATAAATGCAAGTATACTTTTAGGACCTAGAATTGCACTCAAGTGTGTGATTTTGTGTCTACGAGATAGACACTCGTCGTGAGGGGAAAATGAGTAGGAAATGGGAAAGGGGAGGGAAGGCACATGTTCCACAGACCAAACTACATTGTATCCTCCATTTTCCACACAAAACACAATAAAATGGAAACTTGAAAATGGGAAATACATACACAACATACCTGTTGTAAATGGAGAGGAAAGAAATGCAACAAAACACAAGCTAAGTCAAAAACATACACAAAACATGATTTTTATTGCTTGAAGTATGCATAGACTATTACATTGAAGGAAGAAGGCACAAACACATTGAAGAAGTCCAAATTTGAGTCTCGCAACTTAAAACCCGCTTGGGAAACCATTTTGGAATGGTGCCTTTACAAATGAGAGGTATCCAACCTTTACAATGAATGATTTTTGCTAATATATGGGGAAATGGGAGAGCGAGAAAAGAGGAAAGAGAGGTAAATTCACCATTCTCCATCCAATAACCGACAAGGTGCAATAAATTCCTACAAAATCATATGGGTTCCTGTCAAAGCCATCATTTTTGCACTTTTAAGCATGGGCATCCTTTATCCTCTCAGTACATGCCATCGGACCTCTCAAGTGGAAGGAGAATAAGGTATGGACACCATGAATAAATGAACTCGGTGGTTGAGGTGGGTGAATGCATGTAGGTGCTCAAAATGGCATTTTCTTCCCAAAACCCGTGTTTTCCATATTTTTCCTCCGAAATAGCGTAATAGATCAGTTTTATAGTGTTTCGATGAATAGGAGAACCCTTGACCTATTACTTGTGTGACCATACTTACTACTTTAAGATGTTTACCTTTAGATTAAATAAATCGAGACTTGCGTGGAAGTGGAGGAAGGGCGGAACTATTCTCCGTGTGTTATGGGACCGACATAGTTGATCGCCTTATGTTTGTGCTTTGTTGGTGGTGAAGTCGAGAGGGATGAAAAATTGTTGGAACAACAAAATTTTTCTGTTAGTTTTGTGTGGGCCCAACATACTTGATGACATGTTATATCTCCCCTCTTGCCTCTATATCAGCTCCTCGGTGAACCCGTGGAACGTTAGAACGTTCCATCGGTTCCGATAGTTCCCAATTCACTTGACATGTCAATGCCTCACCCCTTATACCCTAATTCGGTTGATGCGGACATGCGGAAAAGTAGTGGAATGTCCGAATTGTTTGATTTGTACCTTGTTTCCCGACTTATTTGATCTAACTCTATCTTATCCCCTTGTCCACAGGAGTTGTAATGTGAGGAAGTTGTGGAACATTGGAACCTTTCCTTAGTGCCCAAAATATCTGATTTTTCCAATTTTATATTGTTATGTAGAGGAGGCGGAGTTTACGGGAAACAAGAGGAACAAAGGAACAATTCCTCTTGTTCCTCAAAGGCCTAATTTATTCAAAAAAATGGCAGTTTTGGCTTGTTTTATCCATTTTTTCCTAAAAGTTGTCTAAGTGTTGGAGATAAAGACTTACTACGAGGGAGAGTAAGTGCTCCAATCATGATATTTTCCCAAAACTACCAAATTTTGCCTTTTTCACTCAATTTGACTGCCTAAGTCCAAAACAATCATGAGTTGCCAAAATAGCCTGGGGTGTTTTGGATAACATGTACTATTAAAATTAGAACACATAAAACCTAATTATGTACTTGAGACTATTTATGGGGCATTGTAGATCTTTTACATGTATCGAAAAACTAAGGTTATGATCCTTGTAATAACAATGTTCTCGGATGGTATAAGACATTACAAAGGGTTGTTATTTATCAAGTCCTATCCCTATTTTTCTATGTATTATGTTGGATCAACAAATTAGGGTTAGAATACTTGTAATGATAATATTATTGGGTGGTATGGGTCATCCAAGAGGGTTATCAATACTTGAGTCTTGATCCTAGTTTATTGTTATCACGCTTAGTTTTAGATGTTGCGTAAAGTATAAATCCCCTTTATGAAGTTGTAAATGGAGAATGAGAATATTTTTAGAGAATTTTATTTGAGATAGGGAGTGATCTATAGGGATGGTTCACTTTTCTTGATACAATTTCACACATGGAAATCATTAGGGGTTAAATGTTGATCGCATGGAGTACCAAATTTGACCTCATATATAGTCGAGTAGGATTATTTCATGTCCTAAGTACATTGTTAGATCTCATTAGGGGAGTCCCTATTATTTTCCTGAGTCTTTTGGCCAAAATCATATTTATTATTACTATCATAGGATGTTATTTTATATCCTACCATGTTCATAGATCTACCATTTTTGGCAACTACACTACACATGTCTCTCTCTTACCTTATTGGTTACTTGCATCTTCTTTCTTACGAATGGTGGGGCCACTCTTATTTCATGAGAGATGTGCGGGGGAGTTGTAAGGCTCTTGGTTGGAGTTAAAATTCGTGATAATACTCTTTCCCTCCTTACACAATTTTGGCATCGTGATGGATCTTTTGGCAAAGACAACAAATGTTGTCATGGACGTAGATTGTGATATTGTTTTGACGCTACTTATTTTATTATTATTACTTGTGGTAGTTGAATGTAATCATTGTGTATTGGAACCCATTGTAAATTTAAATATTTATCTTGATTAGAAGTTATTGTAAAATGGTTTATGATATTGTGACTTATTGTATATTGAACTTATGGATCATGGGAAAACGATAAAGCCTATCTTATATTGTAAAACCTATTTATGGATTGTAAATCATTTACTAACTTGTAGTTACATTATTAATATATGACAGATCAATTAAATGAAATGGATGGTTTTTTAGAATTATTTCTTGTCATATTCATTTCAAACTTCATTGGAGTGTAATAATGAAAATACACATGTGAATTAAAGTAAATACAAATGTCCTAGTGTAATTAGATTAAGACTTACATGAAAATTCATCTAGGTATTTGTATTTAATGTTGTAAACATTGTTATTCATTAAAAAATCAAAATAAAATAATTTATTATGAGTAGATCATTAATGACACATGTATACTATATGATTAATTAAAATTTGATTATTCATTTTATTGTAGTATTACTTCTTGCATGTGAATGATTAGTGGATCTTAGAACTAGGAAATTGAGAGGGAATCAATTTTTGTCCCCAGGTTGTGTGCATGGTGACTTGAGCAGTTAATTCAAAAATATCTAGTGTGTTTTATAGTGACCTCCTAGGGTCGCTATACCTAGGTATCAGAGCCTATATTCAACACTTGGATCTTATTTAAGCTCATTAAGTTCCTAAACTTTATTTTTGTTTCATGAAAGGGTGGTAATGGAAAGAACAAGAAATTATTTTGGAAGTGGGAATGATAATGCTAATGATCAACAGACAAACTAGATCATATTTTATCTCTCTTGATAGAAACTCATGATAGCCTAACTTCCCTTGAATAGAGAGTTCCACGGTGAGGAACCGGGTGAGGAATAAGAGGATGGTCAAGAAGGTGATTAGGAAGATGATGTAGAAGATGAACATAATGAATAACCTCTTAATAATTTTTAGGGTCGTGAATGGAACTTGCCAAGGATTTGAAGAGGATAGCCCCACCAAAGTACGGTGGTGCAATACTTAGAGATGGAGTTAAATCGTGGTTGGTTGAGACGGAGAAAAACTTTGAGATTCAAAATTTTTCGAGGAGAACAAAATTTTTTTACATAACTTATCATATGTCCGAGGAAGCATCAATGTGGTGGAATAATAAGAAATCAAAAAGAAACCGGATGCAAAAACACCACCGTGAGTTATTTTCCACTCTATTCAGGAAGAGTTGGATACCACAACTTGATTTTGATGGAAAGATGAGTGGGTCCCAAAATATTTTATAAGTATGAGAATCACATAGTATTGCGACAAGTTCATGAGACTCCTTAATTATCTTCCATAGTATCATATGGATGAGTGTTTCCACATCCATAAGTTCATCATGGGATTGAATCCCACATTGGAGAAAATATAGATGTACGTATACCTACTTTTGTGGACCAAGATTTTGAAAAATGTGAAACAAGAGAAAAACTATAGATTATCTTCTTCTAAGAAAGATTTCAAAAGATAGGGAAGTGGTTATCACCAACAGTGGTCCTCTACGTCATATAAGAAGAAATTTGGAAAATTCAATAAGAATAGTGGAAAAAAAGATGGGAGTTTTGAAGTATTACAATATTGGGAACTCCTTAAAATAGAATAGTGTACCTAAGAACCGCTAGAATGAAAATGGAGGTAGTAATGGAAGAAATAAAAATGGAGGTGAAAATTTTCCTAGGAAACTAAGACCAATGACAGTCATTTCAAATATGGAAATGATCATTGTTAATAAATGTTCCTAAAACTCAATTGGGAACAATTTCATAGGACATATTTTACATTCACATAATCAAACATACTTTGGAAGTGTATACATACAATGAGTTGATAACCACTAAGAAAATTTTCAAATTAATTCAATAGATGTGTTTAATTAACTTTTTAGTGTTTCGTTTATATTTTGATTGATATAGGTGCAATGAATGTTTTTAGCACATGTGATTCTAAATAAAATTGTTGGTAAATCTAGTTTTATGGATAAATCATTGTCATTTCAATACGGTAACCGAATATAAAAGAAGGTAGAGAAATATCTATTCGCAACTACGTTAGAGTTACTGGATTTACTTTACTACATAAGTCAATTTGTAGGTTACACCTTTAGGATCTTACGATGTGATTCTAGGATTTAGTTGGCTATGAAAACATCATGTGAAATTTGATTACTTCCCTAAGCCAATTTCATGTCAATATGATAATGGCCAATACATGACTTTCAAGGAATAAAGAAATCCACTTTATTGAGATAGATTTCAGATATACATTTGAGAAAGGATCAAATGAAAGGATTCATCATGTGTGTAGTTCACATAGATGACTTGGGTGAAGAGAAAGATCCTACATAAGAGGATTACCCTTTCATTCGTGATTTTAGTGATGTATTTTTGATGAATTGCAGGATTTCCTCTACAACTTTTTTTTATTTTTCTATTGATATTATGTTAGCATCGAGCCTAAGTCAAAAGTTCATCATTGAATGACTACCACCAAGTAATTTGAGTTGAAAGCACAATTACATGAGTTGTAAAAATTATTTATTCATATTAATGTTTCTCCTTATGGAACACCTATCTTTTGTGAAAAAATACAAAACACTCAAACTCTACATAGATTACAAAATGTTGAATAATGAAATAATGAAGAATAGGTCTTCACTGCCATGTATTGATGATATTTTTGATCAAATGCAAGGGGTAACAATATTTTCAAAGATTGGTCTAAGATTATGGTACCATCAATCAACAATTAAGAAGAGTAATATTCTAAAAACTAATTGTCGGATAAGGTATGGGCATTATGAGTTTATAGTGCTTCTTTTGAACTCATAAATGCCTAGGCTAATATTCCATGAACTTGATGAAAAGTGTAATCAGAGACTACGGATGGATTTGTGTTATTATTCTTGAATGATATTTTAATATATTCATAGATAAAACAAGAGCATGTTTGTCGGATTGTAGTTCGTATTGTAGAGATTGTGACAACATAAGCTCTTTGGAAAGTTATCAATATGATCTTTCTTTCAAAAAAGAGTGCACTATATAGGACACATTATCTCGGCAAAAGGTATTTCTATGGATCCAAAAATATATAGGATATTATGGAGTGGTTTGTACCTAGGAATGTGCATGTGGTTCATATTTTCATGAGATTGGTAGGATACTTCTAAAAATTTATGGAAGGGTTTTCTAGGATTGATAGTCTTATCACTTTGTTGTAGAATAGGGAAAGAAATTTGTATGGGTGAGAAGTTGTGATCAATATTTCCAACTTCATAAAGAGAATATGACATCAACACTTGTATTGAAACTTACAAATCTTAATAGCGAGTTCATTGTTATTACATATGCACTTGTGAAGGATTTGGGGGTGTTTAAATGTAGGACAATGTGTAGTGGCTTACAAGTCACAAAATATTAGGAAATGAGAGTTGAATTACACTCCATGTTACCTTTATAAAACATAAATAATGCATGCATTAAAAATATGGAGGCATTTCCTTTTGGGAAAATTATTTTTGTTTAAGACGGATCACCGAGGGTTGTAGTGTGTTTCTAACTTGACCTAACCTAAATGTTTGGAAACAGAATTGGTTAGAGTTTTTGAGCAAGTATGATTTTGATATTAGCTATATTAATGGCAAGGATCATATGAAAATCATCCATGGGCATGATGTCACACATCACTTCATCCTCATACCTTCCAATCTAGAATTTCACCATATATTGTTTGGTCACTAATAACTAATGTACTTTCTACAACCAAGACACATTATAAGGATTAAGATGCTCGATCCTCTTCAACCCCAACTTATCTACCATCTCCTCCACAACTAAATCATTATTTTTCCACTATCCACAATCAATTTACAAATTTTACCTCCTAACTTGTATGTTGTTATAATAAAATTATTCATCTTCTCAAGACCAACTTCCTCTTTCTTTAGGTTTCAACAACATGCACTTAAACATCAATGTTTCACCCACCTATGGGTCTTCTCCACAACCTTTTGCATCATATTTGGTACCTTACGTAGTGTGCATACTCACATTACTCTTATTATTATCATGTTGGGTGTCTGGGAACTTGAAATCTCTATGCCCTATTTCCCACACATATATCATGTTTTATTGAATCCACAACTAAAGTATTCTCTTCCTTTGGAAACATATCCTCCTCTTATACATATTCCTTGATTTCATGGTATCAAACTTGCCTCGCTTCACGATGCTCAAAATTTTTTTTGCACGACCATGTCTAAAGCTTTATGTGGTTTTTCCACTTTTATGAGCAGTGTTATGTTATTTTAGCTCCAACTTCTCTTTCACCTTAAATGAATGCTTATATTCCTCCTTTAATTAATTTAATTTGATCATTATAAACTCATCCTCTGACACAATACAAAATCCATTCATATACCTGAAGATATTCTCCATGTCATGTTCCACATGTCCCACTCGAATAGCAAGTCAATAAAACTCTCAAAGTGTATTCCTTTACACTAAGGTCCCTCTCTCACAAATTATAAAACTTCTTAAACAAATTGATATGGTAATGTGTGGGAAATAATGTTGCCTTCAACTATGCATCCACATTATCTCATGTCTTGATCTTCTATTTGCCTCTTTTCCCTCTGTTTGTTTGGATATACTCCCATCATAGAGATACATGACCCTTAAACTTTATGAATTTAAATTTATTTGGATCTTACATTATTTTGTACTCGAGAATAATTTTAATGATCCATAATCTAATCAATGAGATTTTTTTATTCCAAGCCACTAGAATAACTTGGGTTATCCAATCTACGCTTACTCCTCATTCTTCTAATTGGACATAATAGTCTATATTCTAGACCATCTTGTGTTTCCTCTTATTTTGAATTCATATTTATAGCCTATGATCCCTGTCACATGGGCTCAACTTCATTATCACTTTGATATTCTAGAATAACACCTTTGTATTGTGTGGCTTCCATGTCCTCCAAATAGGCTTGCATAGTTTGTATTAATTCAATAAAATCCTCAACTCATGCTCATTGGTTTCGATGAACTCCAAAAACATTCTTCTTGTGTGCCATTGTGTTTCCTCAAATGAATGCAACCTTCAAACTCCTTCTACTCAAAAATTACTCACTAGAAGAAATTCAAAATGATTTTTTTACCCATTCTTTATTTGTATTCCTCAATATCTTCTACCTATCAATTACCCATTAAAAGATGTTTGTAATGATTTCCTACCCACACTCAAAAATGTGGAAAACCACTAATATTTGTTGTGTCACCACTCGTAATGAAAGTAAACTTTTCTCTAATATCAAATGGTGCGAGACGCAGATTAGGGTGTGTAGACACTAAATCACGCACTTTGGGTATTTAAGTCCTGATTACATACTACTATTCATATGATTCCTAAGCGAGAAAATAACTTATTGATCACTATTTTGGCCACATTTGTTTGCTCTTTGTTTTCTCTTTTGGTCTTACACTCCTTCTAGCCTAGTCTGTCTTTTCATACTTCAACATTTCTCACTCTAGACACTAACACCTAGCCAAGACATCAGCGATCAGGTGCCCCATCCCCTTTGGGCACCCCCGACCTCTTTGTACTCCGCTCGCATCTTTTGGGTCCTTTCTAGTCATTTGGGAATCTTATTTTCTTACTAGTCAGCCTTTTAGTGATTAATTACGAAATTCAACCAAGGGAATCATATAAATATAAAGTTATGTGATCATAATAAAGGACCAAGCACTAAGCATCTACTACCACCACATAAGGTTAGATCAAAGGAATTTACAAGAGTATTCAAGCAACCATCTAACATCCACACAAGGGCAAGGGACTGCATTTTTCTGCATACACTTCATAAGAGGGGAAGTTCATTCTTTCATGCACACATCTATTTACATTTCTACATCTAGTTATTGCTCACTATCAAGTGTGATGGGCACAAGAGACACCTAGGGCACAATTCCTTCACACACACGCACTGAGATAAAACTACTTTTTAGGTCCGAGATGTAGTGCAATGCTCGGTTGGAAGTTCACTTCTTTGATAGTTGAGGACAATCTAAACCCTCATTTTCATTATTTTATTTTTAGGATTTCATGTGTTTTGGGGTTTTGCAGGTCATTTCTTCATTGCAGGTTACAGGTGATAGCTGCAAACTTGATACGACATACTAGCTATAAGTAAAGCAAATGACAAAAAACACCTTGCGACCCTCCAAAGTTGGTTTTATAAGGTTCTAAGTAGTCACATGTGCCCGGGAGAGGTTTACGGTGCCCCAGGCTTCCAGGAGACCCAGCCCAGGTAGATCCTACAGTCACACAATTTTCTAAAATTTGGTACGACACCTACCTCTTTATGTTCATTAGTTCGTCACTTCAGCACAGTCCAAATTTAATTATGAATCAACTAAGTACTTTATCCCTTTCATTTGCAACTAGGGTTTAGATTTTCTAGCTTCAAAAATGTGTACTTCATTACATATTTATCAGCGTTGTTACATATTTAAATTAGCATCAATTTATTTCAATTTTTGTTTAATCATTTGGTGAACCCGACTCATTTCAAACACTCTTAGGGTCCTCATACTTTTCTTGCTTTTCATTTTCCTAAGATCTTCTCATCACATATATTTCTATTTATGATTTCTTGCTCGTCAACCCTAAATTAAGTCCTAAAATCATTATTGTCTTGGATACTACTTGCATTCCTTCTTATATTCATCCAGATATAGTATATAACACATTCATAGATGCATTTTCTCAACACATTTTTTTCCATCTAATGTTGTTGTTTTTGACAATAATCCACCTTTGTACATCATGATTCACATTAATAATGTGGGTGTTAAATGCATTATAGGCGATAATGGATCCGATCTCAATCTTTGCACTTTATCATTCATTGAAAATATCATCCTTTCTGCACGCTAATGTTAGTCCATCCATTTCTCTTCACACATATGATGCTTCTATTTGTCCATGCATAGGCCACATCACTTTGCCTATCACTGTCGGGCCAAAACTCTTCCTATGGTTTTCTTCATCCATCGGCTTCATAGTTCAATATAATTGCTTACTTGGGAGGTTAGGGCTCCATACCATGCAAAGAAGCACCTTCTACAATGCATCGATGTGTTAAATTCTTACATGAGGGCATAGAATATACAATCCCGATGATCGTGAACCATTTAAATATTGCAACCGTGATTCAACCACTACACTCCCTACTCCAACATCTGTTACTACTAATGACCCACAACCCATGGATTCTCCACTCACTTGCCACCACTTGAAGGTGTTATTTGCATGTTAGACATTGTCCCATCCACATCATCGCCTCCTCTTGCTTCTACTAATGCTATGGTACTTTATCGGGGGCTTGTCTAAACATTGGACATCGTTCCACCTACTTCACCTTCTCATGAGCAACCACCATTAGCACGTCCTCCTTTTACATGTACATTTTTCATGAATGAATCTTATTGGGAACACATTCCATTTTATCCTACTTGTCCAAATACTATATATGCATACGATGGCTTGACTCGGCTAGAATTTACTGATGAGACAATATCTTCCCTCCGCCTCATGATCCTCATCTTTATCATGGATTTATCTCGCATTACTTGTTGCTTATGGTCTTCATGTATTTCATCTCATAGTATTTCTTACATGAACTCCTCGCACTTCTCCACTTATACTTAGATAGTCTTGGCTTGATTACATTGGGGGCACGTTAGATCTCGATCATACTAATATTTCATTCCCCATGTCCTTTGGCCATGTTTTCATTTACAATGACTCATTTCTCGGTTATTCACAAAATCTTACTCATTAGTATGCACATGGATGTCCATTACCACCTTTCACTGACGAGGAATATGCAATGGATATGTACACTTTGTGCCTCAATGGCTCTTTACTTCATCCACCTGACACAATTGCTTATCAAGTCTCAGATGCATCACCATTCGATTTTGACCATGAAAATGATGACCTCTTAGATGATGTTACTTGATCACTCTCATCATCATATTCTAGGGGGCATCATACTTATTTCATCCCCCTCTAAGCGTGTCGGATATCTTACATCACATCTAGTTTCTCACACGTATTATACACATCTTTCTACAACCTTGTATCATCATTACACGATGATGCACTCTTGTCTCTGATTCACACTTGACTTTGAGGGCATCTCATACACATGAACCTTACACACTACACATTTTACAATTGACACACTCACGACATACTACACACTCGTGACATACTACACACTCGACACGTTCACATTACATATCTCTCGCACACATACGACATGACACACTACCCTATGATGTGTACTCTAGTTCGCAATCCATACTCAAATGCTAAGGGTTTACATTTAAATGAACCCAGCCATACTCACTCACTCATGTATTCTCTATGTTATACACTTTGACGATCATATATTTCTAGTGCACACTTCAAACCATTTCCCGATGACACACTCTTTCTCTATGGTTCATTCTCAACTATTGAGGGGGCATGTATAAATAAACCTCATCTCATGCATATTCATTCACATTCACTCGAGGGGCATGTGGCTCTATCACACTCACTTTGCATGCCATTCCATCTCACTCATCCACATCATATTGCATATCTTGGTCGCACATTGTTCTTGCTTACTTATACTCACATGTTACATCTTGCTTACTATGTTATCTAAATACAATATATGTCATTATCTCTTCCATGTACACATGAGCATTCACTTGCTCTCTAGTTGTGATGGAAAACTTTATATAGATCGATACATGCAACATGGGTGTTTGACAAGATACATATTACCGGTCCCATAACAACTCCTAGGGGCATCCACTTTTGTACACACACTACAGATGTTATTTTTTTCATTTATACTACTTCTTATTTCTAAGAACACACTACATTGTATAGGATATTCCACGTTCTCACATACTTTTTATCATTCTAACATGCTAACGGGTGTTTAATGAGCAACATTTGTCTTGTAGGATCCTTATGCCACCGTGGTTGTCTATTACATTACTTATTTTCCATTGATTGTCATTGTATGCCATTGTGTGTGGGCTTTTCCCTATGTCTTTCTTATTCTATGATATTGTGTATGCTTGTGGCCACATCGTCCTTACGTGTCTTGTGACATTGTGAGTGACATTCCCTGTTTGAAACCCAATTTTTATGGTCTACTTATTCCTTACATTGTTTTCTTGTGTGTTTATCTTGCATCATCTTTTACATACGTTTTTATCTTACTTACACTAACACTTACCTTCCACCCACTATGTTTGTGTGTGCCTTGATTTCTATCAAGCACACTCCCCCTCCAGGGCATCAACTTCAATTCATTGGTCGATAGTCCTTTGGGCTGCATACTCCTCAACGAAGTCACATGCACCCCAAACGAGGGGGAATCCATTGAGTGAATCAATCACCCCATACAATGTTATATATTCATGATTCAAGTATGGTTCAAAGCACACAGACAACACAATCTTCGATCTCGAAATGACCCCAGAACCCGACTTAGGTATTTACTAGCTTGTAAATCAGTGCCCACACAGACAGAAAGACACAGGCACCCCGACCCTTCCTGGAAGCTTGTGACCAGGGGCAAGCTACACAACATTTTTAGTTCAGGATAATTTTCTGCAATCTACACAGTCGCTTTATAGGGCACACAGTCCTTCTGCACTCTGCATGCATGCACTACACCTTCTTTTATACTTTCACGTTGGATCAGAATTGTTTGAAACGGATTGGATTTTTACACACCGTCTGCAGTGGTTTTCACACTTCGAGGAAGTAGCTAGAGTGAGATTGCCCAACAAACTTGTTCTTCTATAACATCTTTAGGATCCTTTCTATCTCTTTTCTTAATCATGAATCAACTACACATGTTCCTTTTTGAATTTTTACATACTTTTTATTTGTTTTGATCTAATTTTTCATATACACGTATTTGACTACTTGTTCGTTCTTCTCTTTTTCAAGTTTATCCTTATGAGAAGCGGTAGTAACATCATCGCACATAAACAACACAATCAAGTGACATCAACAATGGGTATAACATGACATCTACACATACGCTCTCACCCTAGGGTCATCATCATCACTTTTGCACTTCCTCTTCTTTAGTTTCCACGCTTCACTTTTATCACTCCACATTTTTTCTTGTCTCTCTCGGCACGTTTTTTCGCCATCAATCTACATGGTTATCAGGTATGCATCTCTTATCTACTTTATGTTATCGAGCATTCACTCAACAACATAAAGTGGGGAAAATGTAGACACTAAATCACACACTTTGGGTATTTATCTAGTCCTGATTACATACTACTATTCATATGATTCCTAAGCGAGAAAAGTACTAATTGATCACTATTTTTGGCCACCTTTGTTTGCTCTCTATTTCCTCTTTTGGTCTTACACTCCTTCTATCCCAGTTTGTCTTTTCATACTTTGGCATTTCTCACTCTAGACACTAGCGCCTAGGTGCCCCGTCCCCCCTCGGATGCACCCTGACCTCTTTGTACTTTGCTCGCATATTTTGGGTCCTTTCTAGTCGTTTGGGCATCTTATTTTCTTACTAGTCAGCCTTTTAGTGATTAATTATGAAATTAAACTAAGGGAATCATATAAATATAAAGTTATGTGATCATAATAAAGGACCAAGCACTAAGCATCTACTATCACCACCTAAGGTTGCATCCAAAGGCATTTACAAGAGCATTCAAGCATCCATCTAGCATCCACACAAGGGAAAGGGATGAAATTTTTCTACATACACTTCATAGGAGGGGAAGTTCATTCTTTCATGCACACATATATTTACATTTCTACATCTAGTTATTGTTTGCTATCAAGTGTGGCACACAAGAGCCACCTAGGGCATGATTCCTTCACACACACACACACATAGAGCTACATTAGGTTTGAGATGTAGTACAACACTCGATTGTAAGTTCTCTTATTTGATAGTCAAGGATAGTTTGACCCCTCATTTGCATTTTTTAAGGATTTGATGTGTTTTGGGGTTTTGCAAGTCATTTCTTCATTGCAGGTTACAGGTGACATTTTCAAACTTGATGCGACATACTAGTGGCATGAAGCAAAGGACAAAAAACACCTAGTGACCCTCTCGAAGATGGTTTTCTAAGCTTCGATTAGTCTCGGAGTGCACAAGAGAGGTCTGCAGTGCCCTAGGTGCCCTTGACCCAGTCCAGGCGCCCCAGTCTAAAAAGATCCTATGGTCGCACAATTTTTTGAGCTTTAGTGTGATACCTCCCTCTTTTTGTTCATCAGTTCTTCACTTGTGTGATCCAGATTTAATTACGAATCAGCTAAGTACTTTATCCCTTTCATTTACAACTAGGGTTTCATACTTTCTAGCTTACTTGTTTGGGTCAAACATATGTACTTCATTGCATATTTATCGGTGATGTTACATATTTAGATTAGCATCTATTTATTTCAATATTTTTTTAATTATGGTGTTTAATGAAAAGTTTCTCTCGGCCATGCAACCTTCAAAATTATTCTTGAAAAACATATAACAATGCATGAAATAATATAGAAGTTTATTTAATAGCATAAGAACACATAAACAAGATTTATTCATATACTCATAGAGGATTAACACACACAACTGACCGCCAATGATTTGGTCATAATGTCATATAATCATTCTCTGTCAAATACACACTACTTTGAGCCTTAATGTCGTATCCATACTCTACTCTTATTCACAAAGTTGTGTATGATCTCTGTGTTATCATATTAGAACTCAATCTCTAAGGCAATCGAGATTTTTATATAGCCAACCAATGCCACAAAATTAACTCCTATTTTAATATTAAGTATGGTATAAATGACCCAAAGTACACACACAATCAAATTTTCGAGAGATTTTGTGGCTTCTAATGATATTTCTCCAACACTTCATGGCATCCTAACAAATGTGTAGTATTATATGGCTCCAAATAGTACTCCACAACTTCAAATTCATAATTATAGTACTGTGTGACTTCCTTAGTGTTTTGCCAATAATAGTAATAAAAACTTCCCAAATTTTTTGTGGCTATATAAATACTCCATAGATTTGTGTAAATTTCACAACAAAGTATATATTGTGCAATGAGATTTCACACCATACTAACATTGTGTAATAGGCTTGTGCACAATACCAATAATGCTTAAATGCAACATAGTACTTTGTGGCTTGCCAACACCACAATCCTTCATAATATGGCCCACCAAAAACATAAAATGCAAACAACACAAAATGAAAAATATAATGTAAACAAGCGATGCAAAATGTTCAAACTACTCTCGTGGTTGATACAATATTTCATGTGAACCTAGATGTTCTGTTATCCTTCAACTCAAACCCAAGTGGATTGAGATTACTCATAGATTACAAAGTCTTAGTGAATATAAAACTCGCATTCTCGTCATACGAGTAAAACTACCTTATGATGAACACATATTCAAAGAGTATAGTTTTGTCAATTATTTAGGGTTAAATTATCATAACAATCATTACAATCCTAGACTATATGGATAAGAGAGCTTCTCAAAAATGAGATCATATATATTAAGTCCTCATTGAGGTTAGGGCTATAATCCCCATTAATAATTCAAATTTTCCCAATTATCCTAAATGGAGAAGATATAGGTAAAATAGAAATGAAAATCCTCTACAAATGTTCTTGTTCCATTATCCTATCATAGTTGAGATCAAAACAAGAAGATAATCCCCAAATCCAAATGACTTAAATTATATGAGGATATCAAGCCCATATTAGGGTTATATAAATGAAAATGAATATAAATAATTTATACATAGTTACTAGTCAATAACCTTATTGATCTTGTGAAGAACCCATATTTATCATTATTTATGAGAATAAATAAAACCCAAATAAAAATCAATCGAAATTCACACACGGTTTTAAAACTAATCTATTAACATAAAGCGATAATTCATGAAATACATCAACATTCATACTATCTACATGCCTTATTATTAGAAAAAAATCATATTTAAAAACAAATGCATTCCCTCTTTCATATTGATTGGAGATAGATTTAAAAGGTCAAGGGAATTCTTGGTTCCAATGATATGAAAAATGTGGAATAAAAACCCTAGTCATGACCCATGTATCTCCTTCTTATTCCTTATTGTCATCCAATGCTCATTTACTTTCTCTCTTTCTTCACACTAACTTGTTTCCATCCCCCTGGACAAGGGTTTCACATGACCATTAAATAATAATGATAGAGTTGTAAATCCACTAATTGGCTAGTGAAAAGTGATCTCAAAGCTTAATTTTATGTCTTAAAATGAGATGGAGTTATTACTCCCGATTCATAAATGAAATCAAAATGCCGGTTATCCTCCAAAAATTCCACTTAACCAAAATTTATAAGCTTCGGAAGCTTCATCAAAGGTGCATGAGAGTTTAACTCAAGATGATTCCCCATCTATTTCATTGAAAACTTAAATTGTAGTTAAAAAAACAGGAGCCGCATGATAGGTTCCCTCCTTGAATGCCTATCGTGTCATAGTCCCATTGCGGTCCACAGAATTAGAATGCATAAAAAAATACATTTTTTTCACCACCTTAGTATCCCCTCTCAAGTAGATTAAGTGTTGTCACTTTTTAACTAAATATTCTTGAAGTTATTCAAGGTTTGAGATATTTTTTTATAGATACTACAATAGTTGATGGCCCAAATGACATGACACACTTCTTGGCATGCTAATAGAGGGTAAGTCCTCCCAATCAGATATGTAAATGCAAGGGAAACTAGTCCTCAGGGCACTGGGGATTAGAACATGGGTGGGTTCGAGATATACTCATGTAAGAATAAGTCAATTGTACCTTCCCTCATGTGATGTTAGCTTTTAACATAATCATTTTTAAACGCATAATAGTTTTTGAACATAATCATTTTACCAAAGTGGGCGGAAATTGTCGTATGTCTTTCCCCAACATCTTAGTCATTTCAATGTATCTCCTTTACCCCAAGTACCTTAACGAATTATTATATTGGGCCAACTTTTCAATTGTTTAAATAATCTCTTTCCCAAAATGGACAAAGTGTACATTTCTTTTAATACCTCTAAGATCTATATGGAAAGTCTTGTTCTTTAGTAGTATGTGCTAACATAGAATAACCACTCATAAATGTGAAGGTAAACATAGTGTCAATACTTATGTATTGTGAGAGTGAACAATATCATTCACAATATTTGTGCATGACTCAACATCAATCATTAATTGGTGTCCTGCTCATTTATGGAAACTAGACATAGATTTAGGGTTTCAAATACTATCAAACAATAATTTCTCCCATGGAGAGGGATTACTTTTGCACCACAAGTAATGACATTCACTTTCGAAGTTCCTCTACATGGCTTGTGCCACACAATTTAACCTAATTTGTGAGTGTCATTACTCACACTCTAGGTGTGCGATCAATCATACAATTGTTAAAATTAATTACAAGAACCATAACAAAGGAACCACCAAATGCAAATACCATAACCATAAACAATCTAATCAAAATTATAAATGACACTAAGAAACATAAATAAACAAACACCAATACCCAAAAAAGTGTGTATGCGCAAGTTCTCAATGATTCCCTATACAAAAGTGTTTGCTTGGATCTACTTCCTCCTCCTCGATGATGCCCTCCTCCTGGGTATCCAAGTTTTAGTGAGGGGTTCTTGTGTTGTATTCAACTCAAATCAAGAAAATATTAGTTATTTTGAGTCATATAAATAACCAAGGCTTAATAAATGTGAAACAAAACATGGTAACAACTCCATTTTCTGAAATCATATTATCCACTCATGATAATTAAATTATAAATAATCCTAATTAATTAATTAATTACCATCAATATATTATTAATTGTTTATTCTATCATATTATTATTTCATCATCAAACATAAAAGAGGTGATGTGATATCCTTCACCACTAGGAAAATACATTGTCTTCGATGAATATCAATCATAAAAAATTCTAGCATGAAATAATAGTAAATGTTGTCTAACATCATAATAAAATAACATCTCAATCTAAAAATATACTAATAACATAAAATATCATAAATAACTATGTCTATTCATAGCAGTAATCAAACAAGTGTGGATAATCCTAGTAAATATATTTGGTTCTCCCAAGTAGCACTCTCTAAGAGTACTAGTCTCACTAGACCTTTCATTATACCACCTATCTATTTTTAAGAATAACTTGTGAACATCTAAGACTTTAATTTTTTCTACCATAACCACCCATAGGTCATGCACATGCAATGCTTTCTAATCTAATATGTGATAGGTATAAGATGTATAATTTTTCAATTATGAAACATGAAAAACATTATGCAATCAAGAGATATTTAGGGGAAATAAATTATGTATGATATGGGGTTTACTACTTCAACACATTGAATGGTACCTGTATATTTGGTTCCAACACGTTGAATGGTTTGTATATTGAGAGGTGCAAGAAAATGCACCTCAAGGAGATGTTGTCACTTGTCAAGTTGTGGTGGAGTGAGAGGGAGATGGCGGAAAGCAAGTCTTGAGCACTGGGAGTTGATCGTTGGTCACATGAGGAACCTGAAGGGCGGCAGAGAGGGGAAAAAATGTGTCCCCTCTCTCCCCTCAGAATGGGGACAATAGGGACAGAAAAATGTGCCCTAAAGAGATTTCACCTGATGTTTTGACCCTTTTAGTGACTGTCAAGGGCAAAAATCACACCCAACTTTTGCCTTAGGTGCTCAAATACTGCCTTTGTGAGTGGTTTGATCAAGATGTTTGTTATCCCCTCCTTGGTAGATACATGTTCCGAATTAATCTTCTTCTCATTGACCTGATCCCTTAAGAAATGATATCTAATTCAAATATAATTAGTTTTAGAATGTAATACATGATTCTTAGACACATTTATAGACTGGTACTATCACAATAAATAGGATTAGGTCCATCACATTCTTCCTTGTAATCTTCTAGGTCCTGTTTCATCCATAGGACTTGTGCACAATGTAATGTCACTACTATTTACTCTACTTCACAAGTGGATAGGGCTACTAATTATTTGTTTCTTACCCAACTAAGAAACAAGACACTTACCAAAAATAAGGATCCTCCACTAGTGTTTCTCCTATCTGCAAGGCTACCAGCCAAATTAGCATTAGCAAATGCTTTCAATTCAGACCTATCACTTCTTGGGTACCATAATCCATACTCAATAGTTCCCTTGAGATATATGAAGATCATTTTTATTGCTTTTAAATGTGTCTCCTTTGGCTCCTTTTGAAATCTTCTTACAAGACCTACAACCTACAAAATGTCAGGTCTCGAAGCAGTGACATACAACACGCTGCCAATCATGGATCTATATTATGTTTGGTTTACACTTGCTGACTTGTATTCTTTACTAAATTTGCATCATGTAACCATAGGTGTCCCAACAAGCTTGTAATCCTCCATTTGAAACTTATTTAACATCTCCTTTATATATTTTTCCTGTGATATGAATATGCCTTCCTTTGATTGATTGATTTGCAGTCCTAAAAAGAATGACAATTCTCCAAGCATGGACATCTCAAATTCCTTCTTCATAAATTCTACAATTCATGTGTCATATGCTCATTATTCCCTCTAAATATGATATCATCTACATAAATCACCACAATTAGTAGGTGTCCTCCTTCATTATTTATGTATAAATTGTTGTCAACTACACCTTTCTTGAAGCCTTGTTCAATTAAATACTTGTCTAATCTCCCATACCAAGCCCTAGGGGATTGATTAAGGTCATAGAGTGCCTTCTTTAGCTTATACACATAGTCTTTCCCATCAGTCAATAAGAATCCATCAGGTTGCTCAAGTATATACCTCTTCTTCTAGGTTGTCATTCAAGAAGGTAGATTTAACATCCATTTGGTATACTTTAAATCCTTTGTAACTTGCATATGCTAGAAAAAAATCTAATGGCCTCCATCCTAGAAACTGGTGCAAAGGTCTCATCAAAATCTATTCCCTCAACTTGTGCATATCCTTTGCAGACAAGCCTACCTTTGTTCCTTGTGACTTCACCATCCTCATTTAGTGTATTCTGAATACCCATTTAGTTCCAATAACATTCTTGTTTTTAGGCCTAGGTACTGATTCCCATGTTTTTTTCTTCTCTATTTGATCAAGTTCTTCATTCATAACATTTACCCAACACTCATCTTTTCTTTCCTCTACAACATTTTTGGGTTCAATTTTAGACAAGAGAGAAATATTTTCTTGCTTTTGAAGACTTTCTAGTTTTCATGATCCATTTTGAGGGGGTTTTGGTGTATTTCCTATCTTCTTCTTCACCTTCATCTTCATCTTGTTCAATTTTCTTTACAACCTCTTCATCTTCTTTAGGTTCGACCCATGTGATGTATCTTTTGTCTTGGATTTAGAACTCATGGGATAGATTTCATCACACTTTACATCTGCACTTTCAACCACCAATTTCAACCTTTTTGTAACATATGTAAGTTATACTCTTTAAAAATATCCTAAGAATATGCCCTCATCAGATCTAGAGTCAAACTTTCCTAGGTTTTCTTCATCCGCTTGATGAAGCATATGTACCCAAAAACTCTAAGGTGTTCAATATTTGCAGGTATGCTTTTTCATAATTAATAGGGGTCTTGTCACTCATTATCCTTATCTATCATCTATTGATAATGTAGACATCAATATTGATTGCCTCTTTCCAGTATCCATCAAGTAATTTATACTCATTGAGCATAGTCCTAGTCATCTCTTGGAGTGTCATGTTTTTCTTTCAACCTCACCATTTTTCTAACGTGTCCCAAGCAGTGAGAATTGCCTCCTAATACCACAAGTCTCACAAAAATCATCAAATAGTTAAAACAAAAATTCACCTCCTCTATCTGCATCTAAGGATTTTGATCCTTTCATTCTTCTCATTCTCAAAAAGTGCCTTAAATGTCTTGAATCTATCAAATGCTTCTGATTTATCTCTCAAAAATGCAACCCATGTGTATCTTGTATAATCATTTAATACCAACATAACTTAATACTCACATGTCATGCTTACGGTCTTCACGGGTCCACGGAGATTAGTTTGAATCATCTGTATATGCCTTGTGGTACAATAATTCTATTTGGTCTTGAAATTTCTTCTTGTTTGCTTCCCATGTAAGCATGCATTGCATAGAGTGTTATCAGGTTTGCTAATTTTTGGCATGTTCCTCACACATTCCTTAGAGCTTATCTTGACTAGATTGTCAAAGTTTAGATGTCCTAGTATTTTATGCCACAACCAACTATCATCTAAATTTCTCATGAGACACTTATCCTTGTTGATCTCCTTCAATATGTACATGTTGTTTTCAGTCCTTTTAGCTTTGCCTATAAGCTTACTTATTTCCTTTTTATGATCTTACACCCTTTATCATAAAAAGTTAGAGTGTACCCTTGTTTGCATATTTGGCTCACACTAAGAAGATTATGTTTAAGACCCTCAACATACAAGACATTTTTAGTTAGGGTCTTTCCATTGTCTAAACTTAATGTGCCTCTACCAACAATGTTTATAGTTGTATTGTCTCCAAATCTAATTGAACTTGATGCATTTTCTTTTAATGAAATGAACTTACTCTTGTCTCCAGTCATGTGACCAAAGCACCCATTGTCAATATACCATATCAAGCCTTCATTTTGAGTGTGGAAAGTAGTTTGGGCTATTTGACATCCTTTTTATTTTTCCTTTTGTTATATATTTTCATTCACAAAACATAACACCATAACATGCTCCTTCTTGTCTCCTTTGTCATCTCCATAACTCTTCTTATCAGTTGTATCTATTGGAGTGCAAATATCAAAGACTCACAGCCATATATCAAGCACCAATAATTTCAAATAACTTATTATTTTGGGCAAGAGAGACTTCCCACATTGAACTACACTGCATGACATACATGCACTTAAAATATCTCCTCCAAGATATTAGACTTATTTCACAAGGTCCTTTCTTTCGATACCAATTTTTAGAAGCACAAGTGATCGAGAGGGGGTGAATCGTTCATATAAAAAAATCATTTACCACAACTTAAATTTTTCATTCAAATCAACCATTTAACATGCATTATAAATTTGATCTTATTAATTATCTTAGCCACAATCAAGTTATATATCAACCATCCATATAAGCAAGAAACATGAGAGAACACAAGAACACCAGATATAAAGTGGGAAACCCTCAAGAGGAGTAAAACCCACTGAACCTTTGCATATATTACACAACACAAAGGAATTTAGTGAAGCACCAACTTCAAAAGGAGAACCAACCCCACAAGGAGGCTACAACCCCCTAAGATGATCACTAGTTCAAACCTTCATCCACTCAAAACCCTCTCAAATAGTCCTCTCTCCTTCTTCGCTCATACATGCACCTTCATATGTTGATAAGGTCTAATGAACTTGAAGCCCTTCTTATATACCCTACTTATCTTCTCATCCTCTTCTCTGATATGTTCTTGATCCATCATAACTCTCTCACACTCTCCTTTAGCTCGCTCACACTTCCATCCTCTAGCCTAGCTCAAATGAGCCAATACACCTCACTTTTATACTTGACACACCCCATAAATGACCATAGGTAGGCTAATACCATTTAATTTTTGTCATGTTAACATAAATAAATATTCCAAAATCTAATATAAATCACATGAAGGGACCATGAAGGTCGGCACAAGCCTTACAAACTCAAACATGACAATGCTTCTCAATTAGGCCTAAAACTAGGTCTTCATCTCCAACGAATGCTTATTGGTATTCAAGGGTGCATAAAAGATTCATCAAGAATCCAACACCTCAAGACACATTAAAAAAACCTCCAAGACACCTTATCCATTCACAAGAACCTCTGCAACATCAGTCTTCATCATAGCACACTCCAATTTGTAAGCACCTCCAACTAGGTCTTCAAGCACCTAAAAATCAGTCTAAAAAAGTGAATGATTTCTCATAGAAAATAACCTCACCAAATAACAAGTAGCCTTTCAATAGAAAGGTATTGATGTATTCTATCTCACACAACTCATGTAAACTCACAAATCAAAGCACAAGACCCCCAACAAGCATGTATCTCTGAAACTAGTCAAAACTACTACAAAGTCTCACGAACTAGTCTCGAGAGAACCGACCTCCAACACCTTAAATATCACTTCCGGGAAAAACCACAACATGGAACACTTCACTAAGGACCTGAAACACCTTCTTAAGCAAAAACATGTATATGTCACTTGGAGAATATCTCATTTGCACACTTGATTCAACAAGCTTCTTGACAAGTCTAAATAGGGTTGATTAGGCCATTAGGCTTAAACAAGAATACACATGTAATGTAAACCAAGAGATTAATCACATCATATTAGGCCTATACATGCTATTCAATCTCATGAAACATTTTTGCATCATGTAATTCTATCAAACACGCCTTTGGATCACAAGATTATTTTTAGCTCTTCTATCCTTCTAGCGGTAGGTCATAGTGTGAGACATATTTCTCCAATTTTTCCATATAAATTTCCCACTTATTTTCATGACCACTTAAAACACATCTTAGGATATTATCAATAATTGGTTTTTCATCATGAAACCTTTAGCTTACACATGTACCGGTAAATCTCTACAAAACAAGGGTTTTCCTCAACTTACAACAAACCCAAATCATGCAACCACCACCAAAATAACATTTGAGGAGTCCTCTACATCCATGAATCATAATACCATATTTCCCATGCCATTTTGAGACCATATCATGCATTTCTTTCCTATCGCTCTCGAAACTAGGGTGTAGGGATGGTTTTTACAGTATACTTCTTAACGATGATTCATAAAATTTTAACCACAAATAACCTCATTCTTTTCACTATACATTATTGGTTCCATGTAAAAACATCCCCAATATATCAAACTCCCATACATATCTCGCATGTGTGGGTGATCATCTGAAACTTTCTATCGAGCGGGGAATTTCATTTATGAGAACTCGGTAGACCTCAAAATGACTTATCTTGGTTCTTCTTCATCCTCTAGACCTGAAAATTGGCACACATCACTACAACAACCTATTTTAACTATTCCAATTCTCATTCATACCTAAAAACACCTAAAATTCTCAGAGACACCATGACTTACCCATGTCTACTATACCTTTCTTAATGTACTTTAAGACAAGGCAAAGTAGACATGGACAAGTCATGGTGTCTAGAGAGATTCAGGTATGTTCATATATGAATTAGCATTGGAATAGTTGAAGGAAGTTGTTGTAGTGATGTGTGCCAATTTTCAGGTCGAGGATGAAAATAAGCAAGATAAGTCATTTTGAGCTCTACCAAGCTCTCAGAAATGTAATTCCCAACTCGATAGGAAAGTTTCACATGATCACACACATATGTGAGGTGTGCATGGGAGTTTTTACATGGAACCAATAAGGTATAGTGAATATAATGAGGTTATTTGGTGGTCAAACTTTTATGAACCATCGTTAAGAAGTATAAAGGTCAAAACCATCCCTAAACCTAGTTTCATAGCAATAGGGAAGAAATGCATGGTATGGTCTCCAAATGGCATGGGAAATATGGTATGATGATTCAGGGATGTAGAGGACTCCTCAGAGGTTATTTTGGTGGTGGTGGTGCATGATTCGGTTTGTTGGTGAGTTGAGGAAAACCCTTGTTTTGTAGAGATTTTCCGTACATGTGTAAGCTAAAGGTTTCATGATGAAAAACCAATTATTTATAATATCCTAAGATGTGTTTTTAAGTGGTCATGAAAATAAGTGTGAAAATTATAGGGAGAAAATTGGAGAAACAATTCTCACACCGTGACCTACCTGCTAGAAGGCTACAAGAGCTAAAAACAATCTTGTAATCTAAAGGTGTGTTTAATAGAATTGCATGATGCAACAATGTTTCATGAGATTGGAGTTATACCATACATAATATTAAAATAGGAGTTAATTTTGCGGCATTGGTTGGCTAGATCAAAAATCCGATTGCCTTAGAGATTAATTCCTAATATGATAACATAGAGATCATACATAACTTTGTGAATAAGAGTAGAGTATGGATACGACATTAAGGCTCGAAGTAGTGTGTATTTGACAGGAGAATGATTATATGATGCTATGGCAAAATATTTGGTGATCAGTTTGTGTGTATTAATCATCTATGATTATATGAATAAATCATGTTTATGTGTTCTTATGCTATTGAATATACTTCTCTATTATTTCATGCATTGTTATATGTTTTTCATGTGCAATTTTGAAGGTTGCATGGTCTAAGGCAACTCTTCGTTAAACACCCTGATTAAACAAATATTGAAATAAATAGATGTTAATCTAAATATGTAACATCTAGATCCGGTTGGTGGGAGCATTCCAAAATGTGAGGGTTGGTTGGGCTTCCTCGTTTAGAATGTTCAATTATGATATGATATCGGTGCAATGGTGATGTACGGAAAACCAATGTGTGCAGACTCATGTCAATGTTTGTGATAAGCTCTGGCACGTTCGGTTGTGGGACTGTAGGATCACTACCAAAAGTTCTTGGTTGTTGGGGTCCTTGTATGGTCATGTAAATGATCAAACTCTGTTTCCAACTATCCAATACTCATAAGCTTTTTCAGCTTCTACGTTTAAAACAAGTAGTTGTGTGATCTTCTCATAATACCTTACTGGGGTTCTAGAAACTTGTATGTGTAATCTTGTATCTATATCAGTAAGAAGGTCTCCTACATCTAGTTGTGGAACTAATGGATCACAACCAAATGTTTGTTCTCTTTCAGGTCCGTTTATGGTCATGTAGATGTTTAAGGCAATCTATAATTGGGTTGTTTTGACCAAAATTCATATGCTTTGTCATCTTCAATGTTTAACACGTCTAGTTGTTCAGTGATTGCTTGTAGATCTCTGGTTGTTTGGAATACGTTAAATCTAAGACCTTGATCAATATCTGCTAATGGTACCGCTAGATTTGGCTGAGGCACTATTGGTTTGAATACGTAATCTATGGGTTCTCTAGGCCCCATAATTGTCATGCAAGAAATGATTGAATTAATCTAGTGAAGCAAATTAACTAAGAAAAGTAAATCTACACTATGTTTTTGGTATTTTTCAATATATGAACTGAATAAAGCAATAAAAGAAACTAATCTAATGAAAGTAAATGTTTTTGGTTCTTTTCTGATATTCTGAAACCAAAGATTCTAATCTAAATAAATAAATCTAATACGAAAATCAATCGGATGTAGCTAATTGACTATGCAATTGTGTTAATCTAAACCTAAAGCAATTAACTAATTGAAACCTTTCTAATCAAAACCCTCAATCTTGCCTCAGAGGCATGAGAAGAAATCATAGCTTCAAAGAAGTTATTCTTCCCTGCAACTTCCCTAACAATAATAAAGAGAATTTTTTATAGAGACTTTCTAATATGATATGATCTATTGTAATTACTTGATGATTACAAAAATAAAATACTTTATCTACTCTATTTGAATCGAATAATTTGAATGAATACGATTCAGAATTGACAAATCATGGAAACAAAGGAAAGAAAATAACAAATCCAACCTGGAATATAGAACAACGGTAATCCAGTTGGGAAGTACTTGGTCCCCTCAGTTATCCTTTCAGTTCCTCATGTCCATGTGATTCCAGAGGTTGGTAATGCAGTGACAACAATAGAATGAAGGTGCTGGAGCAATGGGTAGCTTGAATTGGCAAACTAGAATAATATAAGTGGAAGAAAGATAGAACGATAGAGTTGAGATTGGCTATGCAGTTTCCAGTAGGAAAGAATGTAACTTAGCAATTGCAAGGAAGCACAAAATAATTCTCTAGCCATTTGCTTGAAAACAAGTGATCAATTTATAGAAAGTTAGTTGTAGAGTGCACAAGCACACTTGGCAGCAATGGGATGCCAAATCATCACATGAAGAGGCAGTTAACTATGCAATCAATAATCACAAGTGAAAGAGGAGTTAAGCATGAACAAATCAAGCCTAAATTTAGGAAATTTGACTAAGAAATGTGTCCAAAAACTGAATTGGAGTTGAGTTACACGCATTCAAAGGACGAGTGAACCATTCTGGAAAATTCACACAAGACCACCGCCCAATGCAGAGTGGAGATTACAGGACCACCGCCCTGCTTGGGCGGTGGTTACAAAACCATCGCCCTACTTGGGTGGCGGTTTTGACACTAAAGGCCAAAAACAAAGGAAAATGAAGTGGGAGCCTAGAAAAAGCATGCGGAGGCTAAGTAAGACATACTAGGCTACAAATATAAGCTCATAAATAGGTTTAGGAGCTTGAAAACCTTCTAAAAAGATATGAATCATCATTGGGGACATTTTTGTAACGGTTTCCAATAATGTAGCACATGCAAATTTGGGTGCATACAAATACCTTGTCCTCAAATGGGATAAGGAAAAATATCAACCAAGTAGGCACACCAAATTTGATTCCATTTAGAGTGGCCCTTATATAATCTCCAATTGCAAATCAAATAACGATTTTCAATTATCAAGGCTGAATGGAGATGAACTTCCTATCCCAGTTAATGGGATGTACCTCAACATTTATTATTGAGGTACAGTGTCACCTTGTGTATAGTGGTAGCTTCTTACAAAATAAGTGTTTGTGCACACTTTGCATGATTCCTTTTGGAACATGTATGTTTTTCATATTTTGTACATAGTTTTTGTGGGTCTCCTCTCTTTATTATGTGTCGTTCAATTCGGAGAGCAAGTTCATGGTGAAAATCAGATTTTTGGTGAAATTTCCAAGTGTATTCTCTTAGATTCCAAGAATCCACTTTCTTTCAATGTCGAGTTCACTCTTCATTGCAAATTCAGTGGTTGAGTTATAGATTTCAAAGGTTTTGAAGACCAATTCAAGTCATTTACTTGGCTCCAAGCCCAATGGATTACTTAAGGAATTTGGTCTTCATATCTAGTAGGCAAACAACCTCGTTGATTCGCCAAAATTATTGTCTAAAATACCCCCAAGTTATTTTGATAACTCACTGAATCCAATTTCGTACTTAGGTATTTTACGAGTTTGAAAGCCACTGAGAACACTAGAGGTTAGTGTTCTTCAAATCCAAGAGATCGTTGTTCGTGGGTTCTTCTAATTTGTGAAATGAAGGAAATACAACTCAAATACTTAAGTGGATTCTTCTTGGTCATGAAAGCCATAAAACACTATCATAGTTTACCATAGAATGTAAAATTTAGTGTTCCACGAGTTCTTCTAGCATGGGGAGAGCAAGCGAGGACTTGGGTGGAAAACATGAAGTTAGCGTTCGCGGCCAAAAATAATAATGTTGTACAAACTTGGAGAAGGTTAGAACTCCACAGGTCGGTTAAGTTTGTCATGCAATGTCGCACAAAAAAATTTGGAGGACACTTTGGGAGGCCGTGATGCAAGAGGAACATGTTTTAAGGCGCGCAAAATAAATGAAATGAGTTAAAAAATCGGGTAAGTCGAAAAACTATAGAATACTATCGGGGTCTTCTGCAAGTTTCCCAAAATAGTATTTCATGGAATGAAGGAAGGAGGGGTGATAGGTTTAGGTGTAGCTAAACAAGAGAATAGGCCTTTGTGACATATGGGGAGGTTTAGTGTGAGATTCACGAAACTTAAGAGTTCAAGATCCATTCAAGTAGCCATGGGGAATTTGTGGAAAACCACACAACGTGGTTTGGTCCATGAAGGTCTTGGAAGGCCACAGAACATTAAAATCACTAAATGAAGATATTTTCCATGAAATAGAGATAATGACATTCCAAGGCTGCAAAACAAATAACAAAACATGAAATCGCAAAATAAGGGCAAATCATATAGGAATAAGGGGAATGAAGGATTTCTTCACAAATGTTTGAGATTGGTTTTTTCGTGATAACTTTTGATGTAGAGTTTTGTTTTTCCTCAGATTTGATCCATTAGGAATGTCTTGGAGAGGCCTTTCAAAAGAAGAAATCTTTATAAGGAATGATCAAATATTTTGGAGATTGAAATTGGGGATTTCATGGATATTTCATGTCATTTTCAGAAGTGAAAATATGTTGAACTTCCAATTTAAAGATGTTTGTTTGATCCTCCCTTGCTGGAGATCCTTCAAATGCTTCCAAAAGAGCATATTCTTCATGCCTAACTCGAAATGATGAAGAATGGTGATATGTGTAACAAAATTGGACATTTGGCAACATCACATTCATCTATGTTCTAGATTTTTGGGTATCCATTGATTTGAAGGTTGTGCTCATCCACAAGAAAATATCTAGAGTTTTCTTATAAGTAAATGCAACTCCAAAAGCATGAACCATCATAAGTGAGGAGGTTACATTCTAGAAATACTTAAAAGGCTTTAACAAGGTTTAACAAGTCGAGCATCTTCTCCAATATCTTTTGATCCCCTCTCCTCTCCTCCCTTTTATAAAATGTAATGTATTTCTTCATTGAAAAGATCCTCTCTTGTTTGGTAATGTTATTATGCCAAAATTTTGACAGAACTAAGGAGTTGTAGACCCATGGCATGTGTTTTTGATACATCTTACCCTCTGAATGGTTGTAGCATTATGTACATGCTTATAACAATAATATGATTTCAATTATGGCTTGAATATGTCCCTTATTTCCATTATTGTCCTCTTCGCCTTCTCGCTCTTTCCTTTGTGATTGTGTATTCATTATATTTTACACTTTTCATGTCATTTGTTTCAAATTAAACAGGGTTGTGAGTTGTTTTAGTACAAATTTGGGTTGTGGCAAGAATCAACCTCTTCATCTTTGCATTTATCCTCCTTGCTTCTTTGAGACTTTGAGAGAGAGTGATCACCTTCTTCTTACGCATCGCCTTTCCCTTTCCTATTAGCTTATTTTTCCTTCATGAATTCCCTCTCCCTATTCATCTATAGTTTAGTCTTTAGTGTTAGTTTAGAAGTGTAAGTAGTGTTAGTCAGAGGAACATGAGGAAGTCAACCTTCTCTAGAGGCTGATATAATTTATGCAAGTCCCACATTATGGAGATCATCTAATGTTGTCTAGAATTCTTGATCTGTCATGATCAAATCCAAGCATGTAATTCCGAGCTACAACAACATGCATGTGAGAGTTATCATGAAAAACATATAATACAAGAACATGATACTAAGAAATATATGGTCACTTAGAGGTACACACATCTACCTAGATGAGAAATCAACCCCGTATAACAAGAAGAAAGAAGGAAAGAGTGGTAGAAAGTGAAAGGATTAAGAGATGTGTAGGAAGATGAGTATGGTTACAAAATGGTAAAGCCTAAATCAACCAACGAATGAAACACAAGAAATAGGGGTCAAGCCCCTCGGGAGCACTTGACCATGATAAGATGGATTTGTAGAGGCTATTATTCGAGGAGGTCATTGGTTAAATTCCATAGTAAAGGGAAGAGACATTATCATTCTTATTGAAATCCATGAGCACGAAGGCTATAAAATCCTAAATTTTGAAGGATATAAGAAAAAATAAATTTAGAATGAAAGGACTAAAAGTGGAAAGGGACATTGAGATGTCACAATCCTAAATCAAATAAAACTAGTGTGGAATTATAACAATAAAGAAACATAATCCAAATAAACAAATACATGTGGATAAAATAATGGAAAATGATTCAACCATCGGGTTCGCTAAATGTTATTTTTCATTGAAAGGATTGAAACATATAAGAAAAGGAAGTTAGCTTATGAAAACCTATATGCACATTTCATTTTTAATACCTTAGGAGAAATCTTGATGATATGATACTCAATGCTCGCAATAAATAATCAAACCCTTAATTTGAGAAACAATTGTGGAGCGAGGAACAATCCATTATGGCTAGAAGAAGAAGAAGACCAAGTTTGAGAAAGGAAGTCTTGAGATGAAAAGGGGGTAGTTATATTATATGGTGTAAAACTATTGGGATTATGTAGTTTGTATGACATGGTTATATGCAATGACATGGGAGCATGGCCAAATTTGGGAAACATTGCTTGTAAAACTTACAATGGGAAAAATGTTGTGGATTGTGTTATTTTCTCATAAAATATGTCATGAGATTGATAGATTTAGAAGTAGGGATTGACCTACACATATAAAACCAAACCACAATCCAATAAACATAAAGTTTGACTTGTATATAAGTAACCAACGAGGAGACAAACCCACCACGAACAAAAGAGTATTCCTCTCCATGGAAAAATTGTCACACCTAAGAGAAGTGAGAAATATTCACAATAACCCTTGAACAACACTTTTAGGAAGCATAAAATAATACAACATCTATGGAAAGTTGTCCAACGAACAACAATATGTTGATTCCCTTAATTCAAATAGATCTAAGCACATACAAAAGAAGTAGACCTAGGAGGAGAGGCAACAAGTTATTCAACAAATCTATGGTATGATAAAGAGTACAAGGTTGTAAGGAGAACTTTGAAGAAACTTGGGAAAAACAGAGAATAAGGAGGATTATAAAAGAATCATATAATATGAAAAAGAAGGCTACATAAAAACAAGAATGAAAAGGATAATCTCTCCGAGAAAACAAAATTCCAAAGGCTTTTTGAGGGAACTACATCAAAAGAGAAAACAAACAAAGAAAAATATCACAAATACCTAATGGTTAGAATATGCAAAGCTACTTTATGAGCGAGTTTAGGATAAAGACACCCCTCCTATAATTAACACAAAAAATTTTTTGCAGAGGATATTTCTTGAGATAAAGAAACTAGTAGGAGGTAAAGCACGAGACACATATGGGATGTAAGTTGAATATCTGAAATGTGGTTTAAAATTCCTTACAAAACACATCAAAAACATATTTAATAGTATCATCTAATAAGGCTTCTTGATGATTGGGAAACCATTATCATTATCCCTCTCTATAAAAGCGTGGACATCAATAATCCATCCAACCACCACACTATCATGGTTAACTCCTTAGAAATCTATTTGACAAAATGAGATAACACATTATTAAAATTTTAGTAGAAAAAAAGGGGAAAAGAGCAAAAGGGTAAGGTTTCGTGTCAAAGCACTCCATTGTTGAGCATTATGTCACTCTTAGACACTTGATTGGAAAGTATGGGATACCCAAGGAGGATAATCCTTTTTGCTTTGTTGACATAAAAAAATATTTTACATAGTTCATAGAGGCAAAATTTAGAGTATGATGGAGGAGCTTGGGGTTCTAAATGAATATAGATCTATAATTCATAAAAATTATAAGCATGTAGAACCAAAATCAAGACAAGCGAAGGAATTTAAGGATACTTTGGAAGCAACGTTGTTGTCAAATAAGGATGCCCTTTATCTCTCATTTTGTTTGGGCTATACATTGATAAGCTAGAGGAGTGGATAAATAAAGTTGGTTGAGGGGGCGTTCACTTGGAAAAGTATATTGTGAGGTTACTTTATATGTAAATGATCTTATTATGATTCTAAAAACAACACATAGTTTGAGAGAACACCGAGAGTTCTAAATATCTTATGTTAAGAGGTGGGAATGCAAGTGAATACCATTGAAAACAAAGTCGTGATCTTATCACTACAAAGGAAAATAAAGAAAATTAACTTCCTTTTTTAAGGAATCCCCATTGGAAGTAGTGGAAGAATACTAGTATCTCTTGCTTGACTTTCACCACATGCTTAGTTATGAGACCTATAGGGAAAATTTAATTCGAGGGGGTGGAAATCCTTGTACGCATTGAAAAATAGGTGCAAGAACATAGAATTATGGGATTGGAAAACAAATATGGCCTTGTTCAACCTATTTATCACACCAATGGTCCTATACTGAGATGGGAAGTTTGTGTAATAATGTGTCCGACCTAGAATAGAGATAACTAGAGAGAATCCAAAACATTTAATTACTAGAAACCTCAACGTCAAATCATCAATGCCATGTGAGATTCTTTAGTTGAAACATGTACATTCCCATTGGAGGCATCAACTATGACCCACATATTAAGCTATTTAAAAGTATATGAAGTAGGTAGACTTATTGATGGCCCATAATAGTGATACACAAAAAGTTAAATAGATGGAAAAACACATGGATGAAACAAACAACAATTTGATGCATTAATGGGGCATCAACATGCAAGAATGCATAAATTCTAATGGAGAAATAAAAAGTAGGTGAGAGATAGAATTAGGAAAACCATGTGGACAAAACAAACAGAACAAAAAATAGCATACTACATCAAAGACTTTAATCCAACATGGGACCATGTTGAGAAGTCATACATAAGAGCATAAATCAAGTGGAAGGTGAAAATATTGATTTTTTAGCTAAGGAATATCTCACATCATCTTAGGTATAAAATTGACAAATGAAGAACACATGAGGAGGAGTGGGAAACAAAAACATGGCTTTTGTGACAAGGAGGTAGTGGAGATATAATGGCATTACATCATGGAGTGCATAACGTAAAATGACATTTGTATCAGTGTACATTGACAACATAATATTAGACAACTTAATTGACTTGTTTGAGGAGGCAAGGCTAGATAAAATAACAAAAGTATTTTGACCAAGATTTATAGTAGAAGATCCAACATCAAAAGGGAATCTGGGAATTCTGAAAGATTAAAGGGGCAACCCTTTTTCCTAGCAAAAGTATTAGTGTGGAGCAACTTTATTATTGGACATGGTCCCATAAATTGTTTTGTCTCGTGGATGTTAATAACATCTTTCATTTTAAATTTACCTAATATACAAAAACATATTCTCTCTTCTCACATTTCTTTTGGTATCTTCCACCTACTTCCCTTGCATCTTAATTAGTGTGATCCCATTCTTGATTAAATTATGAACATCTTAATTTCCCAAATATTAATGAGTCGATAAGCTATATTAGTAGAGAAAATTTTACCTCTCAAAATAGGGCTCACGCTAGAATCCTCACACCTCCCAAAAATAACGTCAGAAGCATACATAAATTCACCGATATTTTATTATACACACACAACAATGCAGTCCTTCATGAGAAAGATAAAACCGCATATATTGGAGCAAGTGCCTTCTACCAATCCTGAGGTTAAAATTTCTCATCCTATTAATACGATGTAATTATTTCTGCTACATACTCCACGTTTCCGCTCCAACTGCAAAGAGGGCGATATTGTGGACCTTTAATTGCCTTCCATCAATGCTTGGATTACATTTTTTGAAGTTGTCCCTTTCTAAAAAGGCACACTAAATATTTTTTTGAAAATGTATGTGACTTTATCAAGCTTTGGAGAGTTTACATTGTTCATTTTTAGTTGGAAGAGAGATCTGATAGTGTGATTGATGGTTGATGAACTAGTGGGTAATGGAAATGGTCAGCAATAAATTTATCCGGCTTGTGAAAAGGGTGTATCTTCCACCAATGGAGGGGCAAGGGCAGGATTCACCGCTAGGCACTGGATTCAAGTGAAGTGTAGTAGATTTAAAACACCTACAGGCATGTCTAGATTAATAAAAATTGCCCCACATTGGAATTTACTTCAAGTAATAGGTGTTAAATTTTTGTTGTCGTGTCAAAGAGTGAAGGTTCGTGTAAAATATTATTTTGTCTCTTAGTCTTATGTTTTCATTTCAAAACTAGGGTTATTTTATTATTTAACAAAAAATAGGTTTGTTTTACTATTTAACAATTATGTTTTATCATTGTTGGTGTTAAGACCCTTCGTCCTACCCTTATTTTTGCATTGTTATTGTAATAGATGTTACATGCGTGTATGTTTTGTAAGTCATCACTTAAGCTATTAAGAATAGTCTCACATGCATGGGTAGTATTAGTTTCTAAAATAGAACTATTATATTAGGGATTTCTTAGGCCAAGAAAGGCATCCACAAATATTATTGTATTGAGCTTTCTCAAAAGAGGTTGCCCCATCAAGATGGTTTGTGATTTGGTGATGTAATTTTAGTATTTCGGTTTAATAAACTCATTTATACCATATTGTGTTGTTTGGTTTTATTTGTCACAGGAGGTTCATTACATCTCGGTTTCGAGATATTTCTAGGACCGCCAAACGGCTACAACATTTTTCCCCATATCTCAAGGAATCACAACAAAAGGTGTAGCGGAGTTCATGCCTTGTTTCATAATCTTAAAACCTTGACCTATTTCCTTAGCTTGTTTTCCGACATGTTTTCCGAATTGCTTCCCCGGACTTGTTTCCCCAACTTGTTTCACTGACTTACTTCTCTGATGTGTTTCCTCAATCTGTTTCCCAGACTTGTTTCACTAACTTACGTCCATGACATTTTTCCCTGACGTGTTTCCTTGATTTGTTTCCTAACTTGTTTCTCCAAATTATTTTGTTGACTTGTTTCCGCAATTTTTTTCCCCAACTTATTTCCCAAAATTGTTTCCCCAACTTGTTTCTCTAACTTTTTGCCCGATCAGTTTCCCTGACTTGTTTTCCTAATTTGAAAACCCGACCGGAAAAAAAGTACAAAATTATTTTTTCCCACTTGTCGAGACACCCTCACCACTCGAGTTTTAGGATGTGGAGATCATTTTGACACCAACTTATTTTTTCCAAAAAAATGAACTTTATTCCCATACCAATTTTTATTTTTAGCCCCGAATATAGTCTCCAAAAAGTTTTATGGGTTTCTCGAAGTAATTATACCATTACAATTATCTCATCAAACTTAACATTTTAACATATAACTTCAAATAGCCTTTTATGGACCCTCGGAGCCCCTCCTAACCATGGTTATAACCCATACAGTACAACAAATATGGAGGAAGAAATCACCAACTTGAAAGCACAAGTGTCTGAGCTCACACATATGATGCAAGGATTCAATCAACAAAATTCCATTCTCACTAAGAAGCTCCATACTGAGTCCACTTTTGAACATAGTTTCTCTTCTCTAAATGTGTCGCGTGGTCCTAAGCTTGATTTTCCTCGATTCAATGGTATAGATCTAATTGGGTGGATATATCGGGTAGAATAATTATCCAGTCTCCATAATACTTATAGTGCGAACATGGTTCGTATTGATTTTTCCCACTTGGAACAAGAAGCCCTACAATGGTACCGTTGGTATTTAAAAGATCATGATGAACCAAAGTGGCCATGGTTTGCATCCCTTATTTTGGAGTGGTTTGGCCCCAGTGCTTATGATGACTTCATAGGAGCACTCACCAAACTCCGAAAAATAGGATTAGTCCGTGATTACTAGATGAAATTTGAGAGATTGGCCAATCACATGGAAGGCTTGTTAGATGAATTTTTCAAGATTTGTTTCATAAGTGGGCTTAAGGAGTCAATTCGATCAAAAATAAAACCCAATACCATGATGGAAGCATTGGGCTTGGCCAAATTAGTAGAGGAAAAAATCACATAACAATGTCAACTTTCGATTTCACTTCATTCAAAAATTAAATAAGCCAATGTGCTCCTGTAATGCCTCCTCCAAATACAACCCCAATAAAATGTCTTATCAAGCATAAATGCAAGAGTGCAAAGAGAAAGGCCTCTCTGTTATAATTTTAATGACAATTTTATTAGGGTCCATTCATGCATGGAACAAAAATTGTACCTCCTAGATGTCAAATCAACCCCCCGAACCAAACAACCGGGAAGATGCTCAGGAAGTCTAAGAAGAAGAATCGTCGTTAGATGAATCCCCCTCAAGATTCTCAACTAGAGATATCACTTCACACTTTGGCAAGATTCATCACCCCTTAAACCATGAGGGTAAAAGGGTATTTCAAAAAAATCCTCTCATGATCTTAATTGATTCAGGTAGCACACATAACTTTATTGATCCACAACTAGCCAAACAAGTAGACTGTTTTGTTTATCCTTGTTCTAACTTTGAAGTTATGATTGTTAATGGTGGTACATTGCCTTGTAAGGGAAAGTGTTGTAATGTTCGTATTGCAATGGGAGATTATAATCTTCGCTCCGACATGTTTGTCCTACCCCTGGGTGGATGTGATGTCATTTTGGGAGCTCAATGGTTACACACTTGGACCCATCTTATGGGATTTTTCGAACTATGGATGCAGATTCTATGACAATGGGAGAAAACACACCTTAAAAGGTCTTTCTCCAAGCTCCACTAGTATTATTAGTTCCCATCATATGGAAAATATTTTGAAGAAAGGATCACACATGGTCATTGATTAGTTTTTTCTATCCAGCTGACTCCACGTACTCTTCTAGCACCCCTGCAGATTTACAAGCCATTTTGGAAAAATATGCTACTATCTTTGCCGAACCCAATGGGTTACTACCTTCGTATCAAAAGATCGGCGTATCCAACTCCTTACAGGAAGTGATCTTCCCAACATTCATCCCTACTAATACCCATTATTACAAGGAACTTCTAAAGGTGGGAGTCATTCATCCTAGACCCAATCCATATTCCGCCCCAATTTTACTTGTCCGCAAAAAGGATGGCTTATGGTGTCTCTGCATCAATTTCAAGGAACTAAACAAAATAACTATAACACACTGGATCACATCTTTGGGTATCTTTAGACACTAAATCATGCACTTGGGTACATTTCTAGGTCTTAAAAGCATACTAGCATTTACATGATTCCTAAGCAAGAAAACTAGTGATTGAAAACTATCTTTGGCATCTTTTCTTTGTCTTTTGTTTTCTATTTGGTCTTGCACACCCTATAGCCCATTCAAAATTTAGTTAATTTATCTTGTATGGCTTCAGACACCAATGCCCAGCCAAGACAAGCGGCGCCCAGTGCTCGTGTCCCCTCTGGGCACCCATGATCCTTTCTCACCTTAATCAGTCCTTTTGGGTCTCTTTTATATTTTGCGTATCTTTCTCACTTATGATTCGCCTTCTAGTTTTCAAATACAAAAATTTAAACAAGGGAATCATATAAATATATAGTTATGTTTTCAAAATAAAGGGCCAAGCACTAAGAATTATTATTGTCACCTAAACTTGCATTCAAAAGGCACCTAAGTCACTCTAAAACATCCATCTAACATCCATTCAAGGGACAAGGGTTGCATCAACTATGAATACACAACATAGGAAGGGGAATTTCATTCTATTCCATCCACACATTCTACTACATTTCTACATTATAGCTACAACCCGCTATCAAGTACAACTTGCATAAGGGCATCCTAGGGCACAATTTTTACACACACTCACAATAATTACATGGAGTCTGAGATGTAGTATAGTGCTCGGTCATACATTTACTCTCGGTGTGACTATTGGGGTTAATTTGAATCCCCATTCTACATTTTCCTTTTTAGGTTTGATGTGGTTTTTGGGCTTGTGCAGGTGAACATCTCTTTTGCATGTTACATGTACCTCCGACGATCATAGTGTTAATATCAGGTGATCAACAGGGAATAACTGTGATACCCTTACGACACAGCAAAATGTAGATTCCAATCCTCTATGCAATCACCATTGCCCATGATCGACATCAACATCCATGCGCCCTATCCTGCTCTCCGGCGCCCAAGTCCAACTGTGTTCCTACATTCCATATTTTACATAGATTAATTGCGACAATGTTTGCATCTTGTTCATCACTTCTCCATGCCGAGATCGGGTTCCAGTTACACACGAAACCAAATAAGTTCTTCTATCTCCCTCTCTTTCTTAGGGTTTCATATTTTAAATCTTAGTTTGTTTGTGTCATTACTATATTTTATCATTTATATATCAGTTACTCTACAATATTAGATTTAATTCAAATTAAATTAAATTAGTATCACCAAATTCATATTAATGAGGAAGATATTCCGAAGACAACCTTCGCACTCATGATGGTCACTATGAATTTTTGGTCATGCCCTTTGGGGCTTATGAATGCCCCATCTACATTCTAAGACTTGATGAAGAATATTTTTGACCCTTCCTTCGTCAATTCATCCTAGTATTCTTTGATGACATCTTGATCTATAGTAAAACTTGGGCAGAACATCTATAACATGTTGACATGGCATTACAACTTCTCATAGATAATTAGTTGAGTGCCAAACACTCCAAGTTTTCCTTTGGCCAAAGAAGTTGAATATCTTGGACATATTGTCTTTGTGAAGGGTGTCTGTGTGGACCCAAATAAAATCAATACCATGAAAAATGGATGCTCCCCAAAACACTTTAAAGCCTTCATGGATTCTTGGGTCTCACTAGCTATTATAGGAAATTTGTTCATGATTATGGTAAAATTGTGGCCCCATTGACAACCATGTTAAAAAGGATGTTTTTGCATGGAATGAGGCGGCCAAAATATCATTTGAGGCCTTAAAATATGTGTAATACACTGTCTTAGTCATGCTGCTTTCACCAAGAATTTTGTCATCGAAAGTGATTCCTATGATGATGGTCTTGGTGTTATTCTCCTCTAGGAAGGTCACCCCCTTGCCTTCACTAGCAAATCTCTCTCGGGAAGGAATCGGTCTTGTCTACCTATGAGAAAGAAATGATGACAATTTTACATGCAATACAAAAGTGGCGGCCATACTTGTTAGGGAGGCATTTCTACATCAAAACAAATCATCGTAATCTAAAGTACTTCCTTGAACAACAGGTATCATCTCTTGCTTAACATAAGTGGGTCTCCAAACTTATGGGGTATGACTATGAGATCACCTATAAGAAAGGGAAGGAAAATGTGGTTGTTGATGCTCTCTCTCGCACTTTCGAGGATCAAGTGTCCCTCTATGTATTATATGTTCCCATCCCATAATGAATGCACTAAATCCAAAAAGAATGGGAAAATGATCCATCCATATAACATCTCATCCAAAACTAGTTTTCGATCCTAACTCATCACCACAATACTCTTTGGATGACACATATTTACGGTATAAAGGGTACTTCGTGTTATCACCTAAAACCGAGTTTTACCATGCAATTATTCTTGAACTCCATGCTTCACTATATGTGGGTCATTTAGGCTTCTTGAAAACCTTTAAGAGAGTTTATAGGAATTTCTTTTGGAAGGAAATGAAGGAAAATATCAAATAGTTTTTAGTTAAATGTGATACATGCCAACAAAATAAGGATGAAACAAAGTGAGAACCTTGAGCTTTTTGAACCATTAATAATTCCAATTAGGTTCTCCACCGATATTTTCATGAACTTAATTGATGACCTCCTTAAATCTAGGAGAAATTTGGTAATCCTAGTAGTGTAGACACAAAATCATGCACTTGGGTACATTTCTAGGTCCTAAACACATACTAGCATTCATACGATTCCTAAGCAAGAAAACTAGTAATTGACTATTGTCTTTGACCTCTTTATTTTGCATATTGCTTTATTTTTGGTCTTTTACACCCTACATCTTAGTTGGTATTTTACTTATTCATCTTTTATGGCTTCAGACACCAACACCAAGCCAGGACAAGAGCACCAGCATCCCTATCCTCCGGGCGCCCTAACCTCTTCTTACCTTACTCATTTCTTTTGGGTATCTTTTATCTTTTGGGCATCTTTTTCACTTATGGGTCAGCCTTTCAGATGTCAATTACGAAATTCAAACAAGGGAATCATATAAATACATAGTTATGGGTTCAAAATAAGGGACCAAGCTCTAAGCATTATTACTATCACCTAAGCTTGCACTTAAAAGGCACCTAAAGCACTTCAAAGCATCCATTTAGCATTCAATCAAGGGATAAGGGACTACATACACTTCATAGGAAGGGGAAGTTCATTTTTCCATCCACACATTCTATTACATTGTTACATTTAGCTACAACTTATTATCAAGTGCACTTGCACAAGGGCATCCTAGGCATAGTTCTTACACACACTCACCATAACTACATGGAGTCTGAGATATAGTGCAACGCTCGGTTGTAAGTTCACTCTCGGGGTGACCACCTGGGATCATTTCGACTCCCCATTATATATCTTTATTTTTTCTATTTGATGTGGTTTGTGCACTTTTGCATGTGATATCTATTTTGCATGTTACATGTACCTCGATGATCAAAGATCGACACATTGTGTGATCAATAGAGAATATTTGTAACACTTGTGTGACATAATAAGAATTATTTTTACCATTTTGGTAGTCACAGATGCTTTGAGAAGAGGTCTTTAGCGCCTAGTGCCCCTATCTCGCTATGGGCACCCATGTCCGACTATATTCTTGCAAAGATATAATTTATCCTGAGCATTTACGACATTGTTCACTTCCTATTTTAGATTTTCCCAGTCGAGCACTCCCATATTGAGCATCAATCAACTAAGTCATTATTTTTATACCTCTTACTTAGGGTTTCCTACTTATTTGATTATCTATTTCAAGCGTCATATTATACTTAGCAGTTGCATATCATAGTTTACATTTGTTACTAATAGGGTTTAATAATAAAATCTAAAATTTTATTAAATCATTTAATTTTGATCATGAACATGTTAGTGATAGTATTACTTCTCTTAACACGGATGAATGTGAATTTACTCTTTCTTCTCTTTCGAATTTTTTACTATCACATTATTCTACGAGGATCAATACGGAACCTCGTGCACATCGAGCAAGGTTGCACTTCAATGGTGTCATGAATACTCCACGTAGTAAGCAAGAGATCGAATCAAAAAATAAGAATCAAGTACAAAAAGACAATGGTGTGTCTGACATGCTCATAGATAAAAAAGAGGTACATATAAGAGTGTTGTGTAACTCATGTGCATGACACATGTACACAACCCTAACTAACCCTATTGACCTATTCTCACTATGACCTATTCTCACTAAGTGAGATGACTAACCATCTATGGTGGACAAGATGTCAAAATACGATGAAACAAGTCATATAAACCAACACCCCCTTCTTCGAAGATGAGATAGAGGTCATGAAAAGTCATAAAAAAAGAACTCTCCTAGAAAACTAAGAAAGATGTGTCAATGGGACCCTGATACTAAGCCTGATAAGGTACCCATGTGTAAACAACATCTCTCTAGAAAATAAGAAGATGAGAAGAATGGGTCCCGACAACTAGGCCTGATGAGGTACCCATGTATAATAAGGATCTCAAGTAATGAAGGAAAAACCCCTAAGGGAAAACATCCACTTACAAGAGATAAAAGACACCCTAAACAACCAAAGAAAGATGTGTCAAAAGAGTCCCAAAACTAAAGACCTAGTAAGATACTCATGTATAAACTTCAATCTTTCTACAATAAGAAAAGAGATGAAGAAACACTATCCATCCTCCCAAGAAGAAGAATGTGTTGAAGACCACCCTGTATCAAGTGAAGAAGAAGATCCCCGAAGTGACAAGGTGTGGTTCCTATCCAAGGAATGATGTTCCATATGTGAGGTGGAAGTGTCAACTACTTTATGAAGGAATGGTGAATTTGAAGCAACAACGAAGAAGGAAGGTGGAATGTCCTGTAATTGTATAGAAGAGTGATCAATGTCTAATGAGTCCTAAATCAAAGTACTGCTCCCTAGAAATTATGTATAGAAATAGAAAGTAGGTGGATCAATAAATAACTCATCAATATGTGGTAGATGATAAGTGGATGGTGGAGGTGGGTCCTCATCACTATGGTAATAAACCAAGCTAAAAGAGAAGTCATCATCATCAGAAGTGAGCTCATAAATATCATCAAGTCCAGGTGAATCTGATGAAGAATCTGAAGGAGGAACAAAGTGAGAAAAAGAGTAAAGTTGAGTGTGATGATCAACTGTACCAACTGCAATAATATTGTCACTGTGAAGCTCTCTAACATAAACAAAATTCAGAGTGAACTCAACCCACATGCCCTGACTAAGGTGAGTGATTTGATACACTGAAAGGAGATTAGTTGAAAGTGAAGGAACATTAAGCACATTGTTGAAAGTTCCACCATTCACTTCAACAGACCCTCTCTCAAAATTGGTGTAGAAGTGTTATCACCAAGCCGAATAGAAGACATATCACATGGCTCTAAAGAAGCAAACTCAATGTTAGATGAGGCCATATGATGATATGCACCGAATCAATCACCCATGTAGGAGTAGGTGACACAATTGCAACTAAAGCTCTTACTTTTGTTTTCTCCTTACTTGATTCTTTTTATTTTTCTTTCGCCTTTCCCTTTCTATTGTCTTTTTCCTTAAAAAAATTATGATTTGATGACAAAGATGGCTCGAGAGAATCAAGAACTCCTATGTTGTTATTCTCAAGAAGACTTGTGAGGAGGTCAATCTTCATCTTTAAACACTTTTCTTCTTCATGCATTCCATCATAGCATCTCCACATTTGATCCATTCTTTAGGATTTTTAGAACTAGAAGAGGAAGTGGAAAAGTTTGATTTGGTGGTGGATTAGTCCTTTTTATTCTCATGATCCTTATTGTTTTGCTTCTTCTCTTTTGAAACCCTTGGTTTTTCATGACCAACAATGAGAGCATGGGATTTTGAGGATCTAAGCATACTCATCTAAATTAGCTTATCTTGTTCTCTAATCAAATAAGCGACAAACTCATCGAAGGAGCGCATAGTCCAACTTACACCAAGTGCTCTTTTTATAGCATGGAAGGTTGAGACAAAGACATAATAGTCAGGACCAAGTTTTGCAAGGATGGAAAGAATGACTTGTGAGTCCTCACGATTCCATAAATTTTTAGTTACAATCTAAGATATTTGAGTTCGATGAAAAAGTCTTGGAGAGTGTCAAAACTGCTAGGGCTGATACTAATCAACTCATTTTCCGGTTCATGCCTTTTCATTTCATCTTGTTTCCAAAAAATTATTAAGGAATCCCAAACTTCCTTGGGTGATTTGGTTATGTTAATATGAAAGTGCAGTTCGATGATACAAAAAGACACAAAATTCCAAAGGCTTCATCACATTTTTCAAACCACTTTTCTTTCTATGCGTCTTTTGTAGGTTCAATTTGCAATCACATAGTTATCTGATACATTTTTGTTTTCTCAAAGCGAGAGATACGACATCTTTCCATTTTGATAGTTAAATGGGGTAAGCAAAGGAACAATATTAAGATCCATAGAAAATAAAAGTGAGCAAAGAAAATAGCGAAAAGCAAAGAACCATACAAAATGAACACCCTTTGATTGTAACACTTAATAAGTAATGTGTTGATTACACCTAAGTGTTCTTGTGATATGAGATGGTTGGTCACTCAACCGATAATTAGCAAAATATCGCACAAGTGTGGAGACCACAATATGCTCAGTCGTGTGCAACAAAACAAGTGAACAAACACAAAATCAAACAAGAAGGGAAGGAAGCTCTCTTGTCGCAAGGTTGTGGCAGACGCACTCACTAACCTACAAGTGAAGAAGAGCAATTACAATGCAAAAAAGGGCTCAAAATGAGTCCAAGAGGCTTATAGGATGCAACAAGGTCTCCTGAAGGTGGAAAAGTGCTAAGAGGGATCCTACACACTCAAACAAACAAGTTAGTAGAAAAACATCGTCTAAGAACGCTAGTTTTCACACTTTTAGAAAATGCCAATAAGCCTAATTTAACGATAAGAAATGCAAAAAAATTTAAAAAATGATAATAACATTAAATGACAATAAAATTTAACTATAAACGATTAAAAAGAGCTAATGATGATACGAATTATAGATCTTAAAGAAAAATTTAGATACTTAATTTTAAATAATTAAATCTCTTTATAAAGGATTAATGAGTTTTTAAATTAATTAAGGTTCCTAAAAAGAGAGATATTAAGAGATGATTAAAATTAATTAAATTTAATTAAACACCTCTTAATCATCCCTAACTTAAAAACCCCTATTAATATTTAAAAACACCCTCACTTCATTAAAAGGTCACCTCACATTTTAAAAACACTCCCCATCCTTTAATATTTACCCCTCTTTAAAACAAAACACCGACCCACTTTTTATAAATGACTCCCCACTATAATGAACCCACATTACTTTAAACAAACAACCTAACTTAATATTAACCACCGACTTTAATTAAAAACATACCCCTTTCAAATATTAAAAGACATTGACCACTTTTAAAATTCACACCAAATACACCGAATAAATAAAAAATAAATTAAACAATGCTTATGAATGGAAAAAGTAGCAAAATTGGTCAAAAGAGATGGCACAAGGATGACTCGTTAAATGGGACAGGGTACTCGAGAAGAGAAGGAGCAGAATCGGTCGGTATGTTGGGATGAATGCCAAAGAGATAAGGATTGGGTGTAGGAGACTAGGTCAAAGCAAGATCAAAAATATCGACAAGAGGGGTTCGAGCGATAGTGAGGAATGGTTTGAGTGGGAAGTGGATGGGAGACATGATGCGGGGTTGAATGAGAGTGAGTGGGAAATCTCTCGCATAGAAATGCCACAAGGAGACATATCGGTTAGGTCTCTAAGCTCAAGGCACGCAGAGATGAACACCACTAGTTCCGCAAACTAAACACGATAAAAAAAGACTCGACCTGGACACACAAACAAAAAAACTGTTGATCTAATTTGGTAAAAAAATGGATCGACCCAATCAAGAAAAGTATAACAACATGGCCCAAATCAAAGAGTGGTGCAAAAATAAATCAGCCAGAATGAAAAAAAAAATGACCAAGACTGACGGTGCAAGGAAAAAAAAAACTCAAGACTCGAGGAAACTTGAGCGTAAATGACAACCACACGCACCAACAAGGAGACGATTGAATTAGAAAATCATGAACATTTCGATATCCCAACTTAAGGCTCAAATAAAACAAGGCAATGAAAAAAGATGCAGCACAAAGCTTAATGCAAAACTTGACCTAGGAAAAAATGGCTCGGCCAAACAAAACCACAAAACCCACCCACATACAAACGACTCGACAACAAGAACAATGCCAAACAAATCTCACAAGAAAAGCGAAAAGCCATCCAACAAAGAAAACAATGTAAATCAAAGCAGAATACAACTCACCGAGCAAGAGCACAATGCAAACACAAGTTTAACTAACTAGCCCAAGGGCTAGTGTAAATGGTTTTAAATCAAAACAAACACAAGGAACCAAATATCATGCAACAAAAATGCAAACCGAAAGGAAGGGAGGCCTAGAATAGCTTAAAACCCCATATTTTCAAAAAAAAAAAAATCACTCACATTTAAAAATTACTAATTAAAACCATAAATGTAAAAATGACACCTACCTCTAGATTTAACAATTCCTCCAAATTTGGTTGTATCTAGCTAGATCTAGTTGGAAAACCCATGTAACCTACACATGCAAAACAAGAAAAATCACACAAACTCCAAACAATGAGATTGTTAAACCTGTAAATGAAATTCCACAAGAAGATTGAAAACTTGCTTGAGAAACATGAAAACTAAAAACAAGTAAAAGTAACCGGAATGAAACGAGTGCACATTTACCGAACAATTGCTCTAATGCCATATTGGATTGTTCTACGAGGATAAATACGGAACCCCATGCACATCGAGCAAGGTTACACTTCAATGGTGTTGTGAACGCTCCATGTAGTAAGCAAGAGATCGAATCACAAAATGAGAATCAAGTACAAAAAGATAATAGTGTGTCTAGACATGCTCATAGATCAAAAAAGAGAGGTACATATAGGAGTGTTGTGTAACTCATGCGCATGACACATGTACACAACCCTAACTAGCCCTATTGATTTATTCTCACTATGACCTCTTCTCACTAAGTGAGATGACTAACCATCTATGGTGGAAAAGACATCAAAAGATGAAAAAACAAGTCATATACACCAACAGATTACTCATATTGATTCTACTCCTATTAGTACACCTCTTATTATATATTTTGAGTCTACATCTAGCATTCTCATAGAGCATCCATGTTCTTCTCCTCCTCTTCCACTTCTTTCTTCTTCTTTTGATGTTGTTGCTCATGATTTTTCTACTCGCACCACTAGTACACTTCTTATTCTATCTTCTAAATCTACATCTAACATTTCCATCGAGCCTCCATATTCCTCTCCACCTCTTCCACTTCTTCCTTATTCGATGTTTTTTTCTCATGATGTTTCTACTCCTACTATTGGTACACATATTATTATATCTTTTGAGTCTACATATAGCATTCCCGTAGAACCACCATGTTCTTCTCCTCTTCTCCCACCTCCTTCTCCTCCTTCCACATATGATCCTTCTTCTCAAGTTCCCATGTTCACTCACAATGGAAAAATCTAACCTATGAATATGCCTTTTACTTCACCTACCATTCCTTCAAATGATTATTTATCTCTCATGCATGTTGTTGGCACTTTGCAATGTCAAGTTCATACACTCACTCTTGAAAGTAAATCCTACCATGCTTCCATTGACAATAATTTTTGCATGACAATCTTATTCCTAAAAAGATTCACAATTCTACTTTTCCAAAAGAATTCATCATGCCTAACTTCTCATGTTTTTATGGCACTGACAACCCTTATTTACATCTCAAGCATTATCATTCAGCCATGTTAGTTTATTCTAATGATTGTTTGTTACTTAAAGCATTTTGTCATAGTCTTGTTGATCATTATCTCTAATGGTATACCCATTTTCCTTATGGATCCATTAGTACTTATTGTGATATGGAGGATGTTTTTCTTAGGTGATTTATTTCTAACAATGGTCCTAAAGCAACATATGAATGCTTTCCTTCATTGCATCAAGGAAAGAAAGAACCAATTGTAGATTACATTTTACGCTTCAATTCTTGTATGCATCAGTTATTATTTCAACCCATTGATTTAGAAAATCAATTTATCTTTTGTCATGGCTTGATTCTGCATTGAAAGAAAAATTATTATATGATACATGTGAATATTTTACTCTCTTATGTTATAAAGTCATTGATTTAGAACAAGATTTAATTATTGCACATGTTATATCACCCCTTCCACTTCTTCTATTACTTCTTCATCTATTACTTCTTCTCCTCTTCCATCCATTAAACTTCATTCATGGTCACTATCTCCACCTCTGCGTAAACGTATTTCTTCACCTCCACCACATCGGTATACACCTAAGTCTTCTCCACCTCCTACTCATGAACCATTGTAATTCTCACATAATGCAAAACCTCATGATGTCTTGTGTGCTTTACTTGACAAGTGCTTAATTTGCTTACCTTCTACTGAGCATCATCCACCTCACCGCTTGCAACGCCAACGTGACCACCCTTTCTGTAATTTTCACCGCATCAATGGTCATCATGATAATGAATGTTATGCTCTCCATGATCACTTGCAACAATTAGAAGACAAAGGTGTCATTGATTTTTGTTCACCCTCTACAGTGAGTGCTCTCTTTCTCCTACTCGCATAAGCATGATTCCACATGTTTTCACTTATCTCCTTCACCTCCATCTAAAGTTTTCATCCAAGGTTATCATCCATCCACGTTCGCCATCAAATCCACCTATGGTTGCATCATTACATTCTTCACAAATTGCTACACTACCTCATTAATGTCCTAAGCCTCTTACTTCCGTAATTCCTCCTGATTATGTAAAATGCAAAATAATATCCTAATCTAATGCAAATTTGTAGTAAATAAATGAATAATGGAATATTGAAATAATACCCAAGCAACTAAGCAATGAAAATATGAAACCCTAATGTGTAAAGAGGGTTAAAAAAGCCTTAGTTGATTTGCAGAGGTTGTTAGACTATGTCGCAATGGAGACTAGTTGAATAGAGATGGACGATAGTCGCACAAAAGCCTAGAAAAATGTAGATCTGGTAGATTTCACTGGTGGGGTACTGGAGAGGGGTAGGGGTGACCATGGGTGTCTTGGTTTGGTTTTGGGCTCCCTGGTCTACGTAGATGCTCGAAAACCCAAATTCTCAAGGTCGCAAGATGTTCACAATTACTTGTCATTGGTCGTTTGTATGTCATTGCCAAGCAAGAGTTCGAGTTGTAGATCTAGAATGATGAATCACCAATGAAAACCCAAACAAAGAATCAAACCCTAAAAAAATAAAGATACAAATGAAGGTGTCGAATTTCCTCAGCTACTAAAATGATGGACTTATAACTGAGCGCTACACTACATATCAAACCTAATGTAGTTCTATGTGTGTGTAGAATTGTGCCCTAGGTTTCTCTTGTGCGTGTCACACTTTGTGAGTAGCGAGCAAATAACTAGATGTAAAATGTAAATAGTGTGTGCATGGAAATAATAGACTCCCTCCTACGAAGTGTGATGCATATCAACCAACCTTTGTCCCTTATGATGGAGCTAGATGGATGCAAATGGGGCCATTCTCTTTGATGGATGCAACCTTAGGTGGAGATAGTAGATGCTTAGTGTTTGGTCCCTTATTATGATCACATAACTTTATATTTATATGATTCCTTCATTTGAATTTTATAATTAACCTCAAAAAGGCCGACTACCAAAAAGATAAGATGCTCAAATGGATAGAAAGGACCCAAAAAGTGTGAGTAAAGTACAAAGAGGATAGGGGTTTCTAGATTGGATGAGGGTGCTAGCATTGACATCTTGGTCATGGTGTTGGTGTCCAGGATGCCAAAGGCCAAAAGGTGAAAAAACAGACTAAGAAAGTACAAGCACAAGATTGAAAGTAAAAGCATAAAGTAAAGGAAGGTTGCCAAAGACATGGGTTAATTAGTACTTTTCTTACTTCGGAATCATGTAAATAGTAGTATATGATCGAGACTAGATAATTACCCAGTGTGTGATTTTGTGTTTACATTTGCCCCCACTTTATGTTAGTGAGCAGAATGCTCGATAACATAAAGTAGATAGAGATGTGTACCTAATATCCATGTAGATTGATGTAGAAGTTGAGGGACTAGACAAAGCATGGAGTGATAAAAAGGAGCGTGGAGACTAAAGATGAAAAAGTGTAAAAGGTGGGGGTGTATTGATAAAAACTTTGCCTCTGCTGATGCAATGGTCAGTCGGCCACACCTCCTCATATTGCTAAGTTGGTGCCTCTTGTGGGCCAAGGTGATTTGATGCAATGCTAAAGTGTCTGGGTCCCGACGCGTTCCACCAGACAATGCGATCGTAGAAAACTGCAAAAGTGGTCAGCCAAGCCTCTTCTCGGACCCAGTTGATTTCATCTCGGTTTCTCTGGTGGACTCAGAAGACCTTGCTGCCCAACTTAACCTTCTCGAAAATAGAGCAATCATCACAAATTTTTTGGGTCATCGGCTCTCGGTGGAAGGCATTCGAAACTGGTGTGATATTCAGTGGGGTAGTGGCCTCAGAATCCGCTTCTTGGAAAGAGGCTTCTTTCTTGTAATCTTTCGGAGTGCAACTCAAAGGAACGACACCATGGAGAGAAAAGAATTTCTCTTAGCGGATTCAGGCTTGGCTATTCACGAGTGGGCGGCACATTTTGACCCAGCTAAAGTAGAAACAGAAGGTTTCCAAGTATGGGTAAGGCTTTATTCGCTACCCAGCGAGTTTTGGTCTTCCACCATTCTCTACAAGATCTGCTCCAGCCTAGGGCGCGTCATTTGCATCGATCCTGTCACTTTGGAAGGAACCCTTTCGTCCTTTGCCAGGATTTGCATTTCCATTGACCCCAACAAAAAGCTACAAGATCTCATAGTCATCTCTTCCCCTTCCGGGAAATGGGAGCAGAAGGTGGAATACGAAGGAGTTTCTAACAGTTGTTTTAAATGCAAACAACCTGGTCATTTCCAAAAATCATGCAAAAAACCCCCTGTTCCTAGCAAAGTGGTGTGGAGGAAGAAATCTATTCCACTCCAGGCTTCTTCACATCCAGCTCCTCCTCCATTAGAAAAAGAGCAACCTCTAGAAGCGGTTATTAATGACTCTATTCCGCATTTGAGTCCCTGGCTTTAGACCCGAGTACCATTTCTCTTGTTAAAGAAACTGCTTCAGTGGTTAAGGATTCGTCTAGGATTTTATCCTTATTTCATGAAGGTATTGCTCTCGGCCTGGGTGGGAATTCTGACTCTTTGGAGAAATGGGTGAATGAGAAGGACGAGTTAATCCTTTCTATTGAAGGAGATCCCTGTGGTTCTTTGGATGTTGTCCCCGAATTTTTGACAATGGAAAACCCGCAGATGCACCCGATTCTCCCGACACCTATAATTCTTGGCATGGATCTAGGGCCTAAGGGTACTCAAGGTCGTCCCTCCAAGAGCAACATTTCCCTTAAAGAAATTACAGCAAGTAAGCAACTTCAGCTACGTTCCTTTTTCCTTCCATGAGTAAGAGAGGTGGGTCCTCTCTGAAGATCAAATGATCCTCTTTTCTGGAATGTTAGGGGCATGAACACCCCTAACAAACAACGTCTTTTAAGACGTTATGTCACTGACTCTTTAGCTGATTTATGTTTGATCCAAGAAACTAAGATGTCTCTAGTAGGTTGTAAGAATGGTTGGTTTCGAAAATGGAAAGGATGGGAAGGTTGCTTCTCGGATTCACTTGGCGCTTCGGGTGGGCTGGGTGTTTTGTGGAAATCTAGTTGTTGTAGTCTTGAACCTCTCCTGGTTGATCCAAATTTCATTTGGTGCAAGGTTAATATCAAACATTCCGATGAGTCCTTCTTCTTATGTAATGTTTATGGTCCCTCTATTCTACGAAAAAAAAGGGATCTCTGGTCTAAACTTCAGCTTGTCCTTGATTCGGCTATGAACTCCAAGATTGTAGTTGCAGGTGATTTTAATGCAAATCTCTCTGACACATCGATAAACAGGGTGGTATTCAATGGTAGCCTCGCTCTCAAGCTGATTTCATTTCCTTTGTGTCTACCACCAATCTTGTGGACATGGAGCCGAGTTCAGTTGGTTTACGTGGAATAATCGAAGGCTTGGGTTTAGCTCAATGGCGGTGCGTCTTGACAGATTTTTGGTCTCTGAAGTTTGGTTGCAGTACAACTTTCTTCTAAAATGCTTTGTTCTTCCTCTTTCCGGCTCCGATCATTTTCCAATTTCTCTAATCATTTCCTTTGATCTTCCCCCACGACGCTCGCCATTCAAATTTGAAAACATGTGGTTGCAGGATTCTTCTCTCAGGCCTCTGATTAAATCTTGGTGGGATTCCTTCAAGGTCGAAGGGACTTGGATGTTTATTCTCTCCAAAAAACTCTCACTGCTGAAAGATAACTTGCGGATCTGGAATGTCTCCTGCTTCAAAAACATCTTCCTAGAGAAACTCAGAGTAGAGAAAGAGCTCCGTATTCTTAATGAATCTATTTTCTCACATGGGATGCATCAAGCTAACTTCCTTAAAGAAAAATTGCTGCTAAGGGAGCTCGGCGATCTCCTCCTTAAAGAGGAAATTCATTGGAGACAAAAATCGAGGGAAGTTTGGTTGGCAGATGGAGATAAAAATACAAAGTTCTTCCATGCTTCGGTTAAAGCCAGAAGAAATTCCAATTATATCTCCTCCCTACAGTTGGAAGACAACTCAGTGGCGTCCACCCAAATCCGGATCAAATCTGAGTCGGTGTCTTTTTCCAAAAGCTTTTGAATGGTGATTCGGCCACCCCTCTGGCGCTCAGCTTCCCTTCTTTAACCAAATCCCTCTTTGGTTGATGATGCTGATAATATAATGCTTTTATCCCCTTTTTCCAAGGAGGAGGTTCGTAAAATTGTTTTTTCAATGAAGAGGGATAAAGCGCCTGGTCCTGATGGCTTCCCCACCTCTTTCTATCAGGACTTCTGGGAAGTTATTGGGGATACAGTCTGGCACGTTGTGGAGGAATCTCGGCGTACGGGTAAGCTTCTGGGCGCACTCAATCATACTCTTATTTGCATGTTTCCTAAAAAGTCTCCGTGAAGTCTTTGGATGACTTCAGACCGATTTCCCTCTGTAATACGTCCTACAAAATTATCTCAAAAGCCATTGCCACTAGAATGAGCCCTCTCCTCTCTAAATTGGTGGCACAAGAACAAAGTGGTTTCATTCCAGGGAGGTCTATCACAGACGGGATCATTATCTCGCACGAATTGATTCACACTCTTCACTCATCTTCTAGAGCTGGCATGATGTTGAAATTGGATTTTAGTAAAGCCTATGACCATATCAATTGGAGATTCCTTATTAAGTCACTTCAAGCCATGGGATTTAGTTGGCACTTTTGCAACTGGATCTTCAACTGCATTGCTTCCAAGTGTTTTTTGTCTTGGTCAATGGATCGGCAGAAGGTTTTTTCCACAATAGTAGGGAACTGAGACAAGGCAATCCCCTTTCCTCTTTTCTTTTTATTTTGGTCACCAAAGCTCTTAGTCGGAGCATCAAATTTGCCCATCTCGAAGGTTCTCTTAAGGGCATTCGCATAACTTCCAATCTTCCACCCTCTCACACCAACAATTCACAGATGATACATTCTTATTTGGTCAAGCGTCCATTCCAGAAGCCAGATGCTTCTCTTCTTTACTGAACTCTTATTCTTCAGTGATGGGACAGGTTATCAACTTCCACAAATCTGTCATTTTCTTTTTTAATGTTGCTCCTAGAGTGCAGTGCAGGATCAAAGCAATTCTTGGCTTCACCGTGGGAGCCCTTCCACACAGATATGTTGGTATCCCACTTTTCTCTGGGAATGGTAAAGCTCTTTTATGGGATGGGCTCACAAATTCTCTATCTTCTAGATTGCTCTCATGGAAAGGAAAATGGCTATCCCTAGCAGGGAGAGCCCTATTGATAAATTCAGTTCTTCTGGCCATTCCAATCTATATGTTGTCTATCTTGCAGATCCCTAAGACAGTTCTGCACAAAATTGAGAAGACAGTCAGATCATTCTTATGGCAAGGGAACAACGAAGAGCAAAATTTCACTTGGTAAAATGGGAAATGGTCAAGCTGCCCAAACGCTTGGGTGGGATGGGAATTATGGATCTCACTCTACAGAATTCGGCTCTCGGTGCTAAACTTGTCTGGAACTTCATTTCAGATGCTAAAAGGCTTGCCTTCCAAGTTCTTTCTCATAAGTACCTTGAGGGTGGTCGCCCCGAGTTACTGCTATCCAGTTCGAGCTCCCTAAAGGTTCACATATTTGGAACTTTTTATGTAAATCCAAACCCCTGATAGCAGACTCGGTCTCTTGGAATATCAACAACGGACAGCTTGCCAACTTTTGGGAGGATAGTTGGAATGGGTTCCCACCTATTAATCTCACGCCAGAACTCAACAGAGTTATGAATGAGACCAAAACTACTTGGGGCTCATTGGTTGCTGACTATGGTTGTCAGCACCACAACGGTTCACCTTCTTGGATTTGGAAAGATATCTCCAATATTGGTGCCACCGCTCTTGAATCCTCTTTCTACAAGGAAGCCATTCAAGACAGAAATCCACACTTCTTAGGCAGTGAAGACCAACTACTTTGGCTTGGGGATGCCACGGGTTCTTTCTCCATGAAAGTTGGATATGATCTTCTCTTCTCAAGGTCTGACCAGGGCCTCCCCTGTTCTTTTGGCTGCTGGCACCATAGTATTTCTCCCAAGGTGGCCATCTTTGGCTGGCTGGTTTTGAAAAAGAAAATCCTGACCCAAGTTAGGAGAAGGTCTTGGGGCTTTGTGGGCCCCACCAAGTGTGTGCTTTGTGGTGATGCTGAGGAAGACCTGGATCATCTTTTTCTTTTTTTCCCTTTTGCTTCCAGTTGTTGGGATTGGCTCCTTAGTAAATTAAAACTTGCATGGGCCCCATGTAAAAATATCAGCGAGACCCTTCTTTCTTGGCCGAGTTTCAATCTTAAAAGCTCTCTGTGTTCTATTTGGTCCATTGCTCCCTTCTTCCTCTTATGGCATATTTGGTGGGAACACAATATCCAGCTCTTTCGAGAACAAACGACCGAGCATGTTTTCCTCAACAAGTTAGAAGTGGCCATCTCGGAGAAAGTTAGTATCAACAGTTTTGTCACATTCCACTTTCTCCTCCAGAGATGTTGAAATATTTAATTCTTGGCCTCTCATCAGGTTGTTTGGCCCTGGTTCTATCATTAAAAAAGGTCTCACACAGGTTGAAAAATTAATTCGTAGGAAAAGGGCCAGATGGAGACCCCCAAAAGGTTTGTGGAAACTTAATTTTGATGGTGCTTCTAGAGGGAATCCAGGTAAATCAGGTGCAGGATGTATTCTAAGGGATGATTCTGGACATCTTATCAAGGCTGGATCCTTTCCCCTTCGGGATGGCTCATGCAATGCTACAGAAGCCCAAGCGCTTCTGGAAGGGATTAAGATGGCAGCCCAATTGGGTTGCTCACAACTTTATATTGAAGGAGACTCACAAATAATTGTTCATGCAGTCTCTAGAGGCTCTTCCCCCTCATGGAAAATCAACATCTTTATCCCCCATATTTTCTTTTGGTTGGGCAAGATTGGCTCTTGGCACATCATGCACAATTATCAGAAACCAATCATGCAACAAATCTTTTGGCAAACTTTGCAATAGATCACCCTGCCGCTAGTGTCATCTCAGATACCTTCAAAGCATGGCAAGGTCTTTTAAGTATTATCTCACGTGAGCATACCAGCTTGAATTTACAAGTCAGATTTGGCCTCACGCGTGTGCAACATCCCATTTAAGGGAGGTGGTTGTCTTCTCTTTGCTTTGTGCCCTTCTATCTTCGCTTCCACGTTGTTGGTCTTTCCATGCATTTCAATGGCGTTTCTCGGGTTCCCTTTTGTTCTCCTTCAAAGCTCGGTGCCGGACGTCGACACGACCATGGAGATTGATCGTTCCCACCTCTGGAGGTCTTCCAATACTCCTCGGACCAGGAAGCCGAGGCAATCGAGACAATTCTGGGTGACTCCTATAGATTTTGGTCTCATGTGTCTGCGCGCACCAATGTAGACATTACTGCTACCTTTGTCTCATTCTCACTCAAGCACTAGAGGAGGATCTGGTTGTAGTCGATTTCATTGCTAACTCTGTTATTTATCCCGCTCATCGTGGGCCTTAGTGATAGCCTGACTTCTCCTCGTCGGTTCCACTTCTATGGGTAGAAGAGGTCGATGAACTTGCAATCGGCTTGGGACGCGACATCCAGTGGATATGCGGTCAGTACAGAGATCTTCTCAATCACGCTCAAAGCGTCAACAACCTTTTCACAATGGGGCGACTCGATCATCATCTTCTGCCAAAGGTGGACATCGAGGCTGTTGGTTTTCCTGTATATTCAATAATTGACCAATGGAATGCATTGAAGGACAGGGCACGCGGAGCATATAGACTCATTCTGCGGGAGGCCAATCGTTGTGTTGGTACTTGTATTGGTTGAAGCTGAAGTGTCCCTTTTGGTAGCAATGGTCATTTTTTGCGTTGTTTAGGCTTTGTTCAGGTTTCTATCCTTTGCTCTCTCTGTGTTGTGGCCAGTAGCCCTTCTTCCTCTATCCTTCCTTCTTCTATCTCACTTCTTCCTGTCTTTTCTCCTCATCTCCTTCACTCTTGTAAGGTTGGGGCCTAACCCCAGTTCAAAGCTCTGGTCAAAAGCGTTAAATTATCAAAAAAAAAAAAGTGTAAAAGGTGATGAAAATGAACCTAGGGTGGAAACGCATGCGTAAATGTCGATGTGTGTGTGATGTACCTATTGTTAGTATTGTGTTGATGTTTTTGACTTCTTGCTTCCCATATGAATAGACCTACAAAAGAGAAAATGATTAAGTAGTCAAATATGTATGTATATGTGTAAAAAGCATGTAAAGAAGTATGTGAAAAATGCTAAAAATGTGAAAAAGGAACATGTGCACTGATCCGTGATGAGAAAAAGGGTGTAGAAAGGATCCCGAAGATGATGTCGATGTGCACGAGTTTTTTTGGGAAATCTCACACCAATGTAATGGAAGAAGTGTAGGGAGAAACTATCTGGTGTTGTCCTCCAACCTTTAACTGCTTCCCGTTGTATAAAACACCACTGCATATGGTGTGTACAAGTGTTAAGGATTGTCTTCCCTGTAAAATTCATTGTGTATGGAGTTTTGTAGACTGTGCTGAACTACCAATCACTATGTGATATGCCCCCTGGTCTCAGGTAATCCAAGTAAGGCGTTATGTGATATGCCCCCTAGTTTCAAAAAATTCAAGAAAGGTCGATGTGTCATGGACCCAAGTCTGATTCTAAGCCCTAGAATTTGAAAATTGTCTTGTCTAGGTATTATGTTATGTTGTGTACACTCTGTATGGGGTGACTAATTCACCCAAATGATACCCCCTCTTATTTGGGGTGTATGCAACGTCACTGAAGGAGAATATGGCCCAGAGGAGGACCGACTGTTGAAATTGTGCCCTACAGGAGGAAGGGGATGTGCTTAGTAGAAACCAAGGCACATGTAAACAAGTGGCTGGGAGAAAATTGTTAGTAAGAGAAAAGACATGCATGCAGGTATAAGATGAAATGTAAGTTAAACAAACAATGTGTAAGCTAGAACATACAAGAAGACAATGTAGATAAAGTGAAAAGTGGGTTTCAAACATGGGACATCACTCATGATGTCACAAGACAATCAAGTCAGCGAAGCCAAAAGCATACAAGTGTGTACACAAGAAAAAGGATGAAGCCCGCAAATAATGACAAGAAAGTACAAACAATATAATGAGATAACCATGGTGGCAAACAATCTGTAAAACAAATATTGCACATGAAGCACCCATTAGCATGTTAGAAAGATAAAAATTATGTCAAAGCATGTATAATCTAATAAAGTAGTGTGTTATGAAACAAAATGAAACAATAACACTTGTAGTGTACGAAAGTGGATGCTCCCAAAGGTCATTGTGGGACTGGTACTAGGTATTGCGCCAAGCATCCACGCTACGTGTAAGGGATCTGTAGAGTCTGCGATCACAACTATAAAACAAGTGAATGCACATGTGTGTATGATAAAGATAATGACATACAATATATCTATCTAACATGTGTAATAAAGTGAACATGTATAAGTAAATGTAAGCAAAAATAAATGCGACCAAGATATGCAATATGTTGTGGATGGATGAAATGAAATGCAAAGTGAAAAATAGGAGCCGCGTGCCCCTCGAGTGAATGGAATTATATGCAATGAGGTTCATTTATTTATGCCCCCTCAGTAATCAAGAATGAACCATAAATGAGAGTGCTTCATCGAGAAATGGTTCGAACGATTTGTTGTATGCGAGTTGATGAATGTAGCGTGGTGTGATGAATGTATAGTGACGATATGCAACTTAAAGATGAGGTGCGATAATGTTTGATGATTTAGCCTAAAGCATATATCACAAGATGAGTATAAGAAGTGATGATTTAGACTAAAGTGTATATCACTAAAGGATGTTAGAGGAAGTGATGATGTATCCTGTGGCGTAGATCACTAAATGATGCAAGCGAAAGTGAAGATGTAGCCTATAATGTATATCATTAATCTAGGAATGTCACATGAGAAAAATATTTAATGGTTGAATGTGTGAGTGTGATGTGATCCATTTGACATGTATACCCTCAACAATTCAAGTATGGACCGTGAGACTAGAGTGTGTCATAGGGTAGTGAGCATAGTGCATGAAATTAGATGTGTAAAATGCGTAATATGTGTAATAGATGTGGGGATGAGAAATTGCTATGGGATGTGTAATGTGTAGTGTGTAATGTAGGATGTATAGAAGGTAATGCAAGATGTGCATATGATATAAGATGTGTATATGTATAGTAAATGTAAGCCATAAGTTGTAAAATTTAGGATGTAGGATGTATGTATATAAGATGTGTGATGTGTAGTGTCGATTGTACAGTGTGTGAGGTTCATGTGTATTGGATGCCCTCAACACTCAAGTGTGAACCACACAAGAGTGTGGCATCGAGGTAATGGTGGTGCTAACGTCTATGCAGATGTCTATGTAAAAGTCTACGATGTGTGGATAGGGGGAGATAAGCGTAATACCCCCAAGTGTGTAGTGGTGAATATGATCATGTGACATTATCTAAAAGATCATCATTATCATGGTCAAAACCCACTGGAGCAACATTAGAGACATGATAAGCAATAGAATGAGGTGGATCATACAAAGATCCATTATGACATAGTGTGTAGATGTTCATTGCATACTCTTCATCAGTGAAGGGTATTGGTGGACATTCATGTACATACCAACAAGAAAGATTATGAGAATAAGTAGGAGATGAATCATTAGCAATGGAAACATTGTTGAATGGCATAGGGAACGTGATAGAAGTGTGGTGGTGTCTAAAGTACCACCAATATAGTCAAGCCAAGATTGCCCAAGTGTCAATGGAGAAGTACGAGGGCACGTGCTATGAAGATTGTCAAATGAAACACACGAAGACCATAGGCGGCTGTAATGTGATAATAACTATGGTAAAGGTGAGGTGAGTGAATTGGAAGTAAAATGTCATTAAGTATCAAGCCAAGCCTAGTTAAGCCCTCATGTGTGCAAATAGTATCTGAACAAGTACAATCGGTCAAAAATATGATGCCAAAAAGAGTTGTTGATCAATAGCGTGCATGTGAAAGGTGGTGGTGGAGATGTAGACCAATCGGGGAGGGTGAAACAACGTCTAAGGTGTTGACAGACCCTTGATAAAGTATCATAGCATTGGTAGAAGGAGGGGTCTTGAATTTGTATTCACCCAAGCCATCACCACAAAGGTGTCATTGAAATAAGAGTCATCTACATTAATAGGAGTAAAATTAAGTTGGCCTAATGCTTCCTCAATAAGCCCGATAGTATCGACTTCGTCCTTATAATCCTCGTAATCACTTATATTAGCATTATCATGTTGTATAGTTTTGTCGAGTATATTTTTAGGAGCTGTGTGAGGTGGAAGAGTAAGAGGAGTCTCAACAGTGGAGCAAAGTAGTGCTATCGGAGTAGATACGATGGGTGAGATAATTGTCGTAGTGTGAGTAGAAATAGTGTAATACTTGGAGCAAAGAGAAGAAGACTCAAGCGTTAGATTGACCAATGTTGTATGTGTCAATGCTACTATATGGAATATGTTGTGAGGGAGGAATATGCATAGTAGTAATAGGGTCTATGTGACAAAATTTGAATGGTTTGGGATCAGTAGTAATAGTATGTTCATAGCCATCGTGTAAGAATTTGACACATTGGTGGATGTAGATGGGACCGCTTGCATTGCTTGAATCCAAGGTCTACTGAGTAACAAATTGAATTAAAATGAAGCATCAATAACATTTAAATTAGTGAGGACAGTCTTAGGCCCAACCCAAATATGTAGTGAAATATTCCCTAGACATGTGCAAATAGTAGAATCATAACTTTGAATGAGAGTAGAATTCTTAGAAATTAGGTTATCATTAATACCCAATTATTTGAGAAGGGAATGAGCATATAGGTTAATGGCCAACCCATTATTAATAAGTACATATTTGATGCAAGTGGTGCTAATAATGACAGTAATAAGCAAGGGTGCACATGGATTGTTTTTAGCAAAAGGTGATATGTCCTCATTAGTGAATGATATATCATGTGGCATATTTTGAGAGACTGAATGAGGTGTGTGAAGGCCAAACATATTTATCACTTTCTATGTGAATGGAATGAAGGGCTATTTGTAGTGTTTGATTTGACAGGTTTGGTGCATTACGCAATAAGTCATAGAGGGAAATCTTAACTAGTGTGTTATTAAGTTGTTCAATGATATCATAGCCCTCAAGAAGAGCGGGCGGAGCTAAGGAAGTGATAGGTGGAGGAAGAGAAGTGGGTGGAATTGTAGGAGGAAGAGCGCCGAGTAGTTATTACATTGATGGAAGGATCAGCCCTAGGTGTAACACAACGAGGAGGATGTTGAGTATGAACTTACACGAAATAAACAACAATGGTAACTCTACCAGAGACTTTAGTAGGTGTGAAAGAAGGATATGATGATTAAGTCATGACTTGATAAGGAGAAGACATATTCAGAAGAAAGGGTTTGATCAGTCGGGTTCACCAAAATGATTATGCTAAAATGTAAAATAATAGCCTAATATAATGCAAGTTTGCAGTAAATAAATGAATACTAAAATATTAAAATAATACCCAAGCAACTAAAAATGAAAATATGAAACCCTAATGTGCAAAGAGGGTTAGAAGAGCCTTAGTTGATTCGTAGAGGTTGTTGGACTGTGTTGCAGTGGAGATCGGCTAAACAGAGATGGAGGACCATCACACAGAAGCCTGGAAAAATGTAGATCCGGCAGATTTGAATGGACTTGAGCACCTAGAGAGGGATAGGGGTGCCGCGCAGTGCCCTGGTCTAGTTTTGGGCGCGCTTGCTCTACATAGATGCTCTAAAACCTGAATTCTCAAGGTAGCAAGATATTTATAATTACTTGTCTTTGGTCACTTGATGTCGCTGCAAGATCACTTTGGGTTCTCTATAGATTTGGAATGAATGAATCACATGTAAAAGCCCAAATAAAACATCAAACCCTAAAAAAGAAAGATGTAAATGAAGGGCTCGGGATGTCTCGCCTTCCAAAATTATGGACTTATAGCGAGTATTTCACTACATCTCAAACCCAATGTAGTTCTTTACATGTGTGTGGAATCTTTCCCTAGGTTGATCTTGTGTGTGTCACACTTTGTGAGTAGCGAGCAAGTAACTATATGTAGAATGTAAATAATTTGTGCATGGAAACAATAGACTCCCCTCCTATGAAGTGTGATGTAGATGTACCGGCCTTTATCCCTTGTGATGGAGCTAGATGGATGCAAATGGAGCTATAGATGCCTTTGATGGATGCAACCTTAGGTGGAGATAATAGATGTTTAGTGTTTGGTCCCTTATTATGATCACATAACTTTATATTTATATGATTCCTTCATTTGAATTTTGTAATTAACCCCGAAAATGCCAACTACTAAAAGTTTTGATGCTCAAACAACTAGAAAGGACCCATAAGTGTGAGTAAAGTACAAAGATGATAGGGGCGCCTAGATCGACGAGGGTGCCCTGCGCCTGGCGTCTTGGTCAGGCGCTGGTGTCCAGGATGACAAATGCTTTGAAAGGTGACAAAACAGACCTAGCAAGTACAAGTGCAAGATCGAAAGCAAAAGCATAAAACAAAGGAATGTGGTCAAAGACATGGGTTAAATAGTACTTTTCTTACTTAGGAATCATGCAAATAGTAGTATATTATCGAGACTAGATAACTACCCAAAATACGTGATTTTATGTCTACACCTCCCACCACACCTTCTATTCTTGGTCCCATCCCATCGACATCTAATTTGGCTTATTATCACACCGTTGTTGCTTTGCATACTCCATCTATGCCTTGCATGCCGCTTAATATATGATAGATGACACCCACTTTCCATCTCATTACCCTATGATACACTCTTGTGCTACGGTTCACACTTGACTGTTGAGGGAATACTATATCCACAAACCTATTCTTTCACTACTCATGTGTTGCGCTTTATGTCATATCTTTTATAACATCACTTTTATGCGTGCCAAACCCATTTCCGATGAAACACTTTTGTACTATAGTTCACACTTGACTGTTGAGGGAATACTATATCCATGAACCTCTTCTTTCACTACTCATGCATTGCGCTTCATGTCATATCTTTTATAGCATCCCATTTCGCACATTCCAAACCCATTTCGCGATGACACACTCTTGTCCTATGGTTCATTCTTGATCTTTGAGGGGCATTTATAAATGAACCTCATTCTCACACCTGGGGAAATCACTCGTCTTACCCCCCTTCATTCTCATCATATGTTATTACAACCATGGTTTTACATTCTCTTATCATATAAATACCAACACATTGTTATTTTATTCTCTTATATTGTCTAAGTAACATTGCTCTTTCACATTATCTATTACATTACATCACATACATATATTTCTATTCATCACATATTATGCTCTTCATTCTCATTCAAATAAAAATCCTATTATAATAATTACTTATCTATTTCTTTCCACATCATCATGCATTTCAAATCAAAATCAACCATTTCAACAATGCACATATAATCTATCACATTACACGATTCCTACCTTGTACACATCATACTCATCACATAATATACAACGCACATCAATATCTAATGTCATACCAACATCCATATATATAGAGAGAGAGTCAAAAATCATAATTTACAAATTACAATCACTGGGAGGAAAGCCCTCATGCACATCGCACAACATATACACTACATCATACATCATCCTCACTATCATTATATACTGATAGTAGGATCTCTAGAAATAGAAGCTTCGTCACTCAATCTACGCCGTTGATCTAGGCCTCTATACCTCTCTAACCGACTCGTAATATAGTGATTTCGACCATATTTTCTTGAATCGACCCCCGTAGCTCAACATATTTAGCAAACACATCTTGAGCTAGAGCTCCTCCTCCTACGGTATGTCTAGCTCTCTCAGTCTCTGCACAAGCCTCATCGCGCTCACTCAATAATATGGTACACGTGGTTTTGTTATAGCCACTAGATCGAACACATGTGCATGCTTGCCCTAATAACATCAACTCTCTCTAGCATACCACCTCCCACAAGCATATCTAAAGGCACATTCCACGTCAACGTGTGTATTAACGAATCTATAATCAAGCATCACATGCATTCACATAAACCAACATTAGTTATTACACATATTTACATGCATACATTATATCAATCAAGCAACAATAAACAAATAATGCATTTAACAATACCTACATTTAGCTCATGTCGATGTTACACCATCTACATTAAGGGCGGGTGCATTCCCCTCTACTCCTCCAATTTTTGGTCCACCAGTTGCATCCACCACTACTTGAAATAACAACACCCATCAATGTGTCATCCACTACTCACTATAGGCCAGGTACACCCCGCATCAACCCGAATAGGCTCTATAGTCGCATCCACATCATCTAGACCAAGATGCGCTAGATGTGCTCCTATTGGGCCTAACCTCGCCCCCCGCACGTCTTGTCACTCTAGTAGATCGCAACCATACATATGGCTCTGGGGGCACATCCTGGGCTATGTCAAATTGTCTAAAGACTCGCTCACCCTAAAATAACTTTGTTACCTCTACGAGGTGATCCTTTAACCACATAGTGAGCCGAATGCACCACAACTCCACATCATCCTCTACCCATCCACCATAGTCTCTATATGATCTCCATATAATGGCCCCAGGGCCCATATGATCTAACATCAACCTATAGGTGGCCATGTCCATCCTCTTGCTACGGGTGCCTACCCATTTCACTGCAAATATCTCAGGTCGAGCCCAATCGGCCTGTGACCCGCTAAGTTGGCTCAATATCACAATATTCTCATAGGCCCATACATGTAACAAATTCATGGCTCCTTGTCCACCCCCATGATCCTCCCAAATGAATCTATACAAATTTCTATACAAGTGGGCCAACACACACTGCGCTCGTGCATACCTAGTCCCATATTCTCTATCTTGTGACAAATATCATGCATCTTGTACAACATCCCAACTCCTCCACTCTCTACTACCACTAATGAAGCTAGAATCACTGCAATAAACTTCCACAACTACGTAACACTAGATCTCAATATCACATCTAAATTGATACGAGTCTCTGCCTATACCCGTGTGCCTATGAAATACCACCTGGTTGCCCTCATCTACCTTTGGGCATCCACTATAGTCATCACTTGTACTCTCTCTCCTACAATAGGAAACCATAATATCCTATATACATCCTCCAAGGTCACTGTCATCTCACCAATAGGAAACTAGAATGTACATGTATCTACGCACCATCTATCACATAAAGCAGTAAACATAGGCATATTATGGGGAACCTCCCCAATCTAGCAATGTGTGACAAGTCAGTGCGGATCTAATATATCCCACTCAACATTTGATAACCCTAACGTAAGCAATGTACTCAAATGATGTCATGCTCGAAACTCACTTGAGTGTATATCCCTCTGCACAACATAAACAACAACAAAAAATTTCCATTAATACACGATACATATTGCAAAATTCACTTCTCATAAGATCGACCGATCGAATATCAACAGATAACAATATAGTGCCTAATCCCGCTTTGGGACTCGAATGCCCAAGAGCAGTCACGGTGCCCAAAACTAGGTCACTAGCACCTACAACTAGGCGCTAGTGTCCTCGAGGAAAAAAACCATGACCGCTTCCGCCTAGGTCAAAAACGCCAAAAAATATATAAACATAATTTTTTTAAATTAATGAAAACAAACATATTTGACAAAAAAACAAACATCATCATACATACCAACTCATCAGTTGTATGTGAAGCCATGATCGCCGCTACTTTGTCAAATCTCATCAAACTTTGCTTCTAACACGCAACATCCTCACACAAATTTCAAAGATCTTAATCTCAATCACTCTCGATACAAATTACATACTATTCACTTTTCACTATTACTATAAATATAGTAATTCCAATTTTTCATATACTATAGTACTTATTTGCAACCACTTTTACAACTAATGCACATTGCAAAATTTTGCTCATATCTCGAGCCTCGTAACTTCTTTTTTCTCATTGTTTTCACCATACGGATCATAATTTTCTCTAGCATTGTACCATATAAATTTCAATATCTCATATTCAACTCTGACACATGTACCAATCAATATATACTCATACTTTGGCAATACTATCTCATATTATTTCTTATTGACTATTACAAACATCTTATACGCTTTGCTTTCGGCTCAGTGCTCATTTCTACACCCCTCACCCTTTCACCTGAAAGGGGGAATACATTCGGGATCATCCCATAATCCCTCTCAAGTTACAATACAATCAATCGACACTCCTAACACATTACTATTACAATTTGTTTGGATCTCATTTGAACAAAGGTACAATCATTTTATATTACATTCAATATTTTATATTGTTTCAAATCTATTCCCCCAAATGACCTAATTTAGGGTCAAAGCACAAAACCTCTTCATGAGTAATTCTCTATATATAATTCATCTCAAATCAATCTTCTATCATTCAAATCAAATCAATCAATCGATACAATAAACACATTTACTATTTCTCCCAGATGACCTAACTTGGGAGCTACATCACAATTACTATCACTCTTAGATGACCTAACTTGGGAGTCACTTTACATTTATATCACTTCTAGATGACCTAACTTGGAAGCCATCTAGCACTATGCAAACCGGAACACCCATTACTATAGGAGTGGGGGCAATGAGATGTCATTGCCTTTCCTATACTACTCTTATATGGGTTCTTTAATCGGCTATAATACCAAACAACATGGAACAACACGAAACTAAATTTGGTCTCTATTCGTTTGCAATAGTTGGACCTTTTGGGGATGTAGTCGTGGATGGAGAGTAAAACTAGACCTCTCTCCACAACACTCTTCCTCTAGCGGCAGGACGCCCAAATGCTCCAATTTACAAACAAAATTGGGTTGGGAATTAATCACTCCCTACCTCTTCAATCTCATATTTCAACGTTTCATAATCTCCAAAGTCTCCAAATTATTATTTCAACTATTTTTACAAGTGCTCATTACAATGGTTCTCCATCTCCACCTACGCTACATGGGTCAAAACACTAATCCATGGTTCACCACGCTGCAAGTTTTTACATTCTACGCGTACTTTGCAACATGGCTTCTTTGAATTCTATACATGTATGTTCCTTACTTCCTTTACACTACTTGAATTTCATTCAAATAACATAAAGGGGGGCAAATGTAGAAACAAAATCATGCACATACTACTATTTTACTATGTTGTCAAGTATGTTGTTATATGCATGGATCTTAAGTAAGAAAAGTATTCACTAGTGACACAATCCTTTGTTCATCCGTGACTTGTTTTGAAATTGTTTATATGGCCTTTCTCTCCCACATCTATCATTTTTGTACCCACCTGGTCAAAGTCACATAGATCCTTGTCTATATATATTTTCACATTTGTCATCATTTATCCTAAGACACTAGTGCCCATTCTCGGACAAGAGCACTCATGCGCTCCGTCCATTATGGGAACTCCTATCCTCTTTGTTCTTTTTACTTATTTTGACATTTTTGGTCGGCCTTTCTAGTTTTCTTATCCTTATATTGAGCTCGTATTCGGTCTTCTAGGCCACTAGTGTCAAAATTCAAATAATGGATCCATATCTATACACAAACACACTATATTATTCCAAACTTAGCAATTCCAAGGGGAAATCTCATCTGCATACTATCACTACCATTATAAGGATCGCATTTTTGGGTGCATACACTTGTGCGACACAGTAAGAATCATGTTCTAACCATTTTTGCAGTCATAAATGCCTAGAAGAGGTCTTTAGCACCAAAATATCTTATACACAATCGGCTCAAATTAAACAAAGATCTAATGAGCATCTAGTTGACTATATTTTGCATTATAAGAACACCCTAGCTAAGATGACCAATGTGCTTGCTGATTCGAAACTACAAGATCTATTTGTGCAGAGCCTCTTACCACTACTACAAGAGAGTGTTATCTTTGAGACCTCTCCTTCATTTGATCAATTATGCCATATGCTTAAAATACGTGAAGTCAAAATTCTATCCATGGGAAAACTCAAGTATCGTGATACTTATTCATTGTCTTCTAATAGGTTTCAATCTAAGTCAACGTTCAAGCCATCTCCTAAGCCTATTGAATCCAAGGCTATGTTGATGTTATATCTCCTCCTGAAAATCTTTAATGGCAACCTCCAAAGCGTACTTTCACCAAATTACCATATGCACCTTTATTTCTATTGCCTCAACTTATCGAAAGTAATCTCATCACTCTTCCATCGCCAATCAATCTTGATCCATATTTCCTCGCACTCAAGTATCTAATTTAAGATATTATTGATAATAATTCAATTGAGCTCCATATAAAATCTACTTCTAAACTCGGTCAATGAAAACAAAAAGCTAAAAACTTTAACAACCCTTTGCCTAAGCATGATACACAAGCTTTTGATCCTTTCGTCAATCATACATATCACGTATCGGGACCAAAATGTTTCTAACAGTATCAGGATCAATGTTTAACAGTGGACTGTTAGAAAGCTTTGTAGGAAGGAATTTGGAAAGGAAATACTTAAAATGATTGGCAATGTATTGCCTATCTCCAGGAATGTTGGGCCGGTTCCAGATATCATTCTCCAGAGGATGTCCTTCGGGCCAGAGTCTAGAAAACTCAAATCTCCAGAGAACATTTGGTCTGGGGACCAACTGTCTTAGTCTTCGTCCTTTGACTGGAATATCATTAGCAGGAGGTTCAACATATCTAAAATGTCTCCATTGCCAATTCAGTGTGTAGAATACCATAGGATCTTGTCTTGTGTGAAATTTTGTTGTTGGAACTTACGGATCGACAAACCTCGTAGGCTACTACGTAGTCCGATATGGAGAAATTGAAATAATTCCCCTTGAGAGAAGTAGATGTTGAGCTTCCCAAGACATCTCATTATCATTTCTTTTCATTGATTCCAGATAATTTTGACAAGTAGCAGTATTCCAAATGCATTCAACAAATTCATGAGACACCTGAGTAATATTCACTTTCCTGGATTGATTTAGTTCTCTGCTGGCAAAGTCAGCAAGAGAATTTTCCTTTCCTTTGATGTGTTCGATTTCAAAAGCTGAAGTTATCGAACCACATTCCCCAACACTACTGATCTATGAATGCGATCTTATTGGCAGGATCACCATTACTCATTCTAGCTTTAAAATCTTTTAAATTTGATCTAAGAATGAAATGTTCATTTTGAATAAAAAACAAGAAAGCTTTAATGGCTTTCTTTGCAGCTAGAATTTCCTTATGAGTGGAATGGTATTTTAATTCAGAACCTTGAAAGGAACCAGATGCATACCTGCAAATCTTTTCTTTACCATTGTCTGTCTTTTCTTTCAGAACAACTCCCCAATAGTGTTCACTAGCATCTGTTTCAATTATTTTCAATCCTTGACCAGGCAAGGACATAACATGAAGGTTTAACACTTGTTTCTTGATTCTTTTAATAGCCTAGGTCATTTCTTTAGTCCAATCAGAGCATTCTTCTTTAATATTTTATTAAGAAGAATTTTGTCACAAGCAAAGAATGTCCTTATAAAAACCTGCAACATAATTTACACATCCCAGAAATCTTTGCAATTGTTCTTTCTCTGTAATTTGATCTGGGAATTCTTGAATTTTGGACACAATGTGACCTTGCATCTCTATGGATCCATCCTTAATCTTGATTCCAAGAAAATTCATTTCATCCTTGAAAATTTCCATTTTAGTGGGAGACAAACATAAGCCATTTTGATAGATTGTCTCATAAAACTTTTCAAGGTGATCTATATGCTCTTTTGGTGATTTAGAAAAGATTAGTATATCATCAATATATACTATCAGGAATTCAGATAACTCACCAAATATGGAATCCATTTTCTTCTGGAAGATGGATGGTGCAGTCTTCAAACCAAAAGGAAGGACTTTCCATTCATACTGTCCTCCTGGTACCACAAATGCTAGTCTTGTATGTGTCTTCAGGCTTTAGAAAGATCTGCCAAAAACCACTTTTCAGATCAAATTTACTATATACTTTAGAACCTTTGATCCTTGCTAACAGATCATCCTTTGGCAGGAATGGATGTTGAACTATTGTGACAAATTTATTCAGAGGCTTATAATCAACTACAAGCCTTTTCTTTTGCCTAATCTGCTCACTTCTTTTGTTGACATAAAATGCAAAGACATGCCACAAGGAGAATTAGATTCTTGAATAAATCCTCCTTGAAGCAGCGCCTTTCTTAATTTCTTCTTGGCATTCTTTCCTTTCAAAGGGAATCATTCCTTTGTGATGAGCTTTGAACTTAGGAATAACCTCATTCCCTTTATCATCCTTCACAAGCTGCAGATCAAGTGAACAGACATGCTTTCTTCTGGGTATGAAAGCATGAGGATTATCAGAACAAAGATCTTTTTAATCTTTGTTATAATATCATCAATATTACTTTTACACAGAGCTATGGACTTATGAATCCATTCATGGTTAGACTCTTTTTTGGGCTCTGGTAAAGGGATTATAGTTCTAAATGAGTACTTTCTTGGGATTTGGACATTTGGATTAAACAAAGAAATAAAATCTTTGTTCGATGAAAGTACCACATTCTTGTAGGGCATTTACTCCTATCAGGCAATCATAGGATAACATATCATGTTGGTAAAATTACAGGGTTCTTTCATAACCTTCTATCCTGATAGGAACATAGGCTGTATACCTAGAGATGACTTCTTTTTATCAAAATTGATTTTAAGATATGTCTCAGACCAACAATCAGGAGGTACTTTAGATCTTAACAAGCTAATGTCTACTCCAGTATCTATCATGGCATCTATGGAATATGGCTTAGTATTTGGAATGCAAATCATGATAGAAATAAAGGGATTTTGAGCACCTTTTATTGTGCATACCTGTATTTACTTCTTCGGCTGAGACAGATGCTTCTGCATCTTGATGCAGAATTTGCTGGTAGGCTTCTTCAAAGTCTTCTTCGCCTTCAGCTTCCTTTTTGTCTCTATTTTCTTCTTCAATGAGTCTTCTTGTACTCATTTGTAGCTTTTGCAATCACTTTTTGGAGAAATTCTATTCTATTTCTTCTCCAGGTCTTCAAGATTTTAGGATTTGGAATCATGATATCGTAGCGTATAAGTAGTAGCAGCAGTTCGAAATTCTTCTTCGGGATTTTCTTTAGGAAATAAAAATGGAAAGCTTCTCCTAGGAGGAGAACCTCTTCCACCTCTTCCTCAACCTCTTCCTCTATAGGAAGTTTGCCTTTGATTTGACGGACACGTCCTTGGAATGGAGGCCTCAAGGGACCGGTGAATATGATCTTTCCTGTGCAATACAATCTTTGCTTTTCTTCATCTTCTTCTCTTCTGATTTGATTATCTTGCTCAATTCTCAACTACTGAGAATATTTTCTTTCAAGTTCTCTAACTTTATTTGACAAAAATATTTTTCTTGTAGTGTCCTGTGGGGACAATCTTCAAACTCACTTTGTCTTAATTGTAATTGCTTAAGAATAAGCTCAAGATAAAGGCATCATAGGATGCGGAAAGCTAGCATTCATATTTACACATACCACCATATTTACAAATGATGGCAAAGAGCTATAACTCGAATTAATACTATCGGAATCAATATGAATCTGCATACAACATTTACTTGGAATTCTTCATTAGAAGACTGATAGGAAATATTTGAAGAATAACTATCTGAATCACTTATCAAACAATATTCTTTATCAGTAATACCCTTGGCAACAAGAGTATTAATTTTAGCTTTACCTTTATCTGTCTCTTTTGGGGGCACTCATTAGCATAGTGCTTTCCTCTACAGATAAAACAAGTAGGAATAAACTTCTTCTTCCTACCAATATACTTTTTCTTTCTGAAATAAGTCCTTCTATATGGACTTTTATTTTCAAAAGAATCTTTATTCTTTCTCTTGAATTTTCTGAATTTGTTGTATTTTCGTATTTACCCTGACCCTTCCCTTTGAAAAAGAAGAACATTCTGTACATACCTTCTTTTGCGAGAAGGCAACTGAGCATCGCAGCCAAAAGGGTCAATGTCAATCATCTGACAGAACTTATGGCCTAAGGCTTTTTGAGCCTTAATAACTTCTTTACGATCCTTCTTTTCTGCAAAGCCGGGCATTAGTCTCATCAATGATTTGATTGATGGCACCAATACTTAACTCATTAGGAGTTCTTCCATGCATCACCTTCTTGTATTCTGTAGAGAAATAAGCAGGAAAAGATTCTATATATCTCATTCTCTCATTGTAGGATCATTAATGTTGCCATAATTGTAATACAACTTTTGCATTTATTACATATCTTTTCATTATTTCAAAATCTTTCTGGAATGCACACTACACAACAATCCACCGCAGCGGTTTGCCGCAGAGGATGTCTCTCTCCTTCACACAAATTTTCCATGAACTACCCAACTCCATTTTAGAACAAGGTTTCGGACAACCCTCTGGGTTATTTGATGCATTGATAAAAGCACGTGTATTTGCATTGATCTAAGGTTTATTTTTCATAAACAAAGATCGAAGTTACTCGGGGAGTCAAATCGGGGTTACAGATCTCGTTGTTGGGGTTTTGCCATTGGTATGTATGTTATTTACTTAATTTTCTCTCTCATTTCTTAGGTTTTCCAAGTCTGTAAGCCTATGTTATTTCGCAGAGAAATGCATTGCCTTAAAATCAAACCTCCACTGCTTCTAGTAAATTATTTGCTGCTGTTCTAAATTGTTATTTCATTTATGTATACATTCTTAACCCATTTGCATTTTTACAGATTATTATTTGTTAAATTTGGTGTAGTTAATAATTTTGAGAAACCGTATTTCAAAGGTCTGTAAAAACATCAAACCGTCCTGAAATTTTGAATTGACGGGGAGGGGTGGACGTCAAATCTCATTCCTGCCCGTAAGTCTTCCTCATATGACCCCAAATAAACCCCCAAAAATATTAACATTTTCTCCTCACTAAATTAAAGAGAGCTGATTGAATTGAAGAAGGTCGATCCAGGGTTCGAATCATGGCGGTAACATTGGCACCAGGCTTATCTCGCAAGTTGAAGAAAGTCCTGGAATCACGCACAGATTCTCCTGATCTACTGGCTTCTCTCAACACATTGTCATCCTTCTACGATAATAATACTTCGCAGGTGAGAAGAAACCTCAAATCCACAATTGAAAAGAGAGCCCTCGCCATCAACGAAGAATTCCTCGCCGCGTCAGAATCCGCCCAGAAGGTAAGTAACATATTTCCTTCAACTTTTCCAGCCAACGCAAATTTAAAGTTCAGATCTATGTAAGCAGCAGATTTGTGAGTTTGACGGCAACTGAAGCATCTTTTTTAATTTAGTTCCTTAGTATGATAGGTCAGCATTCTCTTTAGAAGGCAGAATTGTGAAAGAAATCTGAAATGTGGATGCTAAGCTTTTTCACATTTAGCTTTTAATTTTTTTACACCCCTATATTTTTAGTTGTTTGTGCTGCATTGGTAGAGCCTTAATTAATTTTCTAAATTTGATTTTATTTGCACTATCTATTGTGCAGGCTTTGGACGTGGTTGAACAAGAAGTTGCTGGTTTGGCTGAATGCTGTGAAAAGTATTTCCTTGCAATTCAAAGCTTTGTTGTATCAATTATTTTATATTTAGTATTGTTAACTGATCTTGAAGTTTGGCAGAATGTGAATTTGATTAATAGTCATCTATACATCTCTTTGAAATTTAAATTATACTTAAGGAAGCGTTCTTTTTGTTAGGTAGCATCACTGTATTTTTGGCAGGGTTGAAGCTTATTTAATAAACCGAGGCTTCTGCAGTCTCTTGAATTTGCAAATGCGATGTATTAGTTTTATGCAGAAAAAACTATCCAGAAATCTGTTCCTAGGGTTTAAAGCTACTATGATTTGCATAAGCACATTCATTTTGATATGGTGTTCATATTGGCAGACCTTTAGGGCTTAATTCTACCGATTCCAACAAGCCTAAATTATTTCTTTGCATTGGATCTAGATTATCATTGATTTAAAGTAGAAGTGGGTTAGGTATTTGGTCTTTTTTTTTCATGTAGAGGAATTTACGTTCATTAGACTAAAGGCAGAATACTACACTGCTGACTGTAGACTAAATTTACTGCACTACCCGTTCACTGTTTTCTTTACAAAATGGATATCTGACTATCAGTAATGGGGATGTTGACAGGATTGCCAAAGCATTGAACAGCTGTAGTGTTTCTACAGGAGATATCATTACAACTACAGAGAGGCTCAAGCAAGAGCTTGAGAACACCACACAACGTCAAGAAATTGTATCTTGCTTTCTTCGTGACTATCAACTTTCCCCAGAAGAGGTTAGTTGATAGGTGGTGAAGTTTCTTAAATTTTTGTAACGATGGATTCAGCTGTATTCTGAACTCTGGACTGGAGGATTTAATTGGAGTGGAGGTTAAAGGTGCTTAACAATTGGTTACTTATGGTTGCAGGTCAACGCTTTAAGGGAAGAAGAGTTAAATGAAAACTTTTTTAAAGCACTTGCACGTGTGCAAGAAATTCACAGCAATTGCAAAATGTTGCTCAGGACACACCATCAAGTAATAAGTTCTTCCTTTCTCTTCCCTGATTCTTTTTCATACCATGCTTGTGACATTGAATTCGGAAACTTGTATTTATGTGCAAATATACATTTGTGCTTGTTATTGTTTTTTATATTACTGATTTCTCACATTCCCTAGTTTAGGTCCCTTAATGCTTATCTCCATGTTCATTAAGTTGAGGAGAGGTGTTTTTAACAGCATGTGAAATTCACATAATATTTTCCTTTGATATGTAGTTGGGATGGAGGGAAAGCTGATATGAAACTGAAATTTTTGCAGAAACCGTTTACTTCAATAGGTCCAAGACGTATGATTTATGGTTGTCCTTTGTTCTTCCAAGTGTGTAGAGTCTAGATGTTAAAGGAAATCATCTTTTAGAGTTCACCTCTCGTGAGTTGTACTGATTTTGTGTTTTTAAAATACCTTGTTTGAAAATTCTAATTCTAATATATGGGATGGTTCTTTGTGCATTTAAACCCTAATTGTGGTAATAAGTTCTTCCTTTCTCCTTCTGTGATTCTTTTCAGACCATGCTTGTTACACCATAAATTGGAAATTTGTATTTACGTGCACATATATACCTTTGCATGCATCATTGCTTTGGGTTATATTGCTGATTTCTTACATTCCCTAGTTGAGACCCCAATTCTTTATGCTACATCCATGTTCATGAAGTGGAGAGCTGTTTTTAACAGCATCTGAAATGCACATATTTTTTTCCTTTGGTATATTGTTGGGAAGGAGGCAAAACTGGTGTGAAACTGTAATTTTTCGTAGAAAACATTCACATCCATAGGTCGAGGACACAAGATATAGGGCAGTCCTATGTTCTTTTAAGGGTGTAGACGTTAATGGAAATCATTTTTCAGAAGTCATCTCTTGTGAGTTCTACCAATTTCGTATGCTTAAAATACTCTGTTTGAAAATTTCTAATATATGAGATGGTTCTTTGTGTCTTTAAACTCATATTGTGGCTATAATTCTTCAATGTAATTGCATCATTTGTGGGCTCCTCTTTGTCACAGACTTCTATGAAACCTATATAAATTGTCCATAAATGATCCAGTAGGATGGTTCGTGCCCTATAAATAGTGAGGCCAGGGAAGCATTTGTATAGCATGGGATTACTTGTCAAAGCTGCTTATTGCATCCTGGATTATTTCACGGCCCCCTTGCATTTTCTGTTTCTCGCTCCTTTAAAGACCATTACTGCCTCTGCATCTGACCAACCAAACAATTTTAGTGTAAGTTCTTATTCGGTGTTAATTTTCTTCTCATACTGAATTTTCTCTGCTCCAAATGATAGCTTCATGCACAGGAAAATGCAAAAGAAATGTTGCACAAACTTTGCATCCATGCAATGGGCTGCATATGGGGTCCTAAAAATGGTGGATTATTTCTTTACAAGTTCTTTTGCCAAGAACAGTAAAATTAGAAACACCGTGTAACAATTTGTATGATATGCTCGACACCTACATCTAAAACAACAAGCATCAGCAAGTCACGCAATAGCTGAGCACTTCATGAGAGACATTGTCACTTTTCAAAGATATTGTGCTTCCCTCTAGGACAAGAAACAAGAAGATTCATCGCAGTAGTTGTGTTTTTCCTATCTCTTAAAGAATTGTTCATAATTATGCATCCCGCTTTTGTCTAGGAGCATGGTACTTGGCCACTGTTACATTAACATTTTCAACAATTAATGAGAAATCTTAGTTGAAAATATAATCAATACTGGCCGTAGGAGACCCCAACTCCGCAACTTCCATGTCAGAGTCCACTTCCACGGTGTTGGCTTTAACCTAGCCCCTCTAGAGATAGTCATAGGCGCCTCCAGCCGAGACACACAACAGCTCCCACCACTTTGGCACAGGCTCGAGAGGCTTATTCAGAGTCTTCAGATTTGGAAGTTTGATCCTAGCACGACCAGCCTTACGATTCCGAGCCAAAGGGACCAACTTCGCAGTAAATTCCATTAACTCCACAAACCTTTTCTCCAGCTCCTTGAAGGCCCCGACCGCAACCATTTGAGAATCATTCCCAACATCACCCGCCGACCAGCACGCTATATTGCAATATGACACTTGAGTCGCCAGGTTATCACAGAAGGAGGGCTTCAGCTAGTGAGATGCTATTTTTACTGCTTCAGACTTCAAAGGGCGAATAACCAACAAATTCTCCACAAAAACGAAGCAATTCCACTGTTAACCCGCGGCCAGCCTTCCAAATGTAGATATTCTTCCCTCAGCACCGACTCGATACTCTCCAAATCCTTCACACAGGCAATATTGAATATTTTCTTCAACTGGGCATCAGAAATTCCCGACTGAAAAGCCATTTCACGCCTGTCACAGAGTAAGACAATGCGAGGGACCCTATACTCAACCATCGGAAAAGAGAGGCAAAAACAAATGCAAAGAGCAATTCAATCCCTCCTTAAGTAGACCCAAACATATCACACAAGCGAGAAAGCACCCACGCCGCCAAATCAAGAAGAATCCCTTAAAACAATCATTTCAAGGCCAACCCATTTGTTGCAATTATATCCCACTTTTTCCAATTGATGTTGCTTGATTCCTTCGTTGGCTAGCCAATCAGCACAATGATTGCCTTCTCTATACACGTGTTTGATACTCCAACAATTTAACTTTGATAACTGCCATAATATCCTTTGGATACCCAAATCCAACTTCTATGACAAAGCGTTCCTGTTAATGATAACATTATCAATAACCTGCGAATCACCTTCTATCTCCAAATTTTTAATGTCAAGAGAAACAACAAGATCTACGCCCTTACTTAGAGCCTGTAATTCCGCAGCATTGCAAGTTCCATCTTTTAGTTTATACGAAGCAACCCCAACAACCTGACCCAAATCATTACGAATCACACATCCAGCGCCCGATGCACCAGGATTACCCCTGGCTGCGCCATCAAAATTCAATTTATAATAGCCGGGGAAGGGGGACACCATTTCGTAGATTTCCTGAGCAAAGAAGAAGGAACAACACACTTCTTGGCACCATCCCGAGGTTTAACTATGTTAGGCCACTTTTTCTCCACTTCCCTATCAAAATTAGAAAAGGGGCAATTCTGGGACCAATTAGAAGCCACTGCCTCAGAAATAGCCCATTCCAGCCTATTCAAGACTTGTGCTACAGAGTTCCTTTCATCCCAGAACAACCTTTTATTTCGTTCCCACCAAAGATGTCAGAGAAGGAGTACTAAGCTGCATATCCAAATTGAGGAGAGAGCCCCTCTATGCAGATTTATTGGCCATGCAAGAATGGCTTCAGGAAGAGAATATGGCTGAACCCAAGGAAGGTTGAGCTTAGCACACAACCAGCTCCAACACTCAACAACGAAGGGACAGTGTAGCAAAAGATGATCTCTGTCCTCATTTTTCTCACAGAGATAACATCTAGAAGGACCCTGGAATCCTAATTTTTCCTTCTTTCCTGAGTAAGAATTTTACCTTTGAAAGCCATCCAAGAAAAGAGACTGACTTTCGGAGGGCAGATGGAAGCCCAACAATCTTTCCAATTTTTTTCTTCTACACCCACCTCAGAGATCAATAATTGGTAACCACAATTTGGGGAATAGGAGCCAGAAGAGGCAGCTGTCCAAACCACCTGAACATGCTGATTGGAGAACAGAAACTGCCTTTCTTGAAGAGCTGAAATAAAC